>SJYX01016761.1:94707-148687 GCA_006410675.1 Oreotragus oreotragus | reverse complement strand
GGAGGCCTGGCGTGCTGCGATTCATGGGGTTGCAAAGAGTCGGACACGACTGAGCGACTGAACTGAACGAGGAAGCAAGCTTCCCTGATGGCTCAGGTGGTAAAGAATCTGCCTGCAATGCAGGAGACGTGGGTTCAATCCCTGAGTCAGGAAGATCCCCTGGAGAAGGAAATGGCAACCCACTCCCAGTATTCTTGCCTGGGAAACCCCATAAACAGAGGAGCCCGTCAGGTCACAGAAGAGTCAGACTCGATTTAGCGACTAAACAGCAGTGAGGGAACAGGCATAGAAGGGCAAATGCCTTGGCCATGCCCTCACGGCTGCTAAGCGGCATAACCGGGGTCCACACCCAGCTCTGCCTGCGTCCAGCCTATGTTCTCAATCACTCCCCTCGTCAGACCTGATCCTTTCAATGGGCCAGAGACCCAGTGTGACCTTGGCCTTCAGTCCGAGGTTTCATGTGACATGGGCCTGTCCCCTATTTTCAGAACTAGAGAAAGCATGACCCCTGTTCCTTTCTACTGTATCTTCTTTCTGAGGTAAAGGCAAAAGGCAGAGTTTGTTTTCATTTCTTTTTGCAAAGCTCCCGAATATGTTTCTGGGTTGCAGCTGAGAAGAATGCAGGTGTTTGGGTCACATGCGGGGGCTCTCAGCTGGGGGAAAGGAAACCACCAGAGAGTGGGGCAGGTGATAAAATGCTTCCATGGTTTCTGATTGGTCACCTCTACCCAAGACTCCCCCTGCTTTATTTGGCACCCCACTGGCACAGCACTGCCCTGCATGGCTGATAAGACCTGCCCCTCCTCCCACGGGTCCCACTCATCCTAGAGCTGACCTATCTGGAAACCAGCCTCATCCTCTGTAATTCCCCTCTGCAGAGCCACATCCCTTTGCTTAAGAAAAGTCTCGAGTTTTCTTTAGTTTGTGACTGTATTCAGTCCATGGTGGTGGTGGTGTAGTCGCTAAGTCGTGTCCGACTCTTGCAGCCCCATGGACTGGGGCCCACCAGGCTCTTCGGTCCATCGGATTTCCCAGGCAAGAATACTGCAGTGGGTTGCCATTTCCTTCTCCAGGAGATCTTCCCGACCCAGGAATCAAACCCAGGTCTCCAGCATTGCAGGCAGATTCTTTACCGACTGGCTATGAGGGAAGCTATATTCAGTCCATACGTTTATCCAAGATCTGCTATGTTCAAGGCACTTTCTTGGCCCTGTCTCCGTGTCGACATTGAGAAGAAAAGACATGAGATAGTTTGAAACAGTCAAACCTCAAGGGATAAGCACTGTTAGAGATGTAAGTACACACACAGTCAGTTCCAAGGAGGGAGATGTATCTGTCTGGGAAGGGCTTTGTGGGAGAGGGGCACTCAGGTTGGCCCCAAAAAGTGAATAAAATTTGCAGAGGAGGAAAGAAAGTTGAGTATCTTGCACAGACACAGCATGAGTGAAAGCTCAGAGGTGTGGCACACAGGGTGCCTGCAAAAAATGGAGTGCTTCCGCCTCGCCAAAGCACAGAGCTGGTGAAGAGCTTTTGGCTTCTGCTCTCAGACTGAGGTGGGTGGGGGAGGAAGAAATACACAGATGAAAGTCAGGACTGGCACCTGGGGGCCAGAGGCACGTGTCATTGGCCAAGATGCTGTTTGAAATAGTTGAGCCAATTTTGAAAATCAGATATCACATAAAAACCCAGATTTCTGGCTTCTCATGAAAATTGGAAAGATCTGGCAACCCAGGGAGTATTTTTTTCAAGATGGCAGTTGGCTAGAGCTGAGGACTGGCTGCCACCTCTCAGAAGGGGAGGAATTCTGTGCTCCCAGCCCAGGATCTCAGCTTGTCTCTCCCTTCCCCCAACCTGCTCAGCACACAGGCAGCTCAGCATCAGGCCTGGGCCCTGCTACAGGTGCAAACTCAGGCCAATGGAATGTTAGAGGCGTGGGTGACAGACCCAGGGCTCCGTCCCGGGCCAGTGACTTGCACACCTGGTGGTTTTCAGTGTCCCGTAGCTCTCACTGCCACCCTAGACACACACACCCCATCTTTCAAATTTCAGCATGCACGCGTCTCAAAATTGAGACATGGAAGTCTCAATAGCATCTCTAAAGAGCTCATGCTGCACAGAATCTGAAGCAGAAAATTACGCGAACTAAAGTATGGGACAGGGTAAGCCCTGAGCATTTTCTTGCTTTTTCTACAAGCAGAACTAGTAGGTTTCATTATATGTATGTTAATATACAATATTTGTTTTTCTCTTTCTGCCTTACTTCACTCTCTATAACAGGCTCTGGATTCATCCATCTCACCAGAACTGACTCAAATGCATTCTTTTTTGTGGCTGAGTAATATTCCATTGTATATATGTACCATAACTTCTTTATCCATTCATCTGTTGATGGACATCTAGGTTGGTTCCATGCCCTGGCTATTATCAGTGGTGCTACAGTGAACACTGGGGTACATGTGTCTTTCTCAATTATGGTCTTCTCAGAGTATATCCCCACTAGTGAGATTGCTGGGTCATATGGTAAGCAACACAACACTGAAAAGCAATTGTCTTCCAAAAAATTTTTTTAAATCTGAAAAAAAAATCAGTAGTGAGTTAAGATAACCCTGGTTTCCAAATATTTGATCCTCCCCTGCTGGGCTCCAGCCTCAGAGATTTACTCAATGGACTGTCCCCTTTCTACATGTCTACAGTCTGCCCTTTGCTCCATAGCTCTTTTCAGAGATCCATCTTCAGACTCTTCCCATTAGTTGACACGAATGACAGGTATATAAACAACCCAGGAAGGGTGGATTTCTCGCCTGGACAGAAAACCCTCTGCAGGGGAACCAGGAAGACAGTTTCAGGTGCAGCTGGTCACAGAGCCTCGGGAAGCCCACAGTTTGCCCCCTCTTTGTGGCATCACTAAGGAATTAAGAGGTCACTTTGGTAATTCCTAAGGCTAAGCCCTTGTAACTATAAATAAGTACGCAGGACGAAAGGAATGCAGGAAAGAAAAACAAACGGAGGGAGAAAGGAAATTAAAAGCCTGACCTGATTTCATTGAAAAAATTAGTTTTTAAGACACCCTTTGTGTGGAGCAGTGGCATCCTTGCCTGCCGTGCAAACGCCCAGATTTCGCCCCAAATGTATGTTCCCCTGAGCCAGACCTTGGTGTTCCTGGTAGGCTGAGGTTCAGTGATCCTGGGAGAGAGAGGTTTTTGTGGACTTTGTCAAGCAGAAAGAAACTGGCCTTTTAAACCACAAAACTGGATACTTTGTAAGGTACAGAACAGTCAGCACTTTGCTCTGAGGAGAGAACAGGCAATTGGCATGAAAGTGACCCAAGCAGTGGGGTGAGGAGGAGACGGTCCAGAAGGGGAAGGCGTGCAGCTCCTCGTCCTCCCAGGCGGCATAGGGGACCTCACGCTATGCTCCGCCCGCGTCTGACCAGATGCACGCCCTGGTCCCCTCTCCGTGCCATTTGAGAACCGATGTGAATTGGATGGTCACGTCGAGGGAGGCTGTATTTTGTTGGCTTTTCGCCCCTGTGGTTTTCACCATCTGTTTCTTTTAATGCATAAACAAAGAAAATGACTGGTTTGGAATGCAAAGTTAAAAAAAAAAAAATGACCACAGGCATCCTCTAAATGAGAAAGAGGGAGCACGCAGGAGTTCAGTGACATTTGTCAGGAAGTGAGGCGTTAAATACTGGGGAGCTCGGATGCTCTCTGCCAGGGACTGTCCACACAGGCAAGGCAAAGCCTTGCCGGGGACCCGCCTTCCTGAGACGGCGCCTCTTGTTTACATGTACGAAGGGCTATTTTCAGATACCAGCACCACCCCATCTATCTCCTAGCCCCCCTCCATTTTTCAAAGTAAAGATGAAATCCTTCGGCTGGCCTTCAGCATAACCAGCCTTGATTTTCCATTAGCATTATTACTAACTTGGCAGCCTTGGACAGAATCCACTCTTAGAAGCTTGTAGACTGAACAAAAGCAGGGTTGTGAATAGGTTCTGTTAAAGAGCCAAAACAGAGAGCTATAAATAGAGGAGCTGATGAGATAGAGGAAGAGAAGGTACTTCATGTCTCTCCTGGACAATAGTGAGTGAAGAAAAAAAAAAAATCATCTAAGGGCATGGGGAACACAGTGTATCTTTCTTGAGCGACCAGCATCCTGCTTTAAAAAGGAAGGCTTGCTCTGCAGGATACAGTAGCCACTTTGTGAAACGTTCTGTATGCTCTGTGCCACCAAACCTTAAAGCAAGAGACCCGAGGCAGTGGAGAGATGGGCTGGGCTGGTGGCTGCATACTAATCTCTTTTACCTTCCTTGCAAGACATAATCAGCTACAAGCACCAGGGATTTAAAGAGCAAATTGAACCCAGGCATTTATAGCCCCCAGGGAGAAGGGCACTGGCGCTTTTGGCTGAGTTCCACCCATTTCAGGGTAAGATGGATATGAGCATTTTTCGCATACTTTCGTAGGCAGCCTGACGCCAGAGTTTTCACATTAGAGAAAGAATAAAAGACGATGGTCTCTCAGGGAACAACCAGCTCTTCCTAATCTGTGATGTCTGTTCTCACAAATGTCCCGGACAATACTGAGCTGGGTGCTGTTAGCATGTCGCCCCACAGGGGTGAGGCAGACACAAGACCTGGTCATTTAGAAGCTCTGGCGGGGGGGGGGATTAAATATATTTTCAAAGGCGTTTAAGTTCCAGTCATTTCTCTACCCTTGCTTAGGACACAGTGGGGCGTGTAGATATGAAAATATGAGCCTGGTGGTGAGGTTTGTTTCATTGACATTAGTTCCAGATGCTGGGCTTCGATGAGTGTGTCTGACATCTGACATCACTTGGTCGTGGGCACCGTCTGAACATTTGCTTCCCTGGTGGAAATGGGAAAATGATTAGACCTGAACTCTCTTCCTGGTCGGCTCCAGGACTCAATATTTCATGCATTTCATTCTTTAGCATGAAAGCTCCTGGAGGCTTCTCAGGACAGTGCTGTGCAAGCTTTAGCTTCATAAACCTACGGAATTCATGGCCTATGGAATTTTAGTTATAATCATAATCACGTCAGATGAAGAGGCTTCCTGGGGAAGGTATGAGAGGAATTTTAAGTGGCTCAACTCTGTTTACATTATTCACTTTACAAATGGTTTCGGAGCCCTTTTTCTTTTCTTTTCATTATGCTGTGCTCCAGAGGGTTGATCTTGGACTTTCATAATTTAAACACAATTCTCCCTTCAAGTGGGCTTCTCAGGTGGCTCAGTGGGCAAAGAATCCTCCCGCAATGCAGGATATGGAGGTTCGATTCCTGGGTCAGGAAAATCCCCTGGAGGAGGAAGTGGAAACCGACTCTAGTATTCTTGCCAGGAGAATCCCATGGACAGAGGAGTCTGGTGGGCTACAGTCCAGGGGGTCGCAGAGTTGGCCACAACTGAAGCGAATGAGAAAGGAAGCTCCCTTCAAGTACCTTTTGGGAATCAGGACTTGGTCTGACCACCTTTGAGGTGATTTTATTACCATGAGGAAGGCTGGTTCTTCATGGGATTCAAGAGGGACTTGAAAGTTGACTGGCTTGGTGTCTCCTTCCTTTGGTCTCCTCCCTCTTCCTTTTTTTCCCTAGTCGGGGAGAGATGGGGGCGGAGTGTCTGATTACAAGGCTTTGCGATGCCCTCAGGACTTGGCTTGGAAGTTTACCCATGTCTCGCCATCCACAGGTGATCACGCCGGTTAGGACAAGCCACGGCTATGTGTACGAGTACCCGGCCAGATATCAAAAGGACGTCTACGATGTCCCTCCTTTCCAGACTGCTCACGGGGTGCGTACCAAGAACACGGTCATCACCAGGGAGGGGGCACCTCGGGGCAGATTTCCTTTTGGGCTCCAGAGGAAAGGGAAATTCACAAAATCTGAACATTTCATGTGAAGCTTTATTTAGGTTGTCTATCCAGGGACCAGGATTACTTGTTTTCTGGATTTGCTTTATTAAGGAATCTGAGGCTTTGATTTCACAAACCTTTCCTTGCTTATCATTTTCTCAGGGAGCGTAAAGTTTAAACTACACTTTAAAGTACAGTGTTGGGAATTCCCTGGAGATCCAGAGGTTAGGGGGCACAGGTTGGATCTCTGCTCAGGGAACCAAGATCCCCTCATGCTGTGCGGTGCAGCCATAAATTAATTAATTTTTTAAAACCAGGGAGGGGGCACCTCGGGGCAGATTTCCTTTTGGGCTCCAGAGGAAAGGGAAATTCACAAAATCTGCACATTTCATGTGAAGCTTTATTTAGGCTGTCTATCCAGGGACCAGGATTACTTGTTTTCTGGATTTGCTTTATTAAGGAATCTGAGGCTTTGATCTCACAAACCTTTCCTTGCTTATCATTTTCTCAGGGAGCGTAAAGTTTAAACTATGCTTTAAAGTACAGTGTTGGGAATTCCCTGGAGATCCAAAGGTTAGGGGGCACAGGTTGAATCTCTGCTCAGGGAACCAAGATCCCCCTCATGCTGTGCGGTGCAGCCATAAATTAATTTTTAAATTAATTTAAATAATAAAGTACACACTGCAGATTTTTTCACCTAAGATCATTTTTATACTCAATCTAAGTCAAAGAACCCAAAATTGAAAAATTCCATCAATTTTTATTACATAGAATTCAGCCAAAGAGCAAGGGAATATGTAACCTGGTAAACATGTCCATCATTAAAAGCTTAGTACAGTTCGTGTAAAAAAATAAATAAATACAAAAAAAAAATTAAATTAAAAAAAAAAAAAAAGCTTAGTACATAATAAAATAACAAGTAGGACTTTTCTTGATGGCTCACTCGTAAAGAACCGCCTGCCAGTGCAGGAGACATGGGTTTAATCCCTGGTCCCAGAAGATCCCAGGTGCCACGGAGCAACTCAGCCCGTGAGCCACAACTGAGCTGGTGCTCTAGAGCCAGGGCTTTGCAATAGGAAAAGCCCCCAAAACTCGAAGCTCCCGCATGGCAACTAAAGAGGAGCCTCCTCGCGCCATCACTGGAGAAAAGCTACACGGCAAGACTCAGCACGGCCGAAAATAGATGTGTAAATTAGAAAAAAACAAAAACAAAAACACATAAAAATGACAAGTATCTCCATGCTGGCTGACTCAGGTGTTTCTCCCCAGGTGTACGACATCCCGCCGTCCTCTGTGAAGGGCCCTGTGTTTTCTGTCCCCGTGGGAGAGATAAAGCCTCAAGGGGTCTATGACATCCCTCCTAGCAAAGGGGTAAGTGACCTACTGCAGAAGCTGCCAAAAGCACGCGCGAGTGTGTGTGTGTGTGTGAGTGAGTGTGTGCACACACTGAGATAATCCAAAGAGGAAAAACTTGTCTTTGTGTGCAAGAACAGGGAAGGAAGGGGAGCCAGGGGGAAAGAAGAGACAAGGAAGACAACTGTAGGGATTCCACGTTTACCCCCTCCGGGTAAGAAAATGGGGCCGTCAGTAAGGCGAGCCAGTAGGAAGGAAAGGCAGTCGATTCTGTTTGGCAAGCAACTCATATATGTCCTGTAGCGGTGGTGTAGTCGCCCAGTCGTGTCTGACTGTTTTCAATCCCATGGACAGAGGAGCAGTCCATGGGATTCTCCAGGCAGGAATATTGGAGTGGGTTGCCATGCCCTCCTACAGGGGATCTTCCCGACTCAGGGATTGAACCCAGGTCTCCAGCAGCACAGGCAGATTCTTTACCGACTGAGTGAGGAGGGAAGCCTGTATGTCACATGGCTCATGTCTGTCCAGGACGGCACAGATGACTCAGGCTGTGTACACGCATACAGGTTTGGAGTCACTGTGGGCTACGCCGGCACAGGAAGTACAGTTATCCTGATTCCACCTAAGAGGGAACTGCGTCTCAGAACGTTTCAGCAGCTAATTGAGCATCACCCCGCTGGCAGGTCCGGGAGACCTCCGGTCTCCTGACACGTGGGCCAGGAACCCCGAGAGCAGCTGAGGCAGGAGGGTCCACACAAGGCAGCGGGGCGTCCAGGGGAGGGTGCCCTCGACAGAGGGTGTGGGCGAGAGCCCTGTGCAGCCTCGGGAGACACCTAGTGCCTGGAGGAGAGGGGAGGGGGCGGCACCCAGGAGGACCGCTGGCCCTCGTGGGGACGCACCACGCGGTTTCTGCACTGCCGCTTAGACCAGCTCAGCAGATAACGGCGTCCTTGTCCGCTTGCTTCCCAGGGATACTCCACTCCATCCTCCAGCTACAGAGACGAGGCCGGGCTCCGGGAGAAAGAGTACGACTTCCCGCCTCCGATGAGACAAGCGGGCAGGCCTGAGGGCGTCTACGACATCCCCCCGACGGGCGCCAAGCCCCTGGGGAAGGACCTGCATCCTAAGTACAACGGCGACGCCCCCGGAGCTGCTGAGTTGGCCCCATGGAGACACGGCGCATCCCTGACCCAGCCGGCCCCCCAGCCGGGCCCACCCGTGGGCTCCCAGAACAACGATGCCTACGACATCCCCCGGGGCGTCCAGTTTCTGGAAGCGCCAGCCGAGACCAGCGAGAAGGCCAGCCCGGAAGAGAGGGACGGGGTGTACGACGTGCCGCTGCACCAGCCGCCGGAAGCCAAGGGCCCCGCGGACGTGGCGGACGGCATCAACCGGCTGTCCTTCTCCAGCACGGGCAGCACGCGGAGCACGATGTCCACGTCCTCCACCACCTCCAAGGAGTCCTCGCTGTCCGCCTCCCCGGCGCAGGACCGGAGGCTCTTCCTGGACCCTGACGCAGCCCTCGAGCAGCTGCTCCGGCTGCAGCAAGCCCTGGACGGGGCCGTCTCCAGCCTGATGGCGCTGGTCACCACCGACTGGCGGAGCTACGGCTACATGGAGCGGCACGTCAACGGGGTCCGCGCCGCCGTGGACAGGGTGGAGCTGGCCCTCAGGGACTATCTGCACTTCGCGCAGGGCGCCGCGGCGAACGCCGCGTGCCTCCCCGAGCTCGTCCTCCACCACAAGGTGAAGCGCGAGCTCCAGAGGCTGGAGGACTCCCACCAGATCCTGGGCCAGACCGGCCACGAGCTGAGCGAGTGCGGCTGGTCCCTGAACGTGCTGGCCGTCCACAAGCCCCACAACAAATGGGACAGCCTGGACCGCTTCGTGATGGTGGCCAAGACCGTGCCGGACGATGCCAAGCAGCTCACCACAACCATCAGCGCCAGCGCCGAGGCCCTCTTCAGACCCGGCCCTGGGAAGGGCGGGCCGGAGAGCGTCACGAACTCCACCGAGTACCCACCCGCCGGCTCCCCGGGGCAGCTGCTGCCCGCCGGGGACCACAAGGCCCCCACCCTCAACAAGCCACTGCCCCCCAGCCTGGGCAAGGAGCAGCCCCCCGACTGTAGCAGCAGCGATGGCTCTGAAAGGAGCTGGATGGATGACTATGACTATGTCCACCTGCAGGTAGAGACTCCAGACTCCCAAGGCACCGATACTCGCATGCAGGGGCCTGGGGCTCACACCTGTAAGATGTAGACTAGACCGTTGAAGAGACCATGATTAAAGGTTCAGGAACACGCTTAGTGGTTCACAAGCTGGCAGTGGTGGTGTCCAGTAGGAAGATCACTGGTCTGAGGGTTCAGAGGCCTCTAGACTTCCAGGACACTGGCTGTGTCGCCAACTTATGTAAACTCACCTGACTTCCTCATTTGCCAAATGAATGAAGCCCAGAGTTGAGTTAGATCTGATGGATAGGCCTTAGGCAAGCAGGAAGAGACCAGCCACCCCCACCCCAAGTAGGAGAGTGCTAAGTCGCTTCAGTTGTGTCCAACTCTCTGTGACCCCATGGACTCTCTCCTGCCAGCTGCCTCTGTCCATGGGATTCTCCAGGCAAGAATACTGGAATGGGTTGCCATGCCCTCCTCCAGAGGATCTTCCCAACCCAGAGATCGAACCCAAGTCTTATGTGGCTCCGGCATGGAAGGCAGATTCTTTACTGCTGAGCCAGCAGGGAAGCCCCAAGTAGAGCAGTGGGCCCTTGAATAGTCAGGCCAGCTCCACTTATTCACATTTCACTATATGGTTCTACAAGATATTTAATTTGAAGGAAAAAAAAAAAAAAAGGAGGAGGAGGGGGGTGCTTCACTGTTTTAGAAAAAAAGATTCAAAAACCTCTGCACTAGAAAAGTTTCTT
The DNA here is from genome assembly GCA_006410675.1 of Oreotragus oreotragus. NCBI lineage: Eukaryota > Metazoa > Chordata > Mammalia > Artiodactyla > Bovidae > Oreotragus > Oreotragus oreotragus. Next base: position 138,546 of record SJYX01016761.1, on the reverse strand, counting down.
AAGTTCCCTTCAGCTCTGTACTCTGTGTGTGTGTGTGTAATTACTCACAGAGAAACTTAACCCCACCGTAGACTTACTTTGAAGATCACTGGGCATTTACCAATTGATCTAGAAGTTAACCTGCTTACAGGAAATCAGGCCATCACAATCTGCCTCCTACAAGTGACAGTTCTACCAGATTGACCCAGGATCATGANAAAAAAAAAAAAATGACCACAGGCATCCTCTAAATGAGAAAGAGGGAGCACGCAGGAGTTCAGTGACATTTGTCAGGAAGTGAGGCGTTAAATACTGGGGAGCTCGGATGCTCTCTGCCAGGGACTGTCCACACAGGCAAGGCAAAGCCTTGCCGGGGACCCGCCTTCCTGAGACGGCGCCTCTTGTTTACATGTACGAAGGGCTATTTTCAGATACCAGCACCACCCCATCTATCTCCTAGCCCCCCTCCATTTTTCAAAGTAAAGATGAAATCCTTCGGCTGGCCTTCAGCATAACCAGCCTTGATTTTCCATTAGCATTATTACTAACTTGGCAGCCTTGGACAGAATCCACTCTTAGAAGCTTGTAGACTGAACAAAAGCAGGGTTGTGAATAGGTTCTGTTAAAGAGCCAAAACAGAGAGCTATAAATAGAGGAGCTGATGAGATAGAGGAAGAGAAGGTACTTCATGTCTCTCCTGGACAATAGTGAGTGAAGAAAAAAAAAAANAAGCTTGTAGACTGAACAAAAGCAGGGTTGTGAATAGGTTCTGTTAAAGAGCCAAAACAGAGAGCTATAAATAGAGGAGCTGATGAGATAGAGGAAGAGAAGGTACTTCATGTCTCTCCTGGACAATAGTGAGTGAAGAAAAAAAAAAAATCATCTAAGGGCATGGGGAACACAGTGTATCTTTCTTGAGCGACCAGCATCCTGCTTTAAAAAGGAAGGCTTGCTCTGCAGGATACAGTAGCCACTTTGTGAAACGTTCTGTATGCTCTGTGCCACCAAACCTTAAAGCAAGAGACCCGAGGCAGTGGAGAGATGGGCTGGGCTGGTGGCTGCATACTAATCTCTTTTACCTTCCTTGCAAGACATAATCAGCTACAAGCACCAGGGATTTAAAGAGCAAATTGAACCCAGGCATTTATAGCCCCCAGGGAGAAGGGCACTGGCGCTTTTGGCTGAGTTCCACCCATTTCAGGGTAAGATGGATATGAGCATTTTTCGCATACTTTCGTAGGCAGCCTGACGCCAGAGTTTTCACATTAGAGAAAGAATAAAAGACGATGGTCTCTCAGGGAACAACCAGCTCTTCCTAATCTGTGATGTCTGTTCTCACAAATGTCCCGGACAATACTGAGCTGGGTGCTGTTAGCATGTCGCCCCACAGGGGTGAGGCAGACACAAGACCTGGTCATTTAGAAGCTCTGGCGGGGGGGGGGATTAAATATATTTTCAAAGGCGTTTAAGTTCCAGTCATTTCTCTACCCTTGCTTAGGACACAGTGGGGCGTGTAGATATGAAAATATGAGCCTGGTGGTGAGGTTTGTTTCATTGACATTAGTTCCAGATGCTGGGCTTCGATGAGTGTGTCTGACATCTGACATCACTTGGTCGTGGGCACCGTCTGAACATTTGCTTCCCTGGTGGAAATGGGAAAATGATTAGACCTGAACTCTCTTCCTGGTCGGCTCCAGGACTCAATATTTCATGCATTTCATTCTTTAGCATGAAAGCTCCTGGAGGCTTCTCAGGACAGTGCTGTGCAAGCTTTAGCTTCATAAACCTACGGAATTCATGGCCTATGGAATTTTAGTTATAATCATAATCACGTCAGATGAAGAGGCTTCCTGGGGAAGGTATGAGAGGAATTTTAAGTGGCTCAACTCTGTTTACATTATTCACTTTACAAATGGTTTCGGAGCCCTTTTTCTTTTCTTTTCATTATGCTGTGCTCCAGAGGGTTGATCTTGGACTTTCATAATTTAAACACAATTCTCCCTTCAAGTGGGCTTCTCAGGTGGCTCAGTGGGCAAAGAATCCTCCCGCAATGCAGGATATGGAGGTTCGATTCCTGGGTCAGGAAAACCCCCTGGAGGAGGAAGTGGAAACCGACTCTAGTATTCTTGCCAGGAGAATCCCATGGACAGAGGAGTCTGGTGGGCTACAGTCCAGGGGGTCGCAGAGTTGGCCACAACTGAAGCGAATGAGAAAGGAAGCTCCCTTCAAGTACCTTTTGGGAATCAGGACTTGGTCTGACCACCTTTGAGGTGATTTTATTACCATGAGGAAGGCTGGTTCTTCATGGGATTCAAGAGGGACTTGAAAGTTGACTGGCTTGGTGTCTCCTTCCTTTGGTCTCCTCCCTCTTCCTTTTTTTCCCTAGTCGGGGAGGGATGGGGGCGGAGCGTCTGATTACAAGGCTTTGCGATGCCCTCAGGACTTGGCTTGGAAGTTTACTCATGTCTCGCCATCCACAGGTGATCACGCCGGTTAGGACAAGCCACGGCTATGTGTACGAGTACCCGGCCAGATATCAAAAGGACGTCTACGATGTCCCTCCTTTCCAGACTGCTCACGGGGTGCGTACCAAGAACACGGTCATCACCAGGGAGGGGGCACCTCGGGGCAGATTTCCTTTTGGGCTCCAGAGGAAAGGGAAATTCACAAAATCTGCACATTTCATGTGAAGCTTTATTTAGGCTGTCTATCCAGGGACCAGGATTACTTGTTTTCTGGATTTGCTTTATTAAGGAATCTGAGGCTTTGATCTCACAAACCTTTCCTTGCTTATCATTTTCTCAGGGAGCGTAAAGTTTAAACTATGCTTTAAAGTACAGTGTTGGGAATTCCCTGGAGATCCAAAGGTTAGGGGGCACAGGTTGAATCTCTGCTCAGGGAACCAAGATCCCCCTCATGCTGTGCGGTGCAGCCATAAATTAATTTTTAAATTAATTTAAATAATAAAGTACACACTGCAGATTTTTTCACCTAAGATCATTTTTATACTCAATCTAAGTCAAAGAACCCAAAATTGAAAAATTCCATCAATTTTTATTACATAGAATTCAGCCAAAGAGCAAGGGAATATGTAACCTGGTAAACATGTCCATCATTAAAAGCTTAGTACAGTTCGTGTAAAAAAATAAATAAATACAAAAAAAAAATTAAATTAAAAAAAAAAAAAAAGCTTAGTACATAATAAAATAACAAGTAGGACTTTTCTTGATGGCTCACTCGTAAAGAACCGCCTGCCAGTGCAGGAGACATGGGTTTAATCCCTGGTCCCAGAAGATCCCAGGTGCCACGGAGCAACTCAGCCCGTGAGCCACAACTGAGCTGGTGCTCTAGAGCCAGGGCTTTGCAATAGGAAAAGCCCCCAAAACTCGAAGCTCCCGCATGGCAACTAAAGAGGAGCCTCCTCGCGCCATCACTGGAGAAAAGCTACACGGCAAGACTCAGCACGGCCGAAAATAGATGTGTAAATTAGAAAAAAACAAAAACAAAAACACATAAAAATGGCAAGTATCTCCATGCTGGCTGACTCAGGTGTTTCTCCCCAGGTGTACGACATCCCGCCGTCCTCTGTGAAGGGCCCTGTGTTTTCTGTCCCCGTGGGAGAGATAAAGCCTCAAGGGGTCTATGACATCCCTCCTAGCAAAGGGGTAAGTGACCTACTGCAGAAGCTGCCAAAAGCACGCGCGAGTGTGTGTGTGTGTGTGAGTGTGCACACACTGAGATAATCCAAAGAGGAAAAACTTGTCTTTGTGTGCAAGAACAGGGAAGGAAGGGGAGCCAGGGGGAAAGAAGAGACAAGGAAGACAACTGTAGGGATTCCACGTTTACCCCCTCCGGGTAAGAAAATGGGGCCGTCAGTAAGGCGAGCCAGTAGGAAGGAAAGGCAGTCGATTCTGTTTGGCAAGCAACTCATATATGTCCTGTAGCGGTGGTGTAGTCGCCCAGTCGTGTCTGACTGTTTTCAATCCCATGGACAGAGGAGCAGTCCATGGGATTCTCCAGGCAGGAATATTGGAGTGGGTTGCCATGCCCTCCTACAGGGGATCTTCCCGACTCAGGGATTGAACCCAGGTCTCCAGCAGCACAGGCAGATTCTTTTCCGACTGAGTGAGGAGGGAAGCCTGTATGTCACATGGCTCATGTCTGTCCAGGACGGCACAGATGACTCAGGCTGTGTACACGCATACAGGTTTGGAGTCACTGTGGGCTACGCCGGCACAGGAAGTACAGTTATCCTGATTCCACCTAAGAGGGAACTGCGTCTCAGAACGTTTCAGCAGCTAATTGAGCATCACCCCGCTGGCAGGTCCGGGAGACCTCCGGTCTCCTGACACGTGGGCCAGGAACCCCGAGAGCAGCTGAGGCAGGAGGGTCCACACAAGGCAGCGGGGCGTCCAGGGGAGGGTGCCCTCGACAGAGGGTGTGGGCGAGACCCCTGTGCAGCCTCGGGAGACACCTAGTGCCTGGAGGAGAGGGGAGGGGGCGGCACCCAGGAGGACCGCTGGCCCTCGTGGGGACGCACCACGCGGTTTCTGCACTGCCGCTTAGACCAGCTCAGCAGATAACGGCGTCCTTGTCCGCTTGCTTCCCAGGGATACTCCACTCCATCCTCCAGCTACAGAGACGAGGCCGGGCTCCGGGAGAAAGAGTACGACTTCCCGCCTCCGATGAGACAAGCGGGCAGGCCTGAGGGCGTCTACGACATCCCCCCGACGGGCGCCAAGCCCCTGGGGAAGGACCTGCATCCTAAGTACAACGGCGACGCCCCCGGAGCTGCTGAGTTGGCCCCATGGAGACACGGCGCATCCCTGACCCAGCCGGCCCCCCAGCCGGGCCCACCCGTGGGCTCCCAGAACAACGATGCCTACGACATCCCCCGGGGCGTCCAGTTTCTGGAAGCGCCAGCCGAGACCAGCGAGAAGGCCAGCCCGGAAGAGAGGGACGGGGTGTACGACGTGCCGCTGCACCAGCCGCCGGAAGCCAAGGGCCCCGCGGACGTGGCGGACGGCATCAACCGGCTGTCCTTCTCCAGCACGGGCAGCACGCGGAGCACGATGTCCACGTCCTCCACCACCTCCAAGGAGTCCTCGCTGTCCGCCTCCCCGGCGCAGGACCGGAGGCTCTTCCTGGACCCTGACGCAGCCCTCGAGCAGCTGCTCCGGCTGCAGCAAGCCCTGGACGGGGCCGTCTCCAGCCTGATGGCGCTGGTCACCACCGACTGGCGGAGCTACGGCTACATGGAGCGGCACGTCAACGGGGTCCGCGCCGCCGTGGACAGGGTGGAGCTGGCCCTCAGGGACTATCTGCACTTCGCGCAGGGCGCCGCGGCGAACGCCGCGTGCCTCCCCGAGCTCGTCCTCCACCACAAGGTGAAGCGCGAGCTCCAGAGGCTGGAGGACTCCCACCAGATCCTGGGCCAGACCGGCCACGAGCTGAGCGAGTGCGGCTGGTCCCTGAACGTGCTGGCCGTCCACAAGCCCCACAACAAATGGGACAGCCTGGACCGCTTCGTGATGGTGGCCAAGACCGTGCCGGACGATGCCAAGCAGCTCACCACAACCATCAGCGCCAGCGCCGAGGCCCTCTTCAGACCCGGCCCTGGGAAGGGCGGGCCGGAGAGCGTCACGAACTCCACCGAGTACCCACCCGCCGGCTCCCCGGGACAGCTGCTGCCCGCCGGGGACCACAAGGCCCCCACCCTCAACAAGCCACTGCCCCCCAGCCTGGGCAAGGAGCAGCCCCCCGACTGTAGCAGCAGCGATGGCTCTGAAAGGAGCTGGATGGATGACTATGACTATGTCCACCTGCAGGTAGAGACTCCAGACTCCCAAGGCACCGATACTCGCATGCAGGGGCCTGGGGCTCACACCTGTAAGATGTAGACTAGACCGTTGAAGAGACCATGATTAAAGGTTCAGGAACACGCTTAGTGGTTCACAAGCTGGCAGTGGTGGTGTCCAGTAGGAAGATCACTGGTCTGAGGGTTCAGAGGCCTCTAGACTTCCAGGACACTGGCTGTGTCGCCAACTTATGTAAACTCACCTGACTTCCTCATTTGCCAAATGAATGAAGCCCAGAGTTGAGTTAGATCTGATGGATAGGCCTTAGGCAAGCAGGAAGAGACCAGCCACCCCCACCCCAAGTAGGAGAGTGCTAAGTCGCTTCAGTTGTGTCCAACTCTCTGTGACCCCATGGACTCTCTCCTGCCAGCTGCCTCTGTCCATGGGATTCTCCAGGCAAGAATACTGGAATGGGTTGCCATGCCCTCCTCCAGAGGATCTTCCCAACCCAGAGATCGAACCCAAGTCTTATGTGGCTCCGGCATGGAAGGCAGATTCTTTACTGCTGAGCCAGCAGGGAAGCCCCAAGTAGAGCAGTGGGCCCTTGAATAGTCAGGCCAGCTCCACTTATTCACATTTCACTATATGGTTCTACAAGATATTTAATTTGAAGGAAAAAAAAAAAAAAAGGAGGAGGAGGGGGGTGCTTCACTGTTTTAGAAAAAAAGATTCAAAAACCTCTGCACTAGAAAAGTTTCTTAAGTTCCCTTCAGCTCTGTACTCTGTGTGTGTGTGTGTAATTACTCACAGAGAAACTTAACCCCACCGTAGACTTACTTTGAAGATCACTGGGCATTTACCAATTGATCTAGAAGTTAACCTGCTTACGGGAAATCAGGCCATCACAATCTGCCTCCTACAAGTGACAGTTCTACCAGATTGACCCAGGATCATGATAGCTTGCCCTTTCCCTTCGGGGAATTAAAACATTCTACAAGATCCGTTATTTAGAATTTGGCTTACTATCTCATTCCGCTGTTATTTCCATTTGACTGACAGCCATGGATTGTCCCGAGGATTACTGAACACCGCTCCGTTGTATGCAGCAGGGGGAGGAGAGAGCAGAGCCTCGCCTTGTGCTGAGGAGCAGTGAGGGGCGAGAGTAGGTGGAGGCATTAAACGCCTCCCCAGGGACTCCCCTGGCAGTCCTGGAGCTAAGTCTTGGCACTTCCAATGCGGCGGGCACAGCTCCGGTCTCTGGTCAGGGAATTAAGACCCCACATGCCATGTGGCAGGGCCAAAAGACAGCCAACAGTGACAACAAAAGCCATGCATCCAGCTGGTCGGCCAGCTCTGCGTTCTGGAAAATACTAATTGGGCGTAGAGCTGCACATGATTTGAAGAGACTAGAAATGTAATGTGGCCCACATTTAGACCTGCAGGGGTTTCCCTGGTGGCTGAGAAGGTAAAGAATCTGCCTGCAATGTTAGAGACCTGGGTTCTACCCCTGGGTGGGGAAGATTCCCTGAAGAAGGGAATGGCCACCCACTCCAGTATTCTTGCCTGGAGAATTCCATGGACAGAGGAACCTGGCAGGCTACAGTCCATGGGGTCAACTGAGCAACTAACACTTTCACTTTGGGACTTTCCAGGTGGCACTAGTGGTAAAGAACTCGCCTGCCGATGCAGGAGACATAAGAGATGCAGGTTCGATCCCTGGGTTGGGAAGATCCCATGGAGGAGGGCATGGCAACCCACTCCAGTATTCATGTCTTGAGAATCTCGTGGACAGAGGAGCCTGGTGGGCTACAGTCCATTGGGTCACAGAGGGTCAGACACAACTGAAGCAACTGAGCAGGAGGTTTATGGGTTTGCAAATAATCTATTAGAAAAGAACCCTGAGAAAAAGTACTGCTTAAGGAGGTTGCGGGGAGTGGGGGGTCATGGATAGTCCTACAAAAATGGTAAAGTGGCGCGCAGAGCATGGCGCCCCATATGGAAATGGATCTTAGTTTTCACTTCTGATCTACACAGTGACTCTGGAAGTCCGGATGAGAGCTGGGGTTCACAGGGCCTAACTGGTCGTGCAGGAAGTTTCCAAAGCAGTGGAAAGTAGCAGAGAATTTGCATGTTTGTCAATGAAGCTGTTAGCATAAGTGAATCATAGTGGTGATGTAATGTTTTCTTTATGTTGAAAAATAATAGGGGAAGGAGGAGTTCGAGAGGCAACAGAAAGAGCTCTTGGAAAAAGAAAATATCATCAAACAGAATAAGATGCAGCTGGAACATCATCAGGTACGTTCAGTCGGAAAGAAAACTATTCAGTGTTGAAAAGACTTCCCATTTAATCAGAAAGGTACGACTTCAAAAGATCGTGACTTTGATCCTTCCAGTACACTTTAGCATAAACAGGGTATAAGAACCAAAAGAAGGTTTTATGGCCTTGGTAATCCAGCTGGGTGTACCTGCACTCTGTTCAAATAGCAGCTTTCCAGGCCGAGCCTGTACATCTAACACATCAGGACTGTTTGGATTAAGGCCGTTGGTCTCAAGGAGCAAGCCCCACTCAAACTGGCCCACGCAAATGGGTTTTATGTAAAGCCCTAGTGGGAGAACTCAAGAACAGAAAATGAAGGTGGAGCCACATCTGAAAGAACTAGGACTGTCCTTTCCCTCTCCTTTCTGTACTTCCTTTGCTTCTCTCTCAATTGACCTCCTTTGCCTCTGTTTTCTGGCAGGTTCCTCTGCTCCTCTACTCATTTGACTTCCCTGGAACTTTTACAGAACCCAGAAATGGCCACTCAAAGTCCTTCCTGTAGATAGGTCTTCATCTCGGCTTCCTAAGCCAATAACTCCTTCTGTGGTTTATAAAATCCCCCCCAAAAGAAAGTCTGAGCTGTATCCGTCTGTCCGTCTGTCTCCTCCTCTCCCCTCTCCCTCTGTGTCTCCCACACAAGCCCATGGCTTGGCTATCCTTGGTCCAGTCTAAGGGTTGGAGGGCAGGATTCAGTATTTTCAAAATATATGCAAGTCCATTTACTAAGGGCTTCGGGCAAGGCACTTTCATTCAAAAGTTGGGCATGAGTGCGGCAAATAATAATGGGTATTGCTAATGTAAGGGCATAAAAATAGCGAGAAATGGATTGAGGATTTCTAGGCCTTTTAAGATGAACTGAAATGGTGTCCAGTGACATGAAATAGCACACAGAACTCAGGAAACCAGAGTTCCAATCTGTGCTTCCTCACCAACCAACTATGGGACCTTAGGCAAGTCACTTAATCTCCCCAAACATCAGTTATTTCTCTATAAAATGAGAAAATCCCTCTCCCCTCCATCTAATGAGATGATATATTTATGAACATACTTGGAAAAGCATAAGCTAACTATGCTGAAGCATCACGCTGTTTATATTTGCTTTGGCGCTTGGCCAAGTTAAGACTGCAGGGCTTTAGGGGACTTGTTGGAATCATAGTAATTCCTAAGAAGAAACCAGAGTCTAAGGAAAAGGAAAGCTCACTGTGCGTTTCTCGGGGGAGAAACTGGGTGAGGTTAGCCATGCTTATTTGAGGGCAGAAGATTGACTGACTCCTAAACTCCAGTGATGGATAGTCTTTGCATGCCAGAGAGAGTCTCTCCTGACACTTGGTGCAATAGCTGGAAACTATTAGCATTGCATTTTAAATAATACACCGTCTAGGAGCAATGAGAGAAGGGAGAAAGTTAACACTTGAGTCTGACCTGGGGTGAGGCCCCTTCCTTAGACAGTGTTGAGGGTCTCGGTGTTATGAGCCCAGTCAGTGTTCAGATCCTTTAGAGAGGATTTCTTCCACAGTGCACGTGTATTTGTATGCATTTGTTGTTTTCTTGTTTAGTCGCTAAGTCATGTCCGACTCTTTGTGACGCCATGGACTGTAACCCACCAGGCTCCTCTGTCCATGGGATTCTCCAGGCAAGAATACTGGAGCGGGTTGCCATTTCCTTCTCCAGCAAATTTTCCTGACCCAGGGATCGAACTCAAGTCTCCTGCATTGGCAGGCAGATTCTTTACCACTGAATCACCTGGGAAGCTTTATTTATATACATTAGTCATCCCTGTGTTGCTGGATAACGACATTTATAAATCTGGACAGAAAGAGTAGGAGAAATAGAAAAGGGTCATGGATTATCTTTTATGTTAAGTGTCTGAAAGGGACAAAGTCGAGGCTTTCCTCTAGAAGGAACAAACAACATCACTGGCTGACTTGACAAAGAGATGCCTACATTTGCTTTTCCCTGGCCACCACTCAATAAACATTTACCTAGAGCTCACATAATACCAAACGTTACTCTAAGCACTTGGCAAATGTTAACTCCTTTAACCTTCGTAAAGACGTAGGTAACTGTTGTTCAGTCGCTCAGTCGTGTCTGACTCTTTGCAATTCCAAGGACTGCAGCACGCCAGGCTTCCTTATCCTTCACCATCTCCCGGAGTTTGCTCAGACTCACGTCCATTGAGTCGGTGAGGCCATCCAACCATCTCATCAGGGTGTATAGCTCAGTGGTAGGGCGTTTGACTGCAACCATCTCATCGTCTGTTGCCCCCTTCTCCTCCTGTCTTCAGTCTTTCCCAGCATCAGGGTCTTTTCCATTGACTCGGCTCTTGGCATCAGGTGGACAAAGTATTGGAGCCTCTGCTTCAGCATCAGTCTTTCCGATGAATAGTCAGGGTTGATTTCCTTCAGGATTGACTGGTTTGATCTCTTTGCTGTCCAAGGGAGCTGGGTTGAAACCCTACCCTGCCTTCCCCTCTGAGGACAGAAGAGACCAATTGTGTCCAGTCGCAAAAGTCGGAGCTGGAGGATTCCTTAGGCATCCTCTTTCTCAACCTCTGCATTTTACAACTCAGGCAAGCCAGGCAACCTGACAAGGCCTGGCATTTAAAAAACCACCTGACATGAACATCCCTGCCTTACAGCTACAAGCCCTGGTTAGTTTCCACTTCGGCACACACCGCCTCATCCTTAACTACGTCGGGCTTTTTTTCTCCCCTGCAGCTGAGTCAGTTCCAGCTGCTGGAACAAGAAATCACAAAGCCCGTGGAGAACGACATCTCCAAGTGGAAGCCGTCCCAGAGCCTCCCGACCACCAGCAGTGGCGTGAGCGCGCAAGACCGGCAGCTCCTGTGTTTCTACTATGACCAGTGCGAGACCCATTACATCTCCCTGCTCAACGCCATCGACGCGCTCTTCAGCTGCCTCAGCTCAGCGCAGCCCCCGAGGATCTTCGTGGCCCACAGCAAGTTTGTCATCCTCAGTGCCCACAAACTGGTGTTCATCGGAGACACGCTGACTCGGCAGGTGGCCGCCCAGGACGTTCGCAACAAAGTGATGAACTCCAGCAACCAGCTGTGCGAGCAGCTCAAGACTATAGTTTTGGCCACCAAGACAGCCGCGCTCCACTACCCCAGCACCCCCGCCCTGCAGGAGATGGTCCACCAGGTGACCGACCTGTCCAGGAACGCACAGCTCTTCAAGCGCTCTCTGCTGGAGATGGCCACGTTCTGAGTGGAGAAGCAGGAAAGGGAGCACTGCCTTGGGTTACTGAGGAAAACTGGAAAACACTCTCTGGTTTTTGTAAATCTTATCTATTTTTGTAGATATTTTTGTATAAAAGTGAAAGACTTTGACATTTCATGGGTTAGATGGCATTCAGAAATTCAGGGAACTCCCGGCAGGGGGGTGATGTGTGGCTTTCCCCCCACCCCATGTTGTTGTTATGTACACACATAAGCATCTGAGACACAAATTGTACAGAATCTTATCCACATGTGTGTGAGTACATGTTCACGTTCGTTTGTAGATGTTTGTCTGATACATTCCATTAAGAACCATGAGATAAGAAGCACCTTAGGAGGCACCTCTCAATGCTGCATTTTCTTTTTAGAAAAACCTACCAGCTGGTTGTAATATTGCTCTACATAAACTTGTGATTGTTCCAAGCCTGTCACTCCCAAGTCTGAGACACACAGTACAGTGTATTTGCAAGTGTTCACCTTCCATAAGGAGGCGGGTTAACACCTTGTTTGAAAGCCCTTCCAAAATTGGCTGTCTCAGACATGTTATTGCAAGATGCCTCACTTCTGGTTGAAAAAAAAACCCTCTTAGAAAGTTTCAGAAAGTATTGATATATCTTAACCCAAACTCTGACACATTAGGTGCCAGAGGAGAGACACGTGTGTTTTGAGGCCGCGTCCTGATTAGCGCTGGGTGGTTTCAACACAGAGAAGACGCTGTCCCATAAAAGGAGACCCTGTGTTCCCCAAAGACTTTATTTTATGGCCCCACCAGGTGGCATGTGGGATCTTAGTTTCCAGACCAGGGATGGAACCCATGCCCCCTGCATGGGGAGTTCAGAGTCTTTAACCACTGGGCCACCCAGGAAGTCCATCCCCAGAGCGTTTTGATCATCGGCATTTATGAATAGTCTGGCCATGAGATTTTCCAAAGGACATTTTCAGATTTGCAAAAAAGCATATTGTTTGCGGCAGGAATTCCTAAAAACGCATTGGACAATGATCATCCACAAAAGAAGGACGGTTCCACCTGAGTTGTAAGCGGAGGCCTTTCTGACTGTCATCATTCTCTTCGGTGCTGCTATCCTTGGTACCTGAGGGAAGCTGGCCAGTTCCTCAATCATCTAAAGGTTAGAGTCGCGAGGCCACATCTTACTCTTAAGAGAAGTCGTGGCTTGATCCTGTACCCTCCCTAAGACGTGCACACGCAGGCCCAGCGCTCAGAGCAGCTGTCTGGAGCCCATTTAGGCTTTACAGCTCCGTCTGGCCAATGATCCCGTGAACAGCTCATTCACTGTCCCCCAGCTCAGCACAGCGTCCATTCCACAGTCTGTCCCCTGATACATGCTGGGGTTGGCACAGCACAAACACATCACAAGCCATTGATTCATCACGGGGCAGATTTACCCCAACCCAATGGGTAAATGTATTCACATATCACCAAGTCAAGAAGCAAGTTATTTATGGTTTATCAGTCCAGTTTTTATTTAATGATCCCATTCCAGTCAATTGGAAAATGCTTGATTTGCAGTATATGCCTTGACTTAATTAAGCTTGCTTGTTTTAGACAACCAAATTATTAGAAAGGATTTAAGAGAGAAGGATATATGATCTAAATAGGATTAAAAAAAAAAAAAAAATCAGTGAAACTTATCCAGGAGGTGCTTTTCAGAACAACCAGTGTTGTAGTTCTCAACGTTGTATTCTGCCAAAAGAAGTCGGATTGCTGTAGGACAAGCAAGTGTGTGTAGAGGAAGGGGGTTGCTGAAAATCAGTAATGAGTTTGAAAAAGTGTCCTTGTAGATTTCATTGTATCGTGTATTTCTTAGGAGATGACTTGTTCTATGCTAAGAGGTGACATTTCATGTTTTCAAAACCAAAATGTTCAATCTGTATTAATCTCTTTCCCATACTGTATGTAGAGGCTATTTTTAAATCATTAAAATTTTGGATGTCTGTTTTCATAGGCCTTGGGTTTTCTTTTTCCATTTCTTTCTTTGTCACACAGTTGAATGTTAGCTTATTTTGGCACTCCTAACATAGTTAAATTATGGTGAGTTTATTAATACTATAGATCTGGATTTTTGAGCAAAATTGACAGTTATTTGTTCATTTTGTGTCACTTTGGGATGTATTGCATTTGAAGAAAATTCTGGAATTTGTGAGCATTACCAAACCCAAATATCTGGAAAAAGGCTTCTCTTCACCAGGAAGCCTGAATATTTAAATGGTAGGTGGGATGGTATCTGCTGTCATAATGTGAATGTTACTATTCATGTAATTTTAGAATCAAAGAGAATTGCTCAATGCACTCTTAAATAGACATCAAGAAAACTATAAAAACATAAAAGAAAACTATATTTGATGAAAATAGATTCATAACCACATAAATTTAATGCTTGGCCCACTTTCATTCTGCTATCCTGAGAGTTACAGATAAACTATTTGAATATACCTTGAATATACTCTTTTCCCACATCTATAAACATTTCCAAAGAAAGTGTCAAGGCACTTATTGGGAAATGGAGTCTTCTGGGAAAGAAAAAGTGGTGCTGGAAAAACTAGATCTCTGCATGGAAAAAGCGGAATATTTACCTTACACTCTACACAGAAATTAACTCAAGTGCTCAAATGGATTAAATAGACCGGAACATGAAGCTTTAGTACTGCTAGAAGAAAACGATAGGAGAAAAATCTCTGTGATCTTAGATAGGCAAGAGTTCCTTAGGTAGAACAAAAAACATAAAAAATTGATAAATTGGACTTCATCACGATTTAAAACTTTTCTAAGACCATTAAGAAAACAAAAGGTCAAACCACAAACAGCAACAAAATATTTGTACCACCTCACCCCAAGATATGTATTAGAATAAGGATACAAATAACTAAATTTTTTAACTGGGCAAAAATTTTGAACAAAAATCTCACAAAAGAAGACATGTGAGGGACTTGCTTGGCAGTCCAGTGGTTAGCATGCCAAGCTTCCTCTGTAGGGGGCATACGTTCAATCCCTGATCAGGAAGTAAGATCTCATAAACCAAGCAGCTAGCAAAAAAAAAAAAAAAAAAAAAGACATGAATATACAATAAGTAAGTGAAATACAAACCCACCAAATAGAATTATTAAAAAGATAAGCCATACCAACTGTTGACGAGGAACTGGAGCAAATGGAGCTCCTATACTCTGCTATAGAGAGTGCAAAACACTTGAAAAATAGATTGGCAGTTTTAAAAAATAAATATTAATTAAATTTAGTTTAATTAATATATTAAAACCATGCGTGTGTGTGTGTGCTAATTCACTTCAGTCATGTCTGATTCTTTCCAACCCTGTACACCAGGCTCCTCTGTCCATGGGAAAAGAATACTGGAGGGAGTTGCCATTTCCTCTTCCAGAGGAGCTGCCCAACCCAGGGATCGAACTGAGCCTCCAGGAGAGCCCCATGACACCATGAAAAGATAAGTAAAAAAAAGGCGTTAAGTCGCTTAGTCGTGTCCGACTCTTTGTGACCCCGTGGACTGTAGCCTGCCGAACCCCTCTGTCCGTGGGATTCTCCAGGCAAGAATCCTGGAGTGGGTTGCCATGACCTCCTTCAGGGGATCTTCCCAACCCAGGGCTCGAACCCAGGTCTCCTGCATTGTAGACAGACGCTTTACCATCTGAGCCACCAGGGACCTAGGAATTAATTTCCTAGATATTTACCCAAGAAAAATAAAATCATAGGTTCATACAAAAAGCATGTCTATAGTAGCTCTATTTGTAATAGCTCAAGGCTAGAAACAACCCAAATGTCTACGTGAATGAATAAACACTGTTATATATCCACACAACCGAATACTACACAGACACACGAAGGAGCAAAGAAACAAGTGAAGCAAAAACAGCGCGAATGAGCTCCAGAGTCGTTTTGATGCACACCAGAAGAAAGGGCACACGGAGCGCGTTCATACAGAGTTCCGCAGAGTGCAAGCTGCAGCGGCAGGAAGCAGGCCGCCGCTGTCAGGGAGAGGGCGGGTTACCAAGGAGCTCGAGGACCTGGGGAAAGATGAAAAGGCCCAGCTTCTCAGTTGTGGTGATGCCTTCACGGGTACACGCCTGTTGAAGCTCCTCAAACTGCACACTTGGAATGAACACAGTTTATTCTTTGTTGGTTATTATCTTTTTTATACACATGGTCTGAACACTCCAATTACAAGTCAGAGATTCTCAAACTAGATTTTTTTAAAAAGGAAATACTAAATTTATATTTTATTTCATTAAAATTATTTATTTAAAATTATTATTTAATGTTATTCAATTTAAATAATTAAATCATTTAAATTATTTTTAAATTTTAAAATTTAAATTCGTTTTTTTTTTTCATGATTCCTTAATTCCCTTTAAGGAATTTTATTTTTTAATTTATTTTTTATATATATATACATTTTTGTATTTATTTATTTTTTTACACGAACTCCCAAACATGAACCCCCCTCCCACCTCCCACCCCACATCTTCCCTCCAGATCATCCCCATACACCAGCCCCAAGCATCCTGCATCCTGCATTGAACATAGACTGGCAATTCATTTCTTACATGATAGTATACATATTTCAATGCTATTCTCCCAAATCATCCCTCCCTCTCCCTCTCCCTCTCCTTCTCCCTCAGAGTCCATAAGTCCGCTCTACACATCTGTATCTTTTTTGCTGTCTTGCATACAGGGTCCTCATTACCATCTTTCTAAATTCCATATATATGTGTTAGTATACTGTATTGGTG
Organism: Oreotragus oreotragus; assembly: GCA_006410675.1. NCBI lineage: Eukaryota > Metazoa > Chordata > Mammalia > Artiodactyla > Bovidae > Oreotragus > Oreotragus oreotragus. Next base: position 122,456 of record SJYX01016761.1, on the reverse strand, counting down.
TTTTTCTTTCTGGCTTACTTCACTCTGTATAATTGGTTCCAGTTTCATCCATCTTATTAGAACTGATTCAAATGTATTCTTTTTAATGGCTGAGTAATACTCCATTGTGTATATATACCACAGCTTTCTTATCCATTCATCCGCTGATGGACATCTAGGTTGTTTCCATGTCCTGGCTATTATAAACAGTGCTGCAATGAACATTGGGGTACATGTGTGTCGTTTTAAAAATAAAATTTAAATTATATTTAATTTAAATAAATTATTTAATTGTATTTATTAATTATATTTATTTTATTATAAAATTATTTATTAACAATGTTATTTATTTCATTATTGGACTATAATTGCTTTACAATGTTGTGTTAGGCTCTGCTGTACAATGTGAATCAGCTCTATGCATACATATATCTCACCTTCCTCCCACCCCACCCCCTGCAAGATTAAATTATATGCTATTTAAAAGATGCCCAATTTAAGTAAAAATACACAGATAAGTTAAAAGCAAAGAGAGAGAAATATAACATGCACATCCTAATTTTTAAAAAGAAAAGCTGGCATGGCTTTCTCAGCAGACAAAGCAGAATTCAGAACTTGGGCAAACAGGGCTTCATCGTCATGAGAGGATCAGTTCACAAAGCAGACAAAATGTTCCTCAACGCAAATGCACCTGGTCACAAAGGTGCGAAATATGGTGAAGCAAAAACAGAGAACTGAAAGGAGAAGCAGAAAATAATTACAGTATATTCAGTCCTGGGCTGGCGATACTCTCTTTTAGTATTTAATAGAACAAACAAGTAAAAAACAGTAAAGCACAGGAAAGCCTGGCGTGCTGCAGTTCCTGGGGTCACAAAGAGCCAGACACGACCTAGTTACTGAACAAGACCAACAAAACAGAAACCAGTAATAACTGGAGTTCTCTGGAGCTCCTCTACATTGCTGGGAGGAGTGTAACATGGTAAAGCCATTTTGGATACAATCTGGCAATCTCTTACAAAGTTAAGTATACACTTACCATATAACCCAGCCATTCCAAAGGTATTTAGGCACGTGAAATGAAAATCTATGTCCATTAACAAGGACCTACTGTATAGCACAGGTTATTAATATCTTGTAATAACCTGAAAAGAACTTGAAAAAAAGAATTCCTTTGCTGTACACCTGAAACTAACACAACATTGTAAATCAACTATACTGCATTTAAAAATTTTTTTGAAAAAGAAAATAAATGTCCACAAAATTAACTGCTTTATTTAGCATAATCCCAAAACGGAAGCAATCCAAACGGCATCAACAGGCGAGTGGATAAATAAACTGTGGTCTCTGCGTACAGTGGAATCCTGTTTAGCAGTAAAAAGAATGGAATGAGGGCTTCCCTGGCAGTGCAGGGGTTAAGGCTCTATGCTCCCACTGCACTGGGTGTGGGTTGGATCTCTGGTTGGGGAAGTTCTACCAGCTGCAAGGTGCAACCCTCAAAATTAATTAACTAATTTTAAAAAATAAAAAGGAGAGAACTAATTACAGATCTTACAGCAAGAATGGATCAACCTTACAATCATTATGCTGAGAAAAAGCCAGGTAAATAAAGACTACATTTAAATATGGAGCTCTAGAAAGCACAGGTCTAATGTGTCGTAGCAGCTCAAATCTGTGATTTCCTGAAATCAGAGTTGGGAGTTTGGAGTTATCTGGAAAAGAGCACAAAGGAAATTTTGGGTGAGACGGATGTTTTATGTCAGTGCTATATATATATATATGTTTTATATCAGATGTGTGTGTATTTGTACTTTTCACTGCCCAATACAGTGGCCAATAATGTCACATGTTGCCATTAAGATTTTGAATTGTGATGAACTGAGGAACTGTTTTTTCATTTTAGTTACTTTTAATTTAAATAGCCACAAGCGGTGAGTGGCTATCATAGTGGACAGTACTGTATTTACATCTCGATTCCTAGGGTGATTATGTGAACGCAAATATTTGCATGTGTTCAGTCTCTCAGTCATGTCTGACTCTTTGCACCCCATGGACTGTAGCCTGCCAGACTCCTCTGTCCATGGGATTTTACAGACAAGAATACTGGAGTGGGGGTGCTGTTCCCTTCTCCAGTGGATCTTCCTGACCCAAGGATCGTACCCAAGTCTCTCGCATCTCCTGCACCGGCAGACAGATTCTCTACCACTAGCGCCACCTGGGAAGCCCCAATATTTGCATAATATACACTTAAGTGGGTACATTTTACTGTACGTGAGTCATGCAGGAATAAAGTTGATTTCGAAAACAGGTAAAAATATTTCCCAACCAACTCTAACGTTTCATTGTTTTCAAATCAATATTAATGCTGATACTAATAGAATTGATATTATTTTAAATCAATATTATTGTTCACTGACTTACAAAAACCATGGAGGGCCTGCAAAAGAAGGGCCAGTCAGAAAGCCCAGCTTTGTAAACAGTCCATCAGGCTAGTTCATGACCCACCTGGGGACAAACGTGGTTTCCTCCTCCCCGGTCAGTGAAAGGCGGTCTGGTCTTCAGATGACTCCCCATAAACCATATCTACCTTCTTCCCAGTGTTTGCAGAGTTATGATGAAAGAAATGCTGCCATTCACCAGAGGACGTGAGAAAGAAGGAATGGTTTATTCATTGAAGGTTTCTTGCCTGGCGGAGCAGAGCAGACAGGCCCGCCCTGTCCAGCAATCACACGGCAGGTGCCCCCGTCCGAGCAGCAACCCCCGTCTCACAGCCAGGGTCTCTGCTCAGCAGCGTGCTGGGCACCCAAGGGGCAGGAGGGAAGGGGAACCCTGCTCTCTGCTCTTCTTTGAGAACCGAAAGTAAATATGCCTCTTACACGTCGAGGCAGGGGATGGACCAATGTTCAGCTGAAAACCTCGGGCAAAGACTCGGGACTCAGGGAAAGAGAGCATCAGAGGGATGCAGGATGGGGAGACAGCCTCTCTGGGGCGAAGGAGACTGAGGGCAGAGGAAGGGCTGGCAGCATGGACAGAGGGTGGGGCGTGGGGGTGCCGCCTGAGGCTGGCAGGAGGGGAGGGCAGGGCAGAGGCGAGGGGGGCTCCACCGCACAGGGACGGGGCTTCACGCTGAGCTCACACCCTTTCAGACCAGAGAAAGCAGAGCGAGCGGGAGAAGAGGTAGAGAGGAGATAAAAGAGATGAGAAAGACAGTGAAGGCCGTGCAAGCAGGAGAGTGGAGAGAGGAGGGGAGATGGGGGCAGAAAGAGGGCTGGGGAGAGACCAAGAGCCGAAAAAGACTCTCACTCAGCACTCCGGAATGGCCTCTGCGGGAAGAGAACCTGAAAAAGAGTGGCTGTCTCTATATGCATAACTGAGTCACTTCGTGTACACCTGAAACTAACTCGACCTTGTATATCAACTACGCCCCAATACAAAATAAGAATTGAATTAAAAAAAAAAAAAAGCAAAGGGGCAGCAGAACAAATACGAACTTCAAGAAACAGATATTCTAAAAATCTATTTGAGGCTCTGTGATAATCTAGGTTCTGGAGATAGCTTGAGAAATAAATTGTTAGTAGGAAGGAATGATGTTAAAGCTGAAACTCCAGTACTTTGGCCACCTCATGCGAAGAGTTGACTCATTGGAAAAGACTTTGATGCTGGGAGGGATTGGGGGCAGGAGAAGGGGATGACCGAGGATGAGATGGCTGGATGGCATCACTGACTCGATGAACGCGAGTCTGAGTGAACTCCCGGAGTTGGTGATGGACTGAGAGGCTTGGCGTGCTGTGATTCATGGGGTCGCAAAGAGTCGGACAGGACTGAGCGACTGAACTGAACTGAACTGAGGCTGTTGTCTTGGTTTGGAAAACATCACTGAGCACATAGTGAAACTCGGGAGAGGAATAAAACCTCAACAGAGTCTCGAAATAGAGAAACCTGTCTTGTCTACTGTTAACCTGAAACTTTTTTGACCCTAAGATGAGGTGTTCTTTTTTTTCTCTTAACACTTATGAAAACCTGGTCAAGGATATTCAGATAGTTTGTCTTTGTTTCACCCCCCACTTCCAAAGGCTGAGAGGCGTGCGAATGAGAATGAGATGTGTGTTAGTTTCACTGTGCCGCAACATGAATCAACCATCCATACACACGTACCCCCTCCCTCTTTGTTTTCCTCCCCACTCAGGTCACCACAGAGCATTAACTAGAGCTCCCTGTGCCCCACAGTCTGTTTTCCTTAGGGATCTATTTTATACCTGGTATCAATAGTATATATGTCATATGAGATGTTTTCAAAATAAAAGGACTTTGCAGCTTGGACACAAGAAAGGGAAAGAAATATAAAACGCAGTATAGATGGGAAGAGCAATCCAGTCGTAGATTAAGAGGTGTTTAATACACGGGAAGGCTTCTTGAAAGGGGGCTGATAGTGATACGGACAAATACGCACTCTGTTCTGCAAACAGCCGCGGGACGAGAGGAGGGGCCTTGTCGCTTGTGGATCCGATCAGCTCAGTTTGGAAGCTCTTTCGTCCGTTCCAGGCGAAAGGCAAAGGCAGCCTGGATTTAAAAGGGGGAGCGGAGGTAGGCGTGTACAGATCCCAGGTCTGCCAGAGGGGAGTCAGCATGGTCCGGGGGTCTGATGGCGCGGGAGCCGGGCTGCGGGTTCCTCCTGTGGCGTCTCCTTGGGTGTGGATCCTTTCTGACCTAGGAAGCACCACGGTCTCCGCGTCTCCATGGAAACAGCCTGCGTGAACTCCACGCTTACCGCACCATCCCCACCAGGCCCGGGACACGGAGCTGCTGGGGAAAAATCTAGGGCAAGAGAGCGATACCTCTGGTGGTCCAGTGGTTAAGAAACCGCCTTGCCAGGCGAGGGACACCTGGTCTGGGGAGGTCCCAACAGGAAGCAGCTGAGCCCTGTGTCACCACTGCGGAAGCCCTCGAGCCCCAGAGCCCATCCTCTGCAACAAGAGAAGCCGCGGGAATGAGAAGCCCGCCCAAAGCAACTGCAGAAAGCCCACGCCCAGCAATGAAGACCCAGCACAGTCAAAAATAATAAATAATTTAAAAAAAAACCACATGAAAACTGCACCAGGAGGAGGCCATGTTAGGCCCACCTTCCTTCTTCCCAGGTCCTGGACAAGTAGGCACGGGTTTATTCTGTGGCTGAAAAAAAAAAGAAAAACAATCTTGAAAGGGATTTAAAGAGTAGAGGCCAACATTTGTGGTGGGGGGGAAGGCCCCTAAAAAGGGGTAACTAAAAACCCCGAGTACACACTGACTTTTATCTCAGAGCTGACTATTACCCGCCTCTAAAATTCCCCCGTAGCTGGGGGGCCGGGGGAGTGGGGAAAACAACCCAAAGCTCTCATGGTCTAAACCATCCCCCAACAACTATCATTAAGAAAACTGAGCTAACAGAAAGGGCACCTTAGTCTGTCTCTCACAGATAATTTTCCAGGCAGACAAGCGTCAGCAAGAAATGATGTTCAGTGAAAACATACCCGTAATTTTCTCTGGCCGGCCGGGCAGTCAGGATGCTGTGAGACTCCCGGGAGCAGCCAGCCCTCCCTGGAGTGTCGTCCAAGAACCGTTTACGAGTCTCCTTTATGACCCAGGGAGCCTGACAGGGTCACCCTTTGTGATTTAGGGCCCTAAATCCCTATTAAAAAGCGGTGAATTCTCTAAAGAGGATGGTTGTGAACGGGCCAGCTGCCTGGATCCTGCCCAGTGTCAAAACACCAAGACAAAGGACGATGCAGGTGTACTTTTAGGAAGATGTAAAAATGTAAATGGGCGACGAAGTTGAGGTTGTCCTTGCCCTAGGGCAATTATTTTTACCTCTCTGTCTAGACAGCCAGTCAACACTAGAAGGCCTGAGCTTTGACAAAAGAAGGTTTTCCTTGAGTAGTGGGTACCCCTATCCTGTTTGCAAAAGGAAAAATCAATAAGCAAGAAACAAAAGGAATGCAAGGAGCGTTAAGAAGAGGGCCTGCCCGGGCCTGCCACACGGAATTTTCTAGAGCAAAGTTCCCCGAGTGGGTGGACAAGTAAGGGTCCCAGGCCGCTGCTGCAGTTGGAAGGAGTCCCTCAAGAGTCCTTTATGTCCCCCCAGGGTGACTGGCCAGCACCCCCTCACCTCAGAGAGCAATGCCTTCATGTGGGCACCTCCTGGGATGTTGGCAACATTTCTCGCATAAGGGTCCTGCATTTTGTGGCTCTAAAGCAGTGGCCTCTTGGAATCCCTCAGGGTGGCCTCACACAGCACCCCCTTGTGGTCTGGTGGGGAAAGATGGCCCAAGAGTACAATTTGCTTTTTCTGCCAGATTCTGCCACATAAAATGGGGGTTCCTAAACAGACCTTGCTCGACAACGTGAAAATAAGCATTGAAAATAATTCCTAAGCGCACTGCAAACACGCCGCTGTACTAGGACTCCTCTGCCTGCACATCTCCCTGTGCTCTTGTACATTTCAGACTGGAGAGCGTCTTGAGTTCACCTTCTCCATCTTGTGACCAGGCTCACACAAGGAGCTCAAGTCATGTTTGTTGACTGACTAACTGACTGAGTGAATGAATCCAGTCTCCAAGTACCCCCCAACTAATTCCACATTTGGAGGAACCCTTTGAAACAAAAGGTCTTAGCAGAATCTTTAAAGATAGTAAGACATGAAATCTCTCCAAAGGGCAGGACTGAGAGTGTCCATAAGTTACTGTTGTATTGTTTCACATTATGTAAGCAATTTCCCATCATTTTCTGCAGTGCCTTTTTTTGTTGCTGTTGGGTGTCTAGTGATTTCTCTGTTGCTGGTTCCTGAGGTTAGAATCTGTGTTTCACAGCGCCCCATGGGCCCAGCTCCAGTGCACTCCCATGCAGAGTTGGTGTCACTGGACCAAGCCCTCAGTCCCTGGACTCAGAATCTATGGTTTTAGAAAACTGTGATGTTACATCACTCCATGTGGTCTCTCAAAACAGCTCAACATTCTTGTTACTTCCCTCTCCTTACGCAGATCTTGAGCACATCCCAGCATTTACAGATGTTTTAACCATGGCTCCTACAAGTAAAAATCAATTACAGAGAAAACTGACAAAAGGCTAAATGGAAGAAAAGCTTTATTACCAGGAAGCGAATTATTGGCAGACGTATTCATATTTAAACGCAGGGGTGTGTTTTGTTTCTCCTGAGCAACAGACAAGGTTTTTCTCATGGAAATGAGATTCTTGTGACTACCTGATGTTTTCACTTTCTCCTTTACTGCCAAGGAGTTCAAAGACAAATGCAGTAACCAGTGTCAGTAACTGTTTAATAATCTAAAGCTTGACTATCTGGGTTCTAACTTTTCTCTTCATCTCATCCTTTGACCTTAAGTATTCCCTGTCTTCTGTTTTGACTTAATATCTTTAAGATCACATGTGTTCGTGTATATTTTGAGCATATAATAGCCTGGATGTTTATGGGGTGTGTACAAAAGCATCGATACTGCCTCTTCCTCTGTGGGGTCAAGATGCTCCCAGGAGGATGGACGGGGCCTGTCCTACAGGGCTCATCGCCAGGTCTCGTCTACAGACGCCCAACGCCCGGGGTCTGAGCTGGGCCAGCTCCGCTCTTGGCTCTTTCTCACAACCCAGATCAGTCTCCTGGTGCAGCTTCTTCCAGGCTTGGGTATGAGACCACTGTAGATGTCCTTTTTTCCTGCTGCCAATCTCCCCTTGAGGAACTAAAGCCCTTTCCTGAAATGTGGTCTCGGACAGGTATCAAATAGTTAACTCTTAAAGATAAGATTAAGGATTAGAACCCATTCATGTTTCTTGCAGGAGGCATTCAATTCAGTTCAGTTCAGTTGCTCGGTCGTGTCTGACTCTTTGCGAGCCCATGGACTGCAGCATGCCAAGCCTCCCTGTCCATCACCAACTCCTGGAGTTTACCCAAACTCATATGCATTGAGTCGGTGATGCCATCCAACCATCTCATCCTCGTCGTCCCCTTCTCCTCCGGACTTCAATGTTTCCCAGCATCAGGGTCTTTTCAAATGAGTCAGTTCTTCGCATCAGGTGGTCAGAGTATTGGACTTTCAGCTTCAACATCAGTCCTTCCAATGAATATTCAGGAGTGATCTTTAGGATGGACTGGTTGGATCTCCTTGCAGTCCAAGGGATTCTCAAGAGTTTTCTCCAACACCACAGTTCAAAAGCATCAGTTCTTCGGTGCTCAGCTTTCATTATAGTCCAACTCTCACATCCATACATGACCACTGGAAAAACCATAGGTATGCCGGTCACCTTATCACTTCATGGATGCAAGTTGCGTCTGTTATGCCCGAAGTTGGAGTCCCCAAAACTGAGAGAATAAGACGTCCACAGCAATGCAAAAGCATAAAGGGGTTTTATTGCTAGCTCGAGCTAGGGCTCCCGTCTCATCCAGCGCAGTGGAGTCTTGACTAGAGCCCCGAGCTCTGATCACAGCTACTTTTATACAGGCGGTTCTTTGTTCCAGTAATAGCATAGTTGGCGAGTGATGATTGGCTAAGCCGTACGCGCGAGCGGGATTTTCAAATCTCGCATCCCTATTTGGATTGGCTCGGGTCTGGCGCGGGCGGAGTTTTCCTGATTGGCTCAGGCCTGGGCTGCCGGAATTTTTCTGATTGGTCTAGCTATTCCGCCGGCGGGGGTTCCCAGTGACTCAGCTTTCCCAGAGACCGAAATTCAGTCCTAGCTTGCCCCTTGGAGCCTGTTATGGCTCCAATTTGGTCCTAACAGCGTCATCCTTGCCTGGAAACAGCCAAGCCCCTGACTGGGCTCTCCCTCAGCCCTAACCCATCCCCCTGTGACACCTGCAAGCTCGCAACTCAGAGGCGGGCAGTCCCAGCTCCAGGTGGATGGAGCTCAAGCCCCACGCTCCTCACGTTCCCACAGGAGGGAAGAACTTCCTTCCACCTTGTGACTGCTGCGTCCCGTGGCAGAGATAGCTCTTGAGTCTGCTCACAGACTGCATATGAGTAACAAGGGGAAAACAGTGATTATATGGTGAAGAAATCAGACAGCTGCTTGACAGAGTGGAGTGATCACAGGCAACACCGCCAGGGGAGCGGCAGGCGGATGGGGGCACCTCCAGGAGGGAGACCCCAAGCTGGTCTCCCCGTCACCGAGACAACATCGGATTCCCTGCCCGTCTGTCTCTTTTCTGCTCGGGGTCTCACCCCGGCTCGTCAGCCTCATTGGAGCCACAGTCATCTCTCTCTGACCGGGCTCGCCGTTTCACAGGGCGCATCCACAGTGCAGAGACCACACAGAAGGTGACCTTTTGAAAACCTGACTCACATCCTAGAAGCTGCCCGCCCAGCGCCCTCCAGGCCTCCTCTCTGCCCTTTGACTCCAACCTTGACTTGCAAAGCCCACTGTGATCGCTGCTGACCTCTGACCTCAGCTCAGACCATGCTCGCCCTGAACCCCCCCACGTCCCAACCACGGAGGCCTCTGTTTTGTTCCCCAAATAAGACAAGTCATTCCTTTGCTCCAGCTCTCCCCCTGCCCCTGGGCTCGCCTCCCATCGTTACCCAGACCTCAAGGTCACCTCCAGGCCAGCTCCGAGCACATTCACTTCCCTTAATCCTCTCTGAACTCTAATAGCTCTTATACTTTCTGCCTTTTATAGTCTGTCTGCTTCCACCTAATGTGATCTCGTGAGAGAAGAAATCCTCCTGTCTCGCCCACTGTTGTGATCTCAGAGGCAAAAATAGTGCCTGGCATGGCTATAAGGCACCAAGCATTTACTGAATGAGTCTTCGGAACTTCGTAGACTTTGCAGCTGTGAGTGTTTCTCTCCCAGCTACCACCCCTGCACTTTGAGGGTCAAAGGCAAGACTCCCTCCTACCCCCAGCAGACCTCATAGCACTCAGCTCAGGAAGCATCTTTACTCTGGCCTTTCTTGTCTCTCTCTTCATTTTCCTCTTATCCTGAGTTGCTCATCTTGTGTGTGTGTGTGTAATTTTTTAAACTTTTTATTTTGTATTGAGGAATAGCCTATTAACAACAGTGTGAGAGTTTCAGGTGCACAGCAAAGGGACTCACTCATACATATACGTGTACCCATTCTCCTCCAAACTCCCTCCCGTCCAGGCTGCCTCATCCCATGGAGCAGCATTCCCTGTGCTGTATACAGAAGCTGTCCATTTTAAGAATCTGTCTTGCTCATCTTAAAAAGCAGTTAAACAGGGCTGAATGGACCACTAAGCTTCCTTCAACTCAGTAACATGCAGTGGTGTGTAAATAAATCCTCCAGGTGGCTTTTTGCTACATATTAAGAGCTAGACTCATACAGGTAACAAGAAGCATCAGCCCCCAGGGTGATGGACCAACCATCAGGGGTGATGAGAGCAAAGCCCTCCCCATGAATCAGTGCTGGAAGGGGGGGCAATGGGAAAAATCCAGTCCTCACCCCAGGCTGGGGCCCAGGCCCAGCCAAGGCGAGCAGGGCAAGGGGAACATTACAGGACAAGCCCACTCAGCCCCACCAGTGGGGACCCCTTATTAAAAACTACACGTCTGTTCTCTACATCTGAGTCATGATTCCTGCCCAACAAATAGGTTCATCTGTATCATTTTTCTAGATTCCACATAATGCATAAATATACATTATTGTTTTTCTCTTTCTGGCTTACTTCATGCTGTATGACAGACTCGAGGGCCGTCCATAATATATCTACAAATGACCCAATTCCATTCTTTTCTTTGACTGAGTTCCATTGTAAATATGGAACACATCTTCTTTAAGGGAGGTATCAACTGGGAGGTTAGGCCTGACATAAATACACTCCCATGTGTGAAACAGATAGCTCGTGGGAGCCTGCGACGCAGCACCAGGCGCTCAGCTCGGGGCTCTGAGGTGTCCCGCGTGGTTCTCGGGCGGTCTCCCTCCATTTTTCTCACGCCTTCCAGCACGCATCAGCGCTCTGCTCACATTCTGCAGATGACCTTGGTGGCTGTGGTCCTTCTCAGCGAACAACATCATCAGCCACCTGGTTGGTGAAGCCTGCGTATCACGAGTCATTCTGTTCCTTTAGGCCCCATATCCAACCAGTGGCCGAGAGCGATAGATGTTGCCTCTATCACAAATTCGTCCACTTCCATCATCCCTGTGGTTAGTCCCTTGATGCCAGTTATCATGGTACCAGCGACGTCACTGCAAGGGCTGCCTCAGTTCAACTCCTGGAGTTCAATCAGACTCACATCCTTCGAGTCAGTGATGCCATCCAGCCATCTCATCTTCTGTCGTCCCCTTCTCTTCCTGCCTCTAATCCCTCCCAGCATCAGAGTCTTTTCCAATGAGTCAACTCTTCACATGAGGTGGCCAAAGTACTTGAGTTTCAGCTTTAGCATCATTCCCTCCAAAGAAATCCCAGGGCTGATTTCCTTCAGAATGGACTGGTTGGATCTCCTTGCAGTCCAAGGGACTCTCAAGAGTCTTCTCCAACACCACAGTTCAAAAGCATCAATTCTTCGGTGCTCAGCTTTCTTCACAGTCCAACTCTCACATCCATACAGGACCACTGGAAAAACCATAGCCTTGACTAGATAGACCTTTGTTGGCTTTCCCTCCATCCAGTGCCAGTGTGATCGGGTCACCTCCGGGGGCGCTCCAGTGCCCTCTTGGGGGGCGTTCAAGGCCCTCCTTGCCAGGAACCTCAGTCCCTGCATCCTGCCCACGCTTGCTTCGGGCGTTCGTGAAGGGCCCCTTTGCACACACCAGCCCACTCCGCACCTTCCCAGCTTTCTCACGCTGTGTCTCTCCTGCCAGGCACACGACCACCACGTTCCTTCTTAATTCACGCTTATCACCCATCACCCTTGAATCTGTCTGGTTCCTAAAAGCAGGCTCTGCCCTGAGCATCGTCCTGATGCTTCTGCCCCAACTTCCCACTCTTCATTCAGCGTCTCATTCTCCCCGCCCCCCTCCCCGGGTTCTCACAGGCGTTCTGGGTTCCTTGGGCATGTTCTTGGGGCCTCGGGTCATATGCTCCACCCCACTGCTGCCTTCTCATCTATGCTAAGCAGTATTTCACAGAGAAATAGTACACAGGAACGTCTCAAAGCCCGTGTGAAGCTCGAGTAACGTACAAACAAATGCACTGAGAGGGATGTTTAAATTCTGAATTATACACACAAAAGAGACTACAAACAATTTAAACCGGTGAAGAATCGCCCTGCTGGATGCCTCTGTCATACACAAGTATTCATGCATGAGGCTGAGCCACAGAACAATGAAGAATAGCCCTTCAGTTCCGTGGCGGGAGCCACAAGGCTAAGGTCACAGACAAGCATCCACTCTGCATCCCATCTTCAGTAGTTTATGAAAAATTACCCTTTCTGTCTGAGGCTCTCTTTGTGTAAGCTCAAATTTCATTTTGGGAATTGTGAAAAGGCTCTCTTCAGTGGAAATGAATCGCTTTTCCACATTGTAAAAAATTGTAAATGTTTCTGAACAAAGTTGGTGGAACTTGGAGAACTGGCTGGTCAAAAAGGAATGAGATCTGACAAGTAATATTAATAATCAAGACTTAGGGTAAAGAGGATGATATTTTTAAAGGAAAGATATTCCTTGTTCAAAAAGGAACAAAAAAGGTGTTCCTTTTTTGAATAGCAACTTTAGGAAATGGGAATTTGGATAATCCTTGGTTCAAGTAGGAATAAAAGAAGAGAAACATGGTCATTTACATTTCTTAATGTTTTCATAAAGACACATCTTTCTAATTTACAAGGCTAACGACAATCTTGTTTTCTCTCTTGTATATCTAACTTCATATTTTCATGTGAAATCTCTCAGACTGATTCCTTAAATAAGAGATAACAATTCATACAGTACCACAGTTGGAATTTGGAAATGATGTTTTCAGTTCTCTTGAGAGGATATCTATCTTCAAATTCACATTTAAATAAAGAACCTCAAAAAAAAAGTAATCAGACTTAAGGAACTAAATAAACTAATCTTCACTCAAAAATTTTAAGAATACAAAATAAGTCAAAATGAAGTGAGAAAAAAAGAGTTGGGAGAGATAAAAGCAAAAGTAATAAATTAGACATCAAAAAAATGTACAATTAATAATAAAATAAAGATTTTTGCTTTTAAAGGTCCAACAAAAAAGACAAATCCCTGGCAACTGTGTGCAGGAAAGAAAAGAGAGAAAAAAATAAAAAGAAACATGAATCTGTAATATGAGATAGGAAAAGAGAAATTCTTATTATTATTAGAGGAAAGACTACTATATGCAATTCTGTCCATGTGTCTGAAAAATCTGGATGAAGTAGGACTGCTGCTGCTGCTGCTGCTGTCACTTCAGTCGTGTCCGACTCTGTGTGACCCCATAGACGGCAGCCCACCAGGCTCCCCCATCCCTGGGATTCTCCAGGCAAGAATACTGGAGTGGGTTGCCATTTCCTTCTCCAATGCATGAAAGAGAAAAGTGAAANACTTCAGTCGTGTCCGACTCTGTGTGACCCCATAGACGGCAGCCCACCAGGCTCCCCCATCCCTGGGATTCTCCAGGCAAGAATACTGGAGTGGGTTGCCATTTCCTTCTCCAATGCATGAAAGAGAAAAGTGAAAGTAGATCATCAAAATCAGGAAGAGGAAGAAACCTGCATGAAAACTAATCCTTTGGGGAAAAAAAAACTGAAAAAGTTACAAAGTACGAGCCCCAAAATACGACACTAGATTCAGGTGGATTTTAAAGAGTCTTATCAAAAAAGATATAAATAATCCTTAGGCGAGTAAACTATTCCAGAATATTCCAGACTACAAAGATGCATTTCTAATTCATCTTACATAATCTTAATACCAAAAAGAAAAAAAGAAATATAGTTAAGTGAATGCAGCAGATGCAACGAGTCTAAGCAAGAAATTAGTAAATTAAAAGAATCACGTACCTCAGTGCATTAGGAGAATCTACCACAGTCATGATGCAACACGTGAAAACTCCACTTGCTATTTCTCCTAATATGTCTACCTGCGAGATATATGAATCTATACCCTCAGCTTTTTTTTTTTCTTCTGGAAATATCTTCATTTTGCCTCCTCTTTAGAAGGATATTTTCACCAGATATGGAATTCTAAACTGCCTGTTATCTCCTTTTAGTTTTTTAAAGCAGTCATTTCATCACTTGGTTTCCATAATTTCCGCTGAGAAGTAGCTTTTAGTCTTAAAAAGTAAAGCATCTTTTTTCTGTACATACTTTCACGATTCCTCTTCGGATTCGATTGTTGTTCAGCCATGTCCAACTGTTTGTGACCCCGTGGCCTGCAGTGTTCCTCTGGCTTCCACTATCTCGAAGAGATTGCTTAGAATAATTCGATTATATTGTGCCAAAGTGTAAGATTTGGTGCCTTGATACTGCTTGGGGTTCTTTGTAATTTTTAATCCTGTGACTCAAATTTCTTTATCCCTTTTGGGAAATTCCCTTGGTTATTATCTCTTCAAATATTGCTTCTGCTACATTCTCTTTCTTCCCTTTAGGGACTCCAATTCCATTTGCTAGAACGTCTTATATGACAGACTATGTCACACGTCTCGTATGCTTTTCTGTGTCCCCATCTTTTTTTTTTTTGTACTTTAGTCAGGCTATTTTCTATTGCAGCCTGTCCAGCTCACCAGTCCTCTCTTCAACTGTGTCCAGTCTGCTGTTAAATGCCACTTTTTAGTTCAAATTTTGATTATTTTATATTTTTCAATTCTAGAACTTCTATTTGCCTCTTTGAAAATATTGATTCCAGCTCTCCAGTCTTTGGTTTTTTCATTTATTTTCTCGATCACATTGATTACAATTATTTTTAAATCTGTGTCTGGTAAGGGCAGTAATCTGGGACACCTGTGGAGTATATGTCTGTTTCGCTTTTCTCCCTTGGCTCTATGCCTGGGATCCTGATAATTCTGGATGGGATGCTCACCCCTGTGCCTGAGAGAAAGCTCTGGATGAAGTTATTTTACTTCAGAGAAGGTTCACTCTCTGGTCTGGCAGGCAGCTTTTCTCAGTTCAGCCAGGAACTAAGGTGATTCAGGGCTGAGCTGCAGTGAGGCTTGGTTGACGGTCAGGCACCCTCTCTGAGGATCCCGGCTGAAAGCCTACAGCATTTATGGAGCGCAGCCTCCTGGTCAGTTCCTGGTTTCCAATTTTTATCTCCACAATAACATAAGACTGCCAAAAATTCCACTCTGCTTTCCAGCTGCTTTTCTTGGCGTCTCAGCCTTTCACTTTATGTGACTAAGACTCACCAAGGACTTCAAAGCGAAAACCGCCAAATGTCAGGCTCCTTTCTCTGTACCTCCCTTTTTCTCTGGAACCTCTGCTTCTGGAATCCTGGCTGACGTGGGAGCCCTGCGCTCCAGGTTTTATTTCCTCAGACCGATAAGGCTGCTGGGAGTGGTGATGCTTCCCCAAAACTCTCAGCGTCTTTCTCAGCGCCAAGAGTTACGAGGTGCCCAGAGGAGAAAGGCAGCTTCAGGAAGCGAGGCCCACTTCAGCGAGTCTCCCTTCCCCCTGGTATCTTGCCGGGCACCATGAAGGAATCTTAGCTCCCTGACCAGGAATCGAACCGGTGCACCGCGCAGTGGAGGCACAGAGCCCTAACCGCTGGACTGCCATGGAAGTCCTCTCGCTGGTGTCTTGATCCTTCAACTCAGGCTCTTGTAGTGACTCTCTGAAAATTTCAAACACATCAGTTTTAATTGTTCCCAGCTTTCTCAGTTGTTCTCCGTGGAAGAGACAGTGTTCTGCTAACTACTCCATCATAGCAAGTGGGGGTTGTCTTTTCGTTTTTTTTTACACTTCATAGTACTTCACTTCATGGATACACCATAGCTTATTTAACTGACTCTCTACTGAGAAACATTTGAGTTGTTCCAGCCTTTTGCTGTAACAAATAAGGTCATGGTGAAAAGCTTTCTGCATATGTCTTCATATATTTGCCATTGAATATTTGAGATAGACTCCTGGACAGATGATTGCTGGATCAAAGAGAACATAGATATGTAATTTTGCTAGATAATGCTAATTTCATCTCATAGAAATTGTACCATATGGGGCTCCACACTTTCAATGTATAAAAGTGCTCGTTTTCATATAGCCTTGCAAAATTTACATTGTCAAACTTGGGAGTTTTTTCTTTTCAATCTGACCGATGAGAGATGAAATCTCAGTAGTTTTGACATGCATTGCTCTTATTGTGAATGAGGGCTATTCATGTACCTTTACTGAGAATTCTGTATTCATACCTTTGCTAATTTTTTAAAAGGTTGTAGATCTTTTCCTTTTCAATTTTTAGGAAATCTTTATTATATTAAGGGCTTCCCCGATGGCTCCACAGGTAAAGAATCCATCTGCGATGCAGAAGACACGGGAGACGTGGGTTAAGTAAGTACCTGGTGATATAAGTTGAAAATTTTCCCAGTTTGTAATTACTTCGGGAGTTGGTGACGGACAGGGAGGCCTGGCATGCTGCAGTCCATGGGGTCGCAGAGTCAGACACGACTGAGCAACTGAACTGAATTAACTGTTAAAGTGAAAGTGTTAGTCGCTCAGTTGTCCAACTCTTTGCAACCCCTTGGACTGTAGCCTGCCAGGCTCCTGCGTCCATGGAATCCTCCAAGCGAGAATGGTAAGATAGCATCACCAACTCAATGGAAATGAATCTGAGCAAACTCCAGGAGACAGGGAAGGACAGGGAAGGCTGGCGTGCTGCAGTCCATGGGGTCATGAGTCAGACATGACTTACCCACTGAACAATTATCTTGTGACTTATTTTATTGTTTGCAAAGTTGTCAAATTTCTTTTATGCTCTAGATTTTTTAGTTAGAAGTTTCCACTTTGGGGTTATAAAAGATTTACCCATTTTTCCTTCTAGTATTTTTTTGTTGTTGTTGTTGTTTAATTTTCATTTAGATTTCTAATATATTTATAATTTCTCCTGAAATACATTATAAGAAAAAGATCTAATTTTTTTCTTTTTCTTTACCGAAGTTCATTTGCCCCAGAACTATTCAGTTTTTCCTTCTGATTTCAATGCCTCTTTTGTCATATACTAAATTTTCCTTATGTATATTTCTAGGCGTTCTATTCTGATCTACTAGTTTATAAGTCTTTTCCTGAGCCAATACCTCACTGTTTTAATTTAGAGGATGTTAAATGTTTTGCTAACTCTAATAGGATTAGCTATGCATTAAATATCCTTTCCAAATATTTCCTGGCTATTCTTGGTTGTTTATTCTTCCATATAAACTTTATAATCAACTTGTCTAGTTCCAGAAAAAAAAAAAAAACCTGAGGAAATTTTTATTGAGATTGCATTAAATTTATAAAACTAATTTAGAGAGAAATAACATCTTTATGATGTTAAGTTTCCCTGCTCAAGATTATGGTGCCTTTTTACTCAGTTTGTTAAAGTTCTTTTTATATCTTTCACTAGTGTTTTGCAGGTTTCCTATTATTTTTGCATATTTCTTACTAGGTTTCTGTCTAGGCATTTAAAATTTTGTTACTGTATACAAGGTCTTCCCTTCCATTATACCTTCTAGTGGCTTATAGTTTATATTTACAAAGGCTAGCGATTTTACCAGGCTAATTTTATGTCCTGCTGCTTTATTATCTTATGGTTTGCAGCGCTTTTCCACTGATTCTTTTGGTTTTACTAGATATGTAATTATATTGTCAACAAAGAGTTTGCCTCTTCCTTTCCAGTTCTCACAAGCGTGTTTTCTCCTGCTTGATTGCATTAGCTAACATTCCAATGCAACATTAAATAACTGGAGAAATAACAGGCGTTCTTGCCTTCCTCCTGATTTGAAGGAAATGCCTCCCACAGTTGAATAAGAAGCTGGCTTTTGGACTGATACACACACACACACACACATATTTTATCGGGTTTAAAAAGTGTTTCCAAGCTAATTTGTGTGTGTGTGTGTGTGTGTGTGCTAGACATTTGTATTTGAAAAATCACTTGTAGAAATGATTTGATGACATAGCTTGATCCAGGCCAAGAGTGGCCCCCAATACTAGCCTCGCTCTCTTGATTTCTGTCTTCTCTGATCTTGGTCATTAATTTCTTCCGCCTTGTTGATTCTTTGATGATTTTTAAAACTGCATTTTGTAGTTTCTCTAGCTTTACCTCAGCAACAGGGTTGGTCTGAATCCCCACCTCTTCTGTTACCAAAAGCAGCTCTATTTGATGACAATAAATGGGAGGTGAAATTTAAAAGCAATAAAGAGGAAAAAGAAGAACTTCCCTGACGGTCCAGAAGTTACGGCTCATCCTTCCCTCCTTCTGCAGGTTCTGACCCTGGTCGGGGAACTAAGATCCCGCACACTGCATGGCGCCGTCATCAGAAAATCAAGTATCAGTGACGTCATACATTTCAGCTTATTTATGACCCTAAAATAATGTCACAATCTACCTAATGGGCCATATCCCAGAATTTGAAAAAAATAGAGGTAAAACAGAGGAAGTAGTTTTTGAAGTCACCCTTTTTCAACGTGTGAAGTTTCCAGGTGCGTCTGAACTATCGTTTAGAAAAGGTACTTCTCCACAAACAGGAGCATAAACTTTTTATGACTAAAAATGTAACAAGATAGTAAAATTTATTTCTGTAACATGCCCCACCCCCCAAAGTAGGGTAACTTCATAGGCACAGCTTACATTTACGTATCATGTTAAGCTCTCTGCAGTTTTCCTTATGGTGCACAAGGTGTAATTCTCTTCTCAGAAAACGCTAAGCTTTGCCTTGATACTTACTTAGTGACTAAGCACATTTTTCCAGAGGAGTCACTCTCCTCACATACACAAGGGAAAAATAAATGAAAGAAATAAACAAACAAACAAAAAAAAACAAAAGCACGATGTGCTTCCACCGTTCTGACACAGAAAATGCTTGATGCTCCTTAATCGTCTTGCCAAACCTAAGATCTCTTGACTGAATCACACATTTGTTGGGGGGAGTACTCTGGTCTCAACTTTCTCAATTGAATTCCTCACATGTACATTCAGGTCATTCAAAAGCATGCCTCATAGGTTTAACAATGGTACTTAAGAGTTTGAACCAACTACTTTTGCTAAAGTGTAAAAAGCAGCTACCCAGACACTTTTGAACACCTGGGAAGCAGGTTGGCTAATGCATCTGGAACAGGATCTGACGTCTAATAGGAAATGGCAGGGCTGAGACAGCCCCTGAAGATGACAACCATAGGGGTGACCGGGCGATGGACTCATTTCACACCAGGCCCGAGGTGCTGTATGCTGGGTTTCCAAGGTTTGAAAATACATGTCCACCATGAGAAATCTTTTCCAGAAACACAACAGACCAAGGCGATGCACACAGGCATTCCCATCTACTGCAAACAGCTACTCCCTCTCCTTACAAGGACACCAGTCACTGGATTAGGGCCCAAGCTAACCCAGAAGGACCTCATGCTAACCTGTAAAGATCCTATTTCCAAAGAAGGCCTCATCTACAGGTCCCAGGTAGACCCGAAGTTTGGAGGGTCACTATTCAACCCAGTACTGGGGTTTTAAAATAAAAAGGATCATAAGCAGCTGGAAAGAAAGCGAAAGTGTGTCCAATTCCTTGCGACCCCATAGACTGTACCCACCAGGCTCCTCTGTCCATGGGATTTTCCAGGCAAGAGTACTGGAATGGGTTGCCATTCCCTTCTCCAGGGGATCTTCCTGACCCAGGAATCGAACTCAGGTTTCCTGCATTACAGGCAGACGCTTTACCCTCTGAGCCACCAGGGAAGGCTGGGGGAACATTTAAAAACACAGACTCTTAGTTCCAACCTGGCTGGGACTCTGAGTCAAGTCAACTGAAAAGAGGGAGGCCCAGACTCTGCATTTAGCACCTTGGTGATGCTTCGGGCACTAGCGGGTCAGATAACCAGGAAGTGGGATGAGTGGGAAGGGGGGAACTAAAGGCCAGAGGAGGTGACCAGGCAAGGTGACCTGCGTTTGGGTCTGAGAGCACAGAGCCTGGCTCTCAGCTACACCAAAGGACCCAAGATACGAGATGCGAAGGAAGATATGAAAAAGCCCAGGGCTGTGGGGTTCTCCCTGTGTTTGCCTCTGGTCTGGGGAAGAGCTCTGCAAGCTTGTTCTTACTTGTAATCATTAGCGAGGACGGGTTAAGTTGACAACGCTCTGGGCAAGTCTCATCTCATGTTTTGTCTTGCATTGTTTTGTCTGAACCAAATGAGCTGTGACTCTGAGCCTCTCCACCACGGCTGGTGAGGCAGTCTTAGTCACTACGGGCCAGCCCCGCTCCCTCCCTGAGAGCCAGAACCTCAGCAAAAGAAACCTTCACTCCAGTCCCTCAGGACCGCCTCTGAGATGCTCACCATCCGGCCTGTTAGATCCACTCCCAGCATCACTCCCCGGCCCCAGCGTGGCTGGAGGAAAGCTGGCTGCGCTTTTCAAACCCTGAGCCGAGCCTTCGGATCCCCACAACCCGCAGGTCACCCCCATCGGAGGGAGGCCTACCACCTCCCAGGGCTGTGTGAGAACAGGACACACAGCTCTGCTTTTGGTCCCCGGGAAGCCAACTGGGTCACTCTCCCCGTGTCCCTCTCCCTGTTGGACCATCAGAACCCCAGTGAGCCCAGCTTGCTGAGCCCCTCCTGGGGTGAGGAAGGCCAGCCCTACAGGACACAGAGGCTGGCTGCTGTCAGGGGAGCGCAGAGGAGAAAGGAGAGACACACAGTGACTTTCTCCATGAGCTTATCCTGCCGGGCAGGCTCTTATAGGTGTGAGCTGCGTCCCGTGTTTGTATTTGAACATATATGCGTTCTCCTCTGTGCTGAATGACCTAAGGTGATTCGGATGCTTTAAATTAAAAAGAAACAGTTTCCCTTCTCTAAGCCACAAGGCAGGGGTCCAGGGTTTGGCACTATCACATCCACGGCCGAGTTGCTTCACCCCCTTGAACCTCAGTCTCTTTTATAAAGGAGGGGTGGCATGTCCCTTGCCTTCCTCACTCCCACAGAGCTTAGGAACGCAAGATATGAAGCTGCTGTTGCTGTTGTTTAGTTAGCTAAGCTGTAGTTGTTAGTGAGCTAAGTTGTGCCCGACTCTTGTCCAGGCAAGAGTACTGGAATGGGTTGCCATTCCCTTCTCCAGGGGATCTTCCTGACCCAGGAATCGAACTCAGGTTTCCTGCATTACAGGCAGACGCTTTACCCTCTGAGCCACCAGGGAAGGCTGGGGGAACATTTAAAAACACAGACTCTTAGTTCCAACCTGGCTGGGACTCTGAGTCAAGTCAACTGAAAAGAGGGAGGCCCAGACTCTGCATTTAGCACCTTGGTGATGCTTCGGGCACTAGCGGGTCAGATAACCAGGAAGTGGGATGAGTGGGAAGGGGGGAACTAAAGGCCAGAGGAGGTGACCAGGCAAGGTGACCTGCGTTTGGGTCTGAGAGCACAGAGCCTGGCTCTCAGCTACACCAAAGGACCCAAGATACGAGATGCGAAGGAAGATATGAAAAAGCCCAGGGCTGTGGGGTTCTCCCTGTGTTTGCCTCTGGTCTGGGGAAGAGCTCTGCAAGCTTGTTCTTACTTGTAATCATTAGCGAGGACGGGTTAAGTTGACAACGCTCAGGGCAAGTCTCATCTCATGTTTTGTCTTGCATTGTTTTGTCTGAACCAAATGAGCTGTGACTCTGAGCCTCTCCACCACGGCTGGTGAGGCAGTCTTAGTCACTACGGGCCAGCCCCGCTCCCTCCCTGAGAGCCAGAACCTCAGCAAAAGAAACCTTCACTCCAGTCCCTCAGGACCGCCTCTGAGATGCTCACCATCCGGCCTGTTAGATCCACTCCCAGCATCACTCCCCGGCCCCAGCGTGGCTGGAGGAAAGCTGGCTGCGCTTTTCAAACCCTGAGCCGAGCCTTCGGATCCCCACAACCCGCAGGTCACCCCCATCGGAGGGAGGCCTACCACCTCCCAGGGCTGTGTGAGAACAGGACACACAGCTCTGCTTTTGGTCCCCGGGAAGCCAACTGGGTCACTCTCCCCGTGTCCCTCTCCCTGTTGGACCATCAGAACCCCAGTGAGCCCAGCTTGCTGAGCCCCTCCTGGGGTGAGGAAGGCCAGCCCTACAGGACACAGAGGCTGGCTGCTGTCAGGGGAGCGCAGAGGAGAAAGGAGAGACACACAGTGACTTTCTCCATGAGCTTATCCTGCCGGGCAGGCTCTTATAGGTGTGAGCTGCGTCCCGTGTTTGTATTTGAACATATATGCGTTCTCCTCTGTGCTGAATGACCTAAGGTGATTCGGATGCTTTAAATTAAAAAGAAACAGTTTCCCTTCTCTAAGCCACAAGGCAGGGGTCCAGGGTTTGGCACTATCACATCCACGGCCGAGTTGCTTCACCCCCTTGAACCTCAGTCTCTTTTATAAAGGAGGGGTGGCATGTCCCTTGCCTTCCTCACTCCCACAGAGCTTAGGAACGCAAGATATGAAGCTGCTGTTGCTGTTGTTTAGTTAGCTAAGCTGTAGTTGTTAGTGAGCTAAGTTGTGCCCGACTCTTGTGACCTACCCCACGGGCTGCAGCCCGCCAGGCTCCTTGGCAAATCAAAGGCACTTCCTATCTACACGGAGCCCTTATGGTCCTAAAGCATCTCCCCAAGGTAAAGATGCTGCACCCACAAGTAAACATGGGGGCCTTTGGACCAAGCATCCTTCTCCCCACCCCTCCTGAAACTGACTGGTTTCCGGAGTCACACTCGTCGGTGGAGTTCAGGCGCTGTTTGGGAGGGTTCCTCTGTCTCTGACTTCAAGCCCTCGCCGGAGGGGCTGTAACTTCATTGTCATCTGGGTGGCCTCCGCTCTAAATGGAGTGGAAAGACGTCCCTGGGCAGCCCGGATAGCCCTGGTCTACATCTGTCTTGACCTAGGGATGAATAACCCCCTTCCCCTTCCAGTCTGATCCAAGATTTATACGCTCCCTTAGCTGCTTTAGGTAAAGGGGATTAAGCTAAATACCTATGACGCAGAACAGGGTGCCGCATAATTATCAGACCCTTCAGCGTCCTTTTAAAGGAACACACCCCGACAGGCAGGGGGACTCTGGCTAATTCTTGAAGTCTGTCGCCATCTTGTGGTTGGAAGCTGCTGTTCCGACCGTCTTGACAGGCTCCTTGGACCTTCTCAGAAGGGATGGAGTTATGGTCGCAAAACACACAGGAGTCAGGGGCTTGAAAACTAAGCATCTCAGTAACACACACTTCTGCTTTTGCTGATTAAACAAAACAATCACCATTTTCAGGAGATGCTGACAGAGCAGGAATTAAGTCCCTCAGATTCCAACCAAAAGATTGAATATGCAGTTGTGAGTCCTATCTTATACTGCTATATCGATTAATTCAACAGAGGGGATATGGAAAATGAAATGGAGCTTAAATAAATCCATTTTGTTGTCTAGTCGCTCAGGCATGTCCGACTCTTTGCAACCTCATGGACTGTAGCCCACCAGGGTTCCTCTGTCCCCGGGATTTCTCAGGCAAGAATACTGGAGTGGGTTGCCATTTCCTTTTCCATGGGATCTTCCAGGCCTAGGGATCGAACCATGTCTCCTACAATGTTAGGCAGATTCTTGACCACGGAGCCAGCAGGGAAGCCCAAGAAGTGTCTGACTCTTGTCTGGAAGAGAGGAGGACTACTCTGGGTGACAAAGGAACTGTCTGGAAACGGTCTGGGTGTGTTCAAAGACGCTGCCTGAGAAAGCAACTTTGAGCTGCAACCGGACAAATGACTAGGAGACGAGGGGAGGGGCGAGAACCCGAGCAGGGACCCGGGAACAAGGGTGCAGGTGATCACAGCGGATTGTGGAGCTGAGAGGAGGCCCAGGGCAGAGTGCGGGCTCAGGGAAGGCAGGGGTGCCTGATGCTGCCGGAGAAGCTGGTGAGTGAAGTCCTGCCATGTCCCCAAGTGTGTTAAGGCTTTTCCACCCTTTCTCTAGGGGCAACAGGAAGCCATTCCCGTGCTATATGCAAGGAGCCTACAGAGTCGTAGTTGAGTTTCAAAAAGATTATTCTGGTGACAAGGAGAAGGCTGCGGAGGGACTGTAATGAAATCGAGAAGCCGCTCTGCAGGTCCAGGTGGGCACTAGTGGCAGGGGATTCCCCCACACTGTAATGGTGATGGTTTAGTCCCCAAGTCGTGTCCGACTCTTGCAGCCCCATGGAATGAAGCCTGCCGGGCTCCTCTGTCCGTGAGATTTCCCAAGCAAGAATGCTGGAGTGGGTTGCCATTTCCTTCTCCAACCGCACATACTGGGCACTATTCTAATTGCTTTGTGTGGTTTCACTCATTCAATCCTAACAGAAACCCTATGAGACAGGTACAATTATTACACCCATTGTACAGATGAAAAATGAGGCATGCAGAGGTCTAATTGCAGAGACCACCCTCTTGGCTACTACACTTCATTGCCTACAGATAGTGTGAAAAAAAAAAAAAATGGAGAAAAAGTAGAGAAGGTTTCAAGAGCTATTTCAGAAGCAAAATCAACCAGACTTTGATGGGCTGAATCAGTGACCTGAAAGATGGGTCAAGAGTGACACCTGGTTTGTCGGCTTCACAAGAGTCAACAGGGAAGCTGGTAAGATGCCAGTGTCTGAGGCGGTTGAAGATGCAGGGTGGGACCACTGTTCAAGGCAACCAAGAGGAGACATTGAGGAGGTCGCTGTCTCAGGAGCCGGGAATGTGGCTCCACTGGGGGAGAGGCAGAGGCTGAAGTCACAAACAGGACTGCCCGGGGAGACGGGAAGGAAAAGCGGGCAAGAACGTAGCCCCAGCAAGCTCGGACAGGTCACTGCACGATAAGCCTGCAAACAAGAGAAGGCTTAAAACCAGTGGAGCCAGAATCTAGTACCATGAAAAACCAGAGGAGGACGTCCCTGGTGGTCCAGTGGCTAAGACCCTGTGCTCCCAACACAGGGGCCCACGTTCGATCCCTGGTCGGGGAACTAGACCGCACGTGCTGCAGCTGGAGATCCCACATGCCGCAACTAAGACCTAATGTGTACACAAATATGTTTGTAAAGATCCAAAGGAGGAGACGCCTTCAAGGAACAGAGAAGGGACCAGCAACCAACCACACGAATGCTGTTGGGAAGTCAGGCAAAGCTGAGGACTGGAAACTGTCCCTCAGATTTAGTGCCAGGGTCACGGAGACATGTCCTTAGAGAAGTCCAGTGTGGCGTGGTGAGGGGAGAGAGCCGGAGGGGCCTTTCCTTCTTCCTTTCGAGGCAGTGTTTATTGAACATGCTTGGATGTCAAAGAGGATGACCCAGGTGACAGAGAGCCATCGAGGGTACACAGTAACTGTTACTTTGCTGAAAAGGTGGAAGGGGATCCGGAGCGCCGGAGGATTCAGTTCACACCAGCAGAGGGGTCTGTCCTCGAATGCGCGGAGTGGGGGGTGGGGGTCAGAAGAGATAGCACACAGGTGCAAAGGTTCCACGCAGGAAGAGGGAGGAGATACCCACTGAGGCTTTCATTTGCTCCGGTACGTAAGATACACTGTCCCTGCCCTGGGTGGGCTACATGACTAAGGATAGAGCATTAGAATCTTGTACAGTTCACATATTTTTGTCACCAAATGACTTCTAACCCAAACAGTTTCCAAGCTTTCTTAGGTCAGTCATCTCAGATCTTGTAATTACGTAATTAAATATTACGAGCCATGAGTGTGAGAAAAGGGTTGCTGTTTCTATGAAAACCTAGTTGAATGTTTTGAAAAACTTGGAGGTCTCCCCTGGTGACTCAGATGCTAAAGCATCTGTCTGCAGTGCAGGAGACCTGGGTTCAACCCCTGGGCAGGGAAGAGAACCTGGGCAGAAAGACATGGCAAGCCACTCCAGGGTTCTTGCCTGGGAAATCCCATGGACAGAGGAGTCTGGTGGGCCACCATCCATGGAGTGGCAGAGGAGTCAGACGTGACTGAATGCCTTAACAGCAGTAACAGCAAGATACAAAAAGTCTTGTCCGTCTGGGGGCAATCCAGGCCAACTGTAAAAGGTGGAAAAACACTCCAGTAAAAATCTTTGCAAGGTTCTGTTCTTGTTCCAATTGTAAAGAGGATGAAACTAGAGACCACCAGATTGTAAGACTGGCTTTTGCAAAGAAACTGAGATTGGACTCTGAGGGATCTATATTAGGTGAAAAAAGCCTTGACTTTTCCTCAAAATACCGCAGGATCAATGTGAATGCTTTGTGACTCCCCGTTTCAACTGTTTTCAGTGAACTGACAACTCCTGGACCAAGCTGTCAATAGAAGGGTTCCTTCACTACAAAGGAGAGAAAGAAGTGAGGAAAGAAGAGAAGGGGGGTGAAGTTACAGGTTGCTTGCTGTATATTAGCGAAAGTTGCTTAGTTGTGTCCGATTCTGGACTGCATTTCATGGAATTCTCCAGACCAGAATACTGGAGTGGGTAGCTGTTCCGTTCTCCAGGGGATCTTCCCAGCCCAGGGATCAAACCCAGCTCTCCTGCATCATAGGTGGATTCTTTACCAGCTGAGCCACCAGGGAAGCCCACTGTATATTGAGTATGCTTAACAGGTATTTTTAAAAACGGACTCCTCACTTACCGTACACGTTCTCATTCTCATTCAGCAGACCAGGAACAGAAAGGTTAAGTAATTGCCAACTATCAAGTTATAGCGTTTGGTTAGGAACTCGGTTCTGACCTGAATCCTCAGAGCGGCCGTTTCCACTGGTCATTTCCATCCACCTGGACTAACCCCCTCAGACATTCTCCCCCCACGTCCTCTATCAGCCTCCACCAAGGGTTCATCCTTGCCCTTCACCTCCCGTATCTAATCAACCACCAAACCCCATCCAGTAGAACCCCATCAATGTCTATTCCGCCTGTCCCACCATCACCTTGCAGAGATTTACGTCTTTCTTTTGCTTGGACTTCTGCAAGGATCAGGTAGCCAGTTTCCGAGCAGCAACTTTTATACCAGTTTAACACGTGCCCCTTCAAGCCTCGTTTTGCCTCAAGCACGTTGCCTCCTTCCCAGGTGCGTTGCTGGTTCTTAGCAGTCCTTCTCAAGTGTCCCTGGTGGCCTCTTTTCTAACCAGCCTCTTAAATAGCGACGCCCCTCAGGGGCCACTCCTTGGCCTCCGATTCTGGCTTCTCTCCTGATAGATCCTGTTTTTGCCAACAGTTGCTGCTACAGCGATGGCCGTAGATGACCCTCCTACCATTTTTACAACTGTTGATTATTTCTGTCCCCCCAGGAGCCTGTAAGCACCTCAGATAGGTATGCCCCAACCTGGACTCTCATCTTTCATCTCCCTTGGACCAACCTCAAGCCTACTTCTTCTGTACACATCCCAGTACTGTTGACCTCCGGTGTTGAAACCGTCTTTCACTTCTATCACTTGCCTTCACGACCCAGCCTCAAGCCCTGTGGATGCTCCATCCTCAAACTTCCGGAGCCGTCACTCCTTCCCAGCCCGCCATTGGCTGCCTAGCACCGTTTCCACTGCATCTTCACACGAGGACTCCTTCGTGCGGTCAGCATGAGCTTCCTGAGCCATGCAGTTGGTCCCGGTGCTGCAGCCACGCAAGATGGTAAAGCCGACACCGTACGAGGTCCTTGATGACCTCATCTTTCCTACTTCTCCAGCTCCAAAACATCACACCCCATAGTCAAACTCTCCATTCCAGAACAGTCAACCGTAATACCTGCTGTTCTGCAAACGAGGCACCTTCCCTCAGCCTTTTTTTT
>SJYX01016761.1:68206-93730 GCA_006410675.1 Oreotragus oreotragus | reverse complement strand
GCCTTCTCACAGCTCCCCAAGAACACATCTCTTTCATTCTCAGCAAACTCCCTCCTGTTAAGAGCCGCCTGACCTCCCAAACCTGAAGATCAGTCTTCCGCGTCCCTGACCGGTCCCCTTTTCCATCCTGACTCCAGCCATCAGGCAGAACTATTCGTGGCCGGGCTGATGGCCCTCACGACACCCTAGGATGCGTCACCGTTCCGATTCCCCTTTTCTGTGGTTGCTTCCCCTCCAAGCCAATTCCCCGTCAGCCATACTCCCGCACCTTACTGCCTCCCACTTGCCCACTTTTGGTGCTTTACTGACCTGGCTTCTCTTACGATCCAGCCAAGGCCCCATGGCTGGCCTCCAGCAATCTCGAGCGACCGTGCCCTTGAGACACCCCTACCTTACAAAGCCTGACCCTGGCACAGGCCACTTTTTCCATTCTACATTCTTGGCAGCTGAGCACTGTGGAGGAAAAATCAAAACTTGGCACCCAGCCATAGCAGTTCACGGTTCCCCATCTCAAATGGGTTTCAAAGGCATCCCTCCAACTTCTTACCTGGCTTTCATCAGTCCCCTCGGCCAGTCTTCCTGGTGGTTAACACCAACAAAACGGGAGACGTGACCTACGGTGAACAGATCTTCCTAACGATCTTGAGGATATGGGGTGAAGCCTGAGAAGGAAAAGAGGGCTAAACGTTAAATGTAAACTAGTTCTAACACTGTATGTCCTTAGCTTTCAAGTCTATTCTTTTTATCTACTAGGAATGTTACTGCTAACTTGTCCTAATTCTTGTAGATGTTTAGTTTGACAAATGAGGTGAAGGGTGAGCCCACTGGTAAAAATGGTCCAAGCGACCCTTCATACTTCTTATACTTCATCAGTGAAACAAACACAACTTTTGTTTTCACTTTAATTTATTCTTTGTAAAGTGACATCATACAGACAAACCACAGAAGCTTTAGACATAGTGTTGACCAGTTTTAACAGCTACTAACTGTTTTACAGCGAATAACATTTACACGGACTCCTCATCTCGTTATACAAAGGCATTATGAACACACATAGTTCTAATTCCTTATAAACCTATCTGTCAAGCAGCAAGATGACAATATACCATAGCATAGCACAGAACGTTTCCTTCAAGAAACCAGAGCAGCAGTATTTGGTGAATGGTTATGCATAGAACTTAAAGGGTAGTATCACTGGTCATAAAAGCAAGGGACACATGTACATTAATAAGTGAAAAATGCTAATTTTTATTAATATAAGATAAAATGTTACTCTTTACGCTTTAAGTTAAAAACTATAGAATACTTTAAAAGCAGACAATACAAGGTGCTTTCATTTTAGACTCCATATCAAAACACTACTCCATTAATTGCTTAAGAACCCGTAACCTTTGAGTACTGCTCGTTGGCTTTTTAAAGTCAACCTGAAATATAAAAGCACTTCAAGCTTACCAGTCAAAAGCTAATGTTACACTGGTTACGTTACATTAAAACACAGCTTTCAAGAAAAACTGAATTTAAAAGTACTGCAGCATGTAACTCTAAAAAGTAAAAATGCACTACTTTCAAATCTTTCAACACATTTTGGTTTAAAATGCCCTATTCTGTGAAACCATTACCTACTATATTCCCAACTTTCAGTTAAAATGACAGGTTGAAGTTGTTTTTAAATCTGATAACACCTAAAGAAATGGGTCAGCATGTAAATTGGCTATCCACCACAAAACGATGTTCCCACCACGAAAACATCACTACAGAGACCCACTGGATGAATGTAAATCTTAAAAACTTTAACAGTGTTACACAAATATTTAGTGTCTTTTGGCCTTGAAATCTGAGCAACGCTACCAATAAATCTGATATACGCAATTTTCACAGAAGTTTCAGAAGCAAAAGAAGAAAAACGATTTGTAAGTGGTTGGTTGGACAGAAATGAAAGCACCCACTAGAGTCCTCTCGTTCTAGAATTCATCCTCCAACGAGGGCGTCTGTGGTCACCGTCACTGTCCGAGAGCATTCAGACAAGACGAATACTTGTTTGTTTTTTTTCATGCTCAGAACCCTCCAAGCTTCAAAATCACCCACAGGCTACTAAGAAACTGAGAATGCACTTGTGATGAGCTCTACAAGTTCAGCCACAGAAGCACTAGAACAGGAAGAACAGAAACCCTGTATCACACAAGCAACTCTGGGTTAGCCATCTCTCTTGCCTTTCTCAGTGGCCTTAGAAATATGTACTATGGTGAGTCCACTAGGAAAAGAGGTGCGTGGGGGAAAAAATGTTTCAAACAGAGAAATCAGTTTGTAGAATTTTCATATTGGCAGCAGCGACTTCTTTTTACTTTCCTAAGAGTTAAAACATGGCAGAGTGTGAGCTATTAATATGCTTTGGGCATATTTCCCAAGCAAGCTAAGCAGAATATTTCTTAAAATTCTATTTTTAAAGACATCCATAAAAGCATAAATATTAATAAATAATACCAACATGTATATCTTTTCATGGATTAATTTGTGGATGACCCTTGCATATTTTAGGGGTTATGTTGGCCATCACTCTTAATACTGACACAATAGGAAGCTTTCCATCTACTAAAAAAGTTGGTCAGCAACTATTATCTAACCTAAGACATTCACTACAAAGCAGAATCCATAGCTCCAAGTATCAGCCTGCAAAAAATCCAACTCAAATATCCTCCCAGCACCAAGAAGCAGGAGGTTTTCCCCTACCTGATGAGCACTTTAATGTGATATTTAGCTAGTACAGAAGCATTGAAATGAATGCTTGAACAATATAGTCACATAGAGAAAAAACTATATCCAGTAAGGAAATAACGATGGTGCCCCGCTCTCAGCTGCTGGGGACCGCTCCCCTTAGCAAATATTGAAAAGTAAAGTTAAACTCTGTAAATTCCCTTTTAGTACATGCAAAGGGCCACAATGACAGCACAGGTGTTCATCAATTCGGGGCAGAGCAGATGAACTGTTAATAAAACTATCAGCGTGGAGTATGAGGTATCAAACAAAATTACACAGTCATGAAATAGAGGTGATATTCTGTAATGCCTAGTTCTTGAGAAACAAACGTTTAAAATAGAAAGAACTTAAGATTAATAAAGTAAGTTGGCTTTGCAATTCACTTTCATATAAAGCAGGCAACACTAAATGGGAAAGTTCTTTAATGCATAGCTCTCTTCCCCAGGAAACACTCAGTCCAAAGTTCAGTGAAGACAAACAAGGGAACATGGCAGGAATCACTTTGCAGTAAAGCAGGTATTTTCACCCGCTCTCTCTACACCCAGCCAGCGCCTCAGAGGCCTTGTCACTGAACTGCTGTCTGTGAAGAGGTATTTCCACCTCAGCTCTCCCCTTAGCAAATATTGAAAAGTAAAGTTAAACTCTGTAAATTCCCTTTTAGTACATGCAAAGGGCCACAATGACAGCACAGGTGTTCATCAATTCGGGGCAGAGCAGATGAACTGTTAATAAAACTATCAGCGTGGAGTATGAGGTATCAAACAAAATTACACAGTCATGAAATAGAGGTGATATTCTGTAATGCCTAGTTCTTGAGAAACAAACGTTTAAAATAGAAAGAACTTAAGATTAATAAAGTAAGTTGGCTTTGCAATTCACTTTCATATAAAGCAGGCAACACTAAATGGGAAAGTTCTTTAATGCATAGCTCTCTTCCCCAGGAAACACTCAGTCCAAAGTTCAGTGAAGACAAACAAGGGAACATGGCAGGAATCACTTTGCAGTAAAGCAGGTATTTTCACCCGCTCTCTCCACACCCAGCCAGCGCCTCAGAGGCCTTGTCACTGAACTGCTGTCTGTGAAGAGGTATTTCCACCTCAGCACATGCCTTGAGCGTGAAGTCCTCCTATGTGCAAAGAGTAATGAAGCCCACCCTTTCTGAAGGAAGAGGACAGAGCCCAGATTCCCACACTTCTACTCTAGAACCGTGAACACGGTGCTCCAAAATGTGTCTCAGAGGATAACTATTCTAACGATATGGTAAGAGTTAGAATTAAGCTCCCCAATAAATAGTTGCTATCCTAGGAATAAAAATAAATTTACAGACTATTTTTTTTCCCCTAACCTAAGATACCATCGACGGTAAGATGCACCATAAATATCACTAAGAAAAGACACAGGTGATTCAACTATGACAGGATGCTTTTGTATTCTGCAGAATGTCTAGTTTTCTGCTTTACTCAAACAGAGCTTTCAAACACGTCTTTATCAGATCAACCTTGTGCTCGTGTCCAGGAAGTGCATGATGAAATAAGCTGGTTAAGTGATGACTATAACGTCGTAGTCTGAGTCTAACTCTTCGGAATCATTCAGATGGGCATCTGCGTGCCTCCAGACCACACCCCCCTGGGCATCGTCAAGCGCGCTGGTGATAGAGCACCGCTTTAAACGGCGCTCGGGCACCGCCCGCTGGTTAACGTCAGCGGAAAGCTTTGGACGCAAAGAGGTTTGACGCCTCAAGGACAGTCCTGCTCGACGCATGAATCGATCACACCAGCCTCTGGTGGCTTTGAACTTCGCTTCGTCTATTCCGAGGGCTTTGGCAATTTCTCCGGCCTTCAGCTGCATTGCTTGGCGTGTGACGGGCAGTCCTTTTGCACGCGTCTCACTGACAAAATGTAGCACACCCTCGTCTACCTGCGGGTATCTTCCTCTCTTAGGTCCTGTAAAGCACTTCGTGGTGGCTTTACAGGAAAATATGGAGCTTCGGTCGCTCCTCCAGCGACGGACGTTTGCCTCGCTGATGTGGAACGCGCGCCCCGCCGCTCTGTTGCCGTGCTTCTCTGCATACACGATGACTTTTCGTTTCAAGGCTGAATCATAGTGTAATCTTTTTGAAGACATTTTTAAAAGCCAGGTAAACCTGACACATTTGATACCAACAACCAGTAATGGTGCTATGACAAGCCTGAGGGCCACACGTGCCCAGGGGAGGGTAATTACATCATGACTGCTGCCTGCTTGACCTTAACCGGGAGATATATCCCAATTTCAGACAAGGCAAGATGTGGGGGCAGGAGGGGGGAGGGGAAACATGGCGCAGAACTAACATTAATAAAATATGGATTTTCAAGCCTGTAATATTTATCAGATTAACACCGGTGCAAGAAAAGAAGCCCAAGGGTCAAAGAAAAAGTATATATGTTTAAGCATATAAGCAAAAATTATCTTAACGATGAAATCCGCAGCGGTCCGATTTGGTTGAACTTCCCTTTATTTGCATATGGCTTACATGTAAATCTTTTTTTGAATTGGACTTAGAATCCAAGAATGAATGTTCTTCAGTCCTTTAACCGCAAAGCCCCGTCATTACAGACTCCCAGAACCCTTGGTCACTCGCTATCACAGGACCGGCTGGCTCAGTGGCCTTCATCGGCAGGAATCCTCCTCTGGCGAGCAGACCTGATCCTGTGCGGAGACGGTGAAGCATCTTCTTCGGTCTCAGATCCTGAAGGTTCACGGTCTCCCTCCTGGGATCCGGTGTCTCCCACCAGTTCCCGAAGAAACTTGAATTTTGACAAAAAAAGATGCCAAACAAAATACCAACCTAAAGAGAGATTAAAAAAAACATTCAGAAAAATTATTACGCCCAGCATTATCAACTGAGAGCATTTAGGGTAACTCTGTGTCAGGGGCACACTACAAAATGGATGCATAATCTAAAGGTGTAAGTGATCACAATTTATGTAACAAACGGGTATCAAGCGTTTACTATGGACAAGGCATAAAGACAAACTCTGGGATTACACAGGATGCCCATGACCAAGTGTACAAATTTTTGCACTAACATTTTCACTTCTCCTGGGTATAACTGACGCCCAAACAAGGCCATGGTTAGACCCTCCTCACCTTTGAAAACCCATCTGTAACTTTACAGTAGGCCCACGATATCCATGGTTCCACACCCAAGGATTCAACCTCAGATCATGTACTTAACTGCAGTATGAATTTAGGACAAGAAATTCACATGTAAGTGGACCTACACAGTTCACACCCGTGTTGTTCAAGGGTTCACTGTACACCAAGGGGCAGAGCTGCTGAGTCATATAACTTTCATGTAACTATCTGTGAAATTGCTGAAGTCCTGTCCAAAGCAGCTGCGCCATTTTACATTCCCATCAGAAATGTAAGAGGCTCTCAGTTTCTCTACATCCTCACCAAGACTTTCAATTTTCCACCTTTTTTATTATAGTCATCCTAGCGGGTATGAAGTGGTATATCATAGTGGCTTTTATGATCGTATTTCCCGAAAGACTAAATTTGCTGAACATCTTTTTCTTGTGTTTACCAGCCATTTGTAAATCTTCTTTGGAGGAATGTCTATTAAACCTCTCTGCCCACTTTATAATCAGCTTGCCTTTTTATTGAGTTGTAGGAATTCTAAATATATTCTTGATACCAGTTGTTTATCAGAAGTAGGATCTGCAAACATTTTTTCCCCATTCTGTGGGCTGGTCTTTTCATTGTCTTGATCATGTTCTTTGAAGTATGATAGTTTTTTAATTATGATGGAGCCTAAGTTAGTTTTTATTTGATGAAATCCACTTGTTTTGTTTTTCTTTGGTTGCTTATGCTTCTGGGTACCATATCTAGGGAGCCACTGACTAACTCAAGGTCATGAAGATTTATGCCTATGCATTCTTCTAAGAGGTTTAGTTTTAGCTCTTACACGTGGGTCTTTGATTGATTTTATTTAACTTTGGTGTAAAAGATCCAAATTAATCCTTTTGCATGTGAATACTAAATTGTTGCAGAACTATTTGTTGAAAAGACTATTCATCCCTCTATTAAACTACCTTGGCAATTTTGTCAAAATTCCAATGATCATAAATGTTATAGTTTATCTCTGGGCTTCCCTTGTGGCTCAGCTGGTAAAAGAATCCACCTGCAATGCAGGAGACCTGGGTTTGATCCCTGGGTTGGGAAGATCCCCTGGAGAAAGGAACGGCTACCCACTCCAGTATTCTGGCCTGGAGTCCATGGGGTCACAAAGATCTATTCCATTGATCTGCCTATCCTTATGCCAGACATACATCATGTTGATTTTAGTAGCTTTGTGTTTACTTTTAAAATCAAGAGAATAAGTTCACGTACTTTGTCCTTTTCAAGACTATTTTGAGTCTCTTGCATTTCCATGTGCCATTTTAGAATTATCTTGTCAATTTTTGGAAAAAAAAATTGCAAGAATTTTGACAGGGATTGTATTGAATCTGTAGGTCAATGGGGGGAACCTATACTTTTTTATGATACTTTTCTGTCCATATCAGAAATTTTCCACAGTGGACATAGAAAAATGTTTTGACAATCAGAAAAATCAGGAGAAAAATATCAGAAACCAACAAATAATTCATGAATACTCTGTAGACTGCAAGGAGATCCAACCAGTCCATCCTAAAGGAGATCAGTCCTGGGTGTTCACTGGAAGGACTGATGTTGAAGCTGAAACTCCAAAACTTTGGCCACCTGATGCAAAGAGCTGACTCATTTAAGACCCCGATGCTGGGAAAAACTGAAGGCAGGAGGAAAAGGGGACAACAGAGGATGAGATGGTTGGACGGCATCACCAACTCAATGGACATGGGTTTGGGTAGACTCTGGCAGTTGGTGATGGACAGGGAGGCCTGGCGTGCTGCAGTCCATGGGGTCACAAAGAGTCGGACACTACTGAGCGACTGAACTGAACTGAACTCTGTAGACTTGTTTTAAATACCCAAATACCATTAATTGGCCTAAATAAGCCCAGATGATTTCAAGATACTAAGGAAAACCTCTCTTAGGTTAACTTTGAGAACTCAACCTAAAAGTTAAGTGCTAAATAGATGTTATGGAGGTGAATTTACCATCAGGAAAATTATAAGCAAGCTCAATCAATGATGATGATAGTCTTGACCTCATAAAGATCAAAGATTCTAACAGTGGCTATTAGGAATAAAATGAGCAAAAATTTAGAATGTAAAAGGAAGTAACTGGAATTCTTCTGACTGAAGAGGGAAGGGCTGTCACCAGTGGGGCTCCCACCATAAAATACTCTTGCCCTTGGGATGGTTCAGAGAAAGTCAAGTCCCCCTCTCTGGCAGTTGGTGATGGACAGGGAGGCCTGGCGTGCTGCAGTCCATGGGGTCACAAAGAGTCGGACACTACTGAGCGACTGAACTGAACTGAACTCTGTAGACTTGTTTTAAATACCCAAATACCATTAATTGGCCTAAATAAGCCCAGATGATTTCAAGATACTAAGGAAAACCTCTCTTAGGTTAACTTTGAGAACTCAACCTAAAAGTTAAGTGCTAAATAGATGTTATGGAGGTGAATTTACCATCAGGAAAATTATAAGCAAGCTCAATCAATGATGATGATAGTCTTGACCTCATAAAGATCAAAGATTCTAACAGTGGCTATTAGGAATAAAATGAGCAAAAATTTAGAATGTAAAAGGAAGTAACTGGAATTCTTCTGACTGAAGAGGGAAGGGCTGTCACCAGTGGGGCTCCCACCATAAAATACTCTTGCCCTTGGGATGGTTCAGAGAAAGTCAAGTCCCCCAGCATAGGAATCTGCAAGAAAGGAACTGGAGACCGCTTCAGCAGTTAGTCTCGGGAGACAGAAATAAAAGAGCATTCAGTGAGACCACGAATTCTTTCTCAACTTTAATAAAACACATCCAAAACAAAAGACATCACTGCCAGCAACCAAACAATGTAAGGGATTCAATCTGAAGTCAAAATTCAGAATGCGGTAGCCAATCAGAGAGACTCCAGGGGCTGGGGTAGCAAGTTACAGCCTCCACACACAACATTCCCCTCCCCACCACACCAGCTAAAGCACGTCACACCTCTTTAATTATTACCTTCACCTGCAGTTAAGCAAACCTGAAAAGCAGCTCATTTTTCCCTATTCTGCCTGGGTGTGAGAGGGCTGCACATGGAAGAACATGCAGGGAGGGATGCTGCTTCCCATGAAAAATCATGAGGCAGAGAATTCTCCCTAATACAGATGTGGAGCTCATCCGCTGGGCAGCCAAAGAAACATCCACTGTGCTGCCTTTCTCAATGGCTACTGTAATGATAGGGTGAGAAAACAAAGTTAAAAAGGAAATTGTAGCGGTGAACCCAAACAACCAAGAACTGCAGGGGTATTTGCTAGATTCAGGGAAGTTCACCAGTTATTTTCCAAGTAAAGACTAAGTTTTCACACAGCTGTAATTCTGGGGAGACGGCAGGGGAGGGGGGTTCCATCTCCTGGCACTTAGAGCTGGGAAGAGCTGGTGCTTAGCCAACAGACCAGTGTTAACTGTCTGAACAGAGGATGACACTCAAAATGCCAGGCAATTTGAATGGAAACACAACTAGACAACATTTATTTTGGAAAAAGAACCACTATTAAAACTCCCAATAGGTAAAGTGGAAAAGTATGACTTAGCAAAGGAGAAGTTAACAGAGGTACTACAGTGCCGGATAAAACTGCTAGTAGTCACTGGCTATGTTCATTAGACCTGGAAATAAAAACAGCTTTTTCTTTGGGCTTCTCTGGTGTGGTGGCTCAACAGTACAGAATTCACCTGCCAACGCAGGAGACACAATTTCAATCCCTGGGCCAGAAAGATCCCCCAGAGAAGGAAATGGCAACCCACTCCAGTACTCTTGCCTAGGAAAATTCCATGGACAGAGGAGTCCGGCAGGCTACACTCCACGGGGTCACAAAGAATTGGATGCTTGGCAACTAATGGGACAGGTACTGTGAGGAAATGTGCTGCACGGATCATTTATAGCCAAACTGTTGTTCACTATACACTGTCCTACATACTTCTGACACATCACATTCCCTCCAGGTGAGGTAGGATCTGCTGAGGCTGGAAGTCCTATTCTCCCTTTTAGGGAGAAGAACATGTCTAAGTGGAAAGCAATTTTGAAAGCATTTATTTATCGTCCAATGGAATGACCCTACACATCTGATGGCCACACTGTGCATCGCTCAAACTGGCTACTCACCATGCTCTGCTCGGGAGCCTTGAGAAGCTACTGATTCCCAACGACTCACCCCAGACACTGCAAATCAGTCTCCAGAATTGTGCTTGCTCATCCTAAGTTCCCTAGATGATTCTGATGCACAGGTAGGTGTGGAAAAGAGGTCACGTGAAGAAGAAATACGAGTGCTACAGTAGATCAATTGCATCAAGTGGCCAAGGAAAAGGAGAAAAGGATAAGCAGTGGAGGAGCAGGAGAGAGGTGGGATGTCCCTAACACGCATGTATCCACAGTTCCCCTGCTGCTGCTTAGTCACGTCTCTGCCACCCCACAGACTGTAGCCCGCCAGCCTCCTCTGTCCACGAGACTTTTTAGGCAAGAATACTGAGTGCCTACAGGGCCTCTTGCAGAAGTGTAGCTCGTACAGTTCCTCCCACCCAAACCTGATGTGCAGACACTAGAAACTCTACCTATTTTTATTCTAAAGACCGTGGGTCTCCTATCTTGTCCTGGGATTCTAAAAGAAAAATGGATGGAGGGAGGGAGGGATAAAAGAAAGAGGAGGCAGGGAGGACTGAACAAAACTATATCCACTCACAGTCAAAAATGTATACTAATTGTTAAACAAGTACCGCAATTTTTCACAGTTTAAAAGGCAAGTCTGTGTGTTAGATAAACTGGCTGGCAACAGAGTTTGTGTATCCTGGGATAAGCAAAGAAGTACTCAACTTGTGTGTGCCAGTACCCAAGCATTAGTTTAGAGGACGCATTCCATGAAAACACAATGTATATTGCCTTTCTATGCAAGATAAAGGGCTTCCCTGGTGGCTCAAACAGTAGAGAACCCACCTGCCGATGCAGGTGACCTGGGTTCGATCCCTGAGTTGGGAAGATCCCCTGGAGAAGGGAATGGCTACCCACTCCAGTATTTTTGCCTGGAGAATTCCTGGACAGAGGAGCCTGGCGGGCTACATCCATGGAGTCGAAAAGAGTTGGACACGACTGAGCAGCTAACACAGCAACAATCCAAGACACATGTGCTGGCAGCAGAAGGGGAGCAATAGCAGATGGACCCTAACAATGAACCATCACCATCAACACACCACAAACCCAGAGGACAGTTGTAATCACAGAGTTCTCAGTCCACCAAGTGCTTTTACAGTCAACATTTCATTTAATACTCTCATTAGCCCTCTGAACTAGTGAGACTAGGAATCATTATCCCAATTTTCTAGATAAGAAAACAAAGGCTCAAAGGAACTCATCACCATGGAAGAGGGCAGGATCAACAAATCAGAGGAATGAGCTCACCAGTTCAGTTCAGTGGCTCAGTCACGTCTGACTCTTTGCGACCCCATGGACCAGGGCACACCAGGCCTCCCTGTCCATCACCACCTCCCAGAGTCCACCCAAACCCACGTCCATTGAGTCGGTGATACCATCCAACCATCTCATCCTCTGTCGTCCCCTTCTCCTCCCGCCTTCAATCTTTCCCAGCATCAGGGTCTTTTCAAATGAGTCAGTTCTTCGCATCAGGTGGCCAAATTATTGGAGCTTCAGCATCAGTCCTTCCATTGAACACCCAGGACTGATCTCCTTTAGGATGAACTGGTTGGATCTCCTTGCAGTCCAAGGGACTCTCAAGAGTCTTCTCCAACACCACAGTTCAAAAGCATCATTTTTTCGGCATTCAGCTTTCATTATAATCCAACTCTCACATCCATACGTGACTACTGGAAAAACCAGTCTTGAGTAGATGGACCTTTGTTGACAAAGTAATGTCTCTGCTTTATAATATGCTGTCTAAGTTGGTCCCAAGGACTAAGCATCTTTTAATTTCATGGCTGCAATCACCATCTGAGT
The DNA here is from genome assembly GCA_006410675.1 of Oreotragus oreotragus. Taxonomy (NCBI): domain Eukaryota; kingdom Metazoa; phylum Chordata; class Mammalia; order Artiodactyla; family Bovidae; genus Oreotragus; species Oreotragus oreotragus. Next base: position 81,869 of record SJYX01016761.1, on the reverse strand, counting down.
GATTTTGAAGCCCCCCCAAATAAAGTCTGTCACTGTTTCCCCATCTATTTGCCATAAAGTGATGGGACTGGATGCCATGATCTTAGTTTTCTGAATATGAGTTTTAACCCTACTTTTTCACTCTCCTCTTTCACTTTCATCAAGAGGCTCTTTAGTTCTCCAGTTTCTGCCGTAAGGTTTGTGTTATCTGCATATCTGAGGTTATTGATATTTCTCCCAGCAATCTTGATTCCAGCTTGTGCTTCATCCAGCCTGGCATTTCCCATGATGTACTCTGCATATAAGTTAAATAAGCAAGGTGACAATATACAGCCTTGACGTACTCCTTTTCCTATTTGGAAGCAGTCTGTTGTTCCATGTCCAGTTCTCACTGCTGCTTCCTGCATACAGATTTCCCAAGAGGTAGGTCAGGTAGTCTGGTGTTCCCATCTCTTTAAGAAATGTCCAGTTTGTTGTGGTTCACACAGTCAGACTTAAAGCAGAAGTAGATGTTTTTCTGGAACTCTTTTGCTTTTTTGATGATACAACAGATGCTGGCAATTTGATCTCTGGTTCCCCTGCCTTTTCTAAATCCAGCTTGAACATCTGGAAGTTCGCAGTTCACGTATTATTGAAGCCTCAGTTGGAGAATTTTGAGCATTACTTTACTAGCATGTGAGATGAATGCGATTGTGTGGTAGTTTGAGCATTCTTTGGCATTGCCTTTCTTTGGGATTGGAATGAAAATTGACCTTTTCCAGTCCTGTGAGCACTGCTGAGTTTTCCAAATTTGCTGGCATATTGAGTGCAATACTTTCACAGCATTATCTTTTAGGATTTGAAATAGCTTAACTGGATTTCTATCACATCCACTAGCTTTGTTTGTAGTGATGCTTCCTAAGGCCCACTTAACTTCACATTCCATGATGTCTGGCTCTAGGTGAGTGATCATACCATTGTGATTATCTGGGTCCTGAAGATCTTTTCTGTATAGTTCTTCTGTGTATTCTTGCCACCTCTTCTTAATCTCTTCTGCTTCTGTTAGGTCCATACCATTTCTGTCCTTTATTGAGCCCATCTTCGCATGAAATGTTCCCTTGGTATCTCTAATTTTCTTGACGAGATCTCTAGTCTTTCCTATTCTATTGTTTTCCTCTACTTTGCGCTGATCACTGAGGAAGGCTTTCTTATCTCTCTTTGCTATTCTTTGGAACTCCACATTCAAATGGGTATATCTTTCCTTTTCTCCTTTGCTTTTCGCTTCTCTTCTTTTCTCAACTATTTGTAAGGCCTCCTCAGACAGCCATTTTACTTTTTTGCATTTCTTTTCCATCAGATGGTCTTGATCCCTGTCTCCTATACAATGTCACAAACCTCCATCCATAGTTCTTCAGACATTCTATCAGATCTAATCCCTTGAAACTACTTCTCACTTCCACTGTATAATTGTATGGGATTTGATTTAGGTCATACCTGAATGGTCTAGTGGTTTTCCCTACTTTCTTCAATTTAAGTCTGAATTTGGTAATAAGGAGTTCATGATCTGAGCCACAGTCAGCTCTGTCTTGTTTTTGCTGACTGTACAGAGCTCCTCCATCTTTGGCTGCAAAAAATATAATCAATCTGATTTCGGTGTTGACCATCTGGTGATGTCCATGTGTAGAGTCTTCTCTTGTGTTGTTGGAAGAGGGTGTTTGCTATGACCAGTGCATTTTCTTGGCAAAACTCTATTAGTCTTTGCCCTGCTTCATTCCGCATTCCAAGGCCAAATTTGCCTGTTACTCCAGGTGTTTCTTGACTTCCTACTTTAGCATTCCAGTCCCCTATAATGAAAAGGACATCTTTTTTGGGTGTTAGTTCTAAAAGGTCTTGTAGGTCTTCATAAAACCGTTCAACTTCAGCTTCTTCAGCATTACTGGTTGGGGCATAGACTTGGATAACTGTGATATTGAATGGTTTGCCTTGGAAACGAACAGAGATCATTCTGTCGTTTTTGAGATTGCATCCAAGTACTGCATTTCGGACTCTTTTGTTGACCATGATGGCTACTCCATTTCTTCTGAGGGATTCCTGCCCGCAGTAGTAGATATAATGGTCATCTGAGTTAAATTCACCCATTCCAGTCCATTTTAGTTCGCTGATTCCTAGAATGTCGACGTTCACCCTTGCCATCTCTTGTTTGACCACTTCCAATTTGCCTTGATTCATGGACCTGACATTCCAGGTTCCTATGCAATATTGTTCTTTACAGCATCGGATCTTGCTTCTATCACCAGTCACATGCACAACTGGGTATTGTTTTTGCTTTGGCTCCATCCCTTCATTCTTTCTGGAGTTATTTCTCCACTGATCTCCAGTAGCATATTGGGCACCTAACGACCTGGGGAGATTCTCTTTTGATATCCTATCATTTTGCCTTTTCATACTGTTCATGGGGTTCTCAAGGCAAGAATACTGAAGTGGCTTGCCATTCCCTTCTCCAGTGGACCACGTTCTGTCAGACCTCTCCACCATGACCCGCCCGCCTTGGGTTGCCCTGCAGGCATGGCTTGGTTTCATTGAGTTAGACAAGGCCCTGGTCCTAGTGTGATTAGATTGACTAGTTTTCTGTGAGTATGGTTTCAGTGTGTCTGCCCTCTGATGCTCTCTTGCAACACCTACCATCTTACTTGGGTTTCTCTTACCTTGGGCGTGGGTTGTCTCTTCACGGCTGCTCCTTACCTTGGACGAGGGGTATCTCCTTACCGCCGCAGTTCCTGACCTTCAACGTGGGACAGCTCCTCTAGGCCCTCCTGCGCCTGCGCAGCCCCTGCTCCTCGGGTTGCTCCTCCCGGCCGCCGGCCGTGGCCTCGGGCGTGGGTGGCTTCTCCCAGCTGCCGCCCCTGGCCTCGGGCTCAGGGTGGCTCCTCCGGGTCACCACCCCTGGCCTCGGGCGCAAGGTGGCTTCTCCCGGCCGCCCCTGGCCTCGGACGTGGGGTGTCTCTTCCTGGCCGCCCCTGACCTCGGACACGGGGTAGCTCCTCCCGGCCGCCGCCCTGACCTCAGACGCGGGGTGTCTCCTCCCGGCCGCCACTGACCTCAGACACAGGGTAGCTCCTCTCGGCCGTTCCTGCGCCGTCGCAGCCTGGCACTCTAGGTTGCTGCCCCTGACCTCGGACGTGGGGTAGCTCCTCTCGCCCGCGCTGAGTGCGCCGGCCCGGCTCTCGCAAGCGGCCCGCGCTGAGTGCGCCGGCCCGGCTCTCTGAAGCGGCCCGCGCTGGTTGCAAAGAATATAATCAATCTGATTTCGGTGTTGACCATCTGGTGATGTCCATGTGTAGAGTCTTCTCTTGTGTTGCTGGAAGAGGGTGTTTGCTATGACCAGTGCATTTTCTTGGCAAAACTCTATTAGTCTTTGCCCTGCTTCATTCCGCATTCCAAGGCCAAATTTGCCTGTTACTCCAGGTGTTTCTTGACTTCCTACTTTAGCATTCCAGTCCCCTATAATGAAAAGGACATCTTTTTTGGGTGTTAGTTCTACAAGGTCTTGTAGGTCTTCATAAAACCGTTCAACTTCAGCTTCTTCAGCATTACTGGTTGGGGCATAGACTTGGATTACTGTGATATTGAATGGTTTGCCTTGGAAACTAACAGAGATCATTCTGTTGTTTTTGAGATTGCATCCAAGTACTGCATTTCGGACTCTTTTGTTGACCATGATGGCTACTCCATTTCTTCTGAGGGATTCCTGCCCACAGTAGTAGATATAATGGTCATCTGAGTTAAATTCACCCATTCCAGTCCATTTTAGTTCGCTGATTCCTAGAATGTCGATGTTCACTCTTGCCATCTCCTGTTTGACCACTTCCAATTTGCCTTGATTCATGGACCTAACATTCCAGGTTCCTATGCAATATTACTCTTTAGAGCATCGGACCTTGCTTCTATCACCAGTCGCATCCACAGCTGGGTATCGTTTTTGCTTTGGCTCCATCTTTTCATTCTTTCTGGAGTTATTTCTCCATTGACCTCCAGTAGCATATTGGGCACCTACCAATCTGGGAAGTTCATCTTTCCGTGTCTTAACTTTTTTTGCCTTTTCATACTGTTCATGGGGTTCTCGAGGCAAAAATACTGAAGTGGCTTGCCATTCCTTCTCCAGTTCTCGTCTTCATTAAGTGCATCAAATTTCTCATATTTTCATACTGAAAGTATGGCTAAAACACAAAACACTAATCAAGAAATGAGAACATGACTGCCTACCGAAGATCTTCTAGTTCAAAAAGCCTGAGTGCAGTAGAAAAAAAATTCCTATCTTTGTGGACTCATTCCTCCAGTCTTAACTTAATCCCACCATCATGATGATATCTAAATGGTTAGCTGACTGGCTCAATACCAGTCTCAATTGGTATAAAGCTCTTTTCCACGTTCCATCCTATAAGCTTTTTTCCCTTTTACACAGAAGGCAGCTAAAGCTCACTTCTAAGGTAGTATGTCCAAGGCCAAGACACAGGCCAAGTGAAAACAGAATCTTGCTCTTTCAACTATTCCCACAAAGCTCCCTCTACTGCATGTCTCTTTTGTAAAGACAAATGGGGGACCATCACTGATCCAGCACAACGTGGAACCGAAGTACCTCCACACCTCAATCCCTGTTATCCAGAAAATGAAGGACAGTTTTAAAATTCCCTTTAAAACCTCTTTTTTTTTTTAAAATTTCCTCTCCTTTCAGTGATCATAACACCCCATAGATCCAAATATGAGCTCTCTTACATATGACTAAATTTTTCATCCACACTTTATCCCTTTTTTAAACCTCAGGAAGGAATCTCTACCTCGTTGGCTGGAAGAAACCTTTAAAAAGTATGCCCATCTGACATTTCTTTCTTCTGATGCTCCTATTTCCCTAAGGGGTACTGTATCCCCTCCCCACCCCTCAGGTGGAAAACAGGGTATTGCAGCCCGATGGCCCTCCCCTACTGTGGCTTCTGCACTCATAAACCCTCTCCCGTCTACTTCCTTCGTTACACTCCCAGCACCATCTTCCATCCTTACTGTCAACTGGATTACCACTGCAATTTCTTAACTCAGAGGCATGCTGCAGCCACACTGCTTGGCCATGAATCCTCATTCAACAATTCACTTGAAATGTGAGCAAGCTAACCTCTATGTGTCTCAGTTTCGACTATAAAATGCAGACAACACCACACACTTTCAAAGAGACAATACAGTAATAAAAAGAATGAATATGTGTCACATGCTAAGGAGAATGCCTGTATGTCATAAATTACTCATCAAAGGTTAGCCATCATCACCATCTCTTAGGCTGTGGTCTCTTCCCCACCCAGGGCACACTCTAAAGACAAGGGGTCATTACCACTATCACTGACATTTTTCAGCAACCCTGACCCAGGGATCGAACCTGGGTCTTCTGCACTGCAGGCAGATTCTTTACCATCTAACCCACCAGGGAAGCCCTTTTAAGCAACGTCAACACATAATTTTTACATCTTTCTACTATACTATCTCTTCAGTATTACACTCTCTTGGGTGTTTGCTTTAGGATTTCACATTCACTTCCATCTGTCACTGTATTAACAACAGTCCTCCTCCCAAGTTCCTTAAGGAAGAAAAACGTATAGCTTATCTACTTTTTCTTCTGTTTCTTCTGTCTTAGAACACAGAGTAGAAAACCCACACAAACTATTCAACTTCCATCCTCTAACGCCCACCCTCAATACACACCAAAAGTACCATAAACTAAGGATTTAATGACTTTCACCAACTGACCCATCTCAGAGCTCCTAAGATTCCTACTATGTAACAGAACAGCTGATAAACAGAACTGCTGAACAATGCTATCAACCACAATGATAACACTGAATATCAAAGAATACTGGAGTGGGTTGCCATTCCGTTCTCCAGGAGATCTTCCCAACCCAGATTCTTTACCATCTGAGCCACCAGGCAAGCCCATTAAGCGTAAACCTTCTTAAATTATATGATACAAGATACATTTTCTCACTATAAGAAATGTACTAAATAACTCACAATTGAAAGGAGAAATCACAAGTGAAACTAAAAAATATTTTGAACCAAATAAAGTTTTTTCTAAAAAAAATCAAAACTAATACTTAAGAATAAATTAATATCGTCAAATACCTATTTTTATCTTTTTAAATAAGAATAGTTTAAAATCATTAATCTAAGTTTCTACCATAAGAAACCAGAAGTACAAATTAAAATCAAAATAAATAGAAGAAAATGAAGATAAACATAAACCAATGAAATAAAATTTGGACAAGAAATAAAAAATCAGCCTTTCAGCAGCTGAGGAGCTGGGCAGATGGCTCAGAGAAGGACGTCGGATGTCACTGTCCTCCCAGCTTTTTGATCTCCCCCTGAAGCCCCTCAATAAAATGGTTTGATCCCCTCCAAAAAAGAAATAAAAACTCAGTAAAACAAAAAGATACAGATTATTCGAGAAGATCAATAAAATTCATAAACCTCTAGCCAGACTGACCATAAGCAAAAGAAAGAACACAATACCAAGAATGAAAGAGAAGACATCATCACAGATCCTACAGATATTAAATGATGAGAGACTATTAATTCAGATTAAACAGACACAGTGCTTGAAAAACACAAACTCCAAAGCTCACTCAAGAAAAAACAGGTTAACTGGAATAGCCCAACATTAGCCCAAATGAAAGATACTGAGTTTGTAATTAAAAACTTTCCGAAAAAGAAAAGTCCTGGCCTAAATTAATTCTACCAGACATTTATGAAAGTATACTGGGGATTGTGCTTTATTAATTTTTGAATACTCATGACCTCCACCACAGCACCTGAACATAAGAGTTCACCAAGTATATTTTGGGGCTTCCCTGGTGGCTCAGAGAGTAAAGCGTCTGCTTGCATTGCGGGAGGCCTGGGTTCAATCCCTGGGTCAGGAAGATCCCCTGGAGAAGGAAATGGCAACCCACTCCAGTACTCTTGCCTGGAAAATCCCATGGATGGAGAAGCCTGGTAGGCTACAGTCCATGGGGTCACAAAGAGTCAGACACGACTGAGCGACTTCACTTTCACAAGTGTATTTTACTGAGGAATACAAGGGTTATCCAGTTTAAGACAACCTTGGTTTGTACTACACGTAAGCGTGTGTTTCTAATAGGAATTTAATAATTTATACAGAGCAATCTTTCTTCACTCCTACTTCAAGTATACAAGGGCCCTCTACATGTCAGGCATTACTCTCCAAGATCCAGGAACAGAGCAATGAGCAAGCCAAAGAAGGCCCTGTCCCCACTGACCACTCTCGTTGGAAATATAGCCAGCCTCTGCACCACTGCGTGTCATGGCCAAAGAGTCAAACCGCCACAGGAAAAACTGACTACCAGACTGAAACTGAGGAGATGTTTGGTGCAAAGGGAAATGTACAGATAACAAAGAGAAAGTATATGTATACATACAGTGGAGTATCACTCAGCCATAGGGGCTAAAAAATGAAATCTTGCCATTTGTAACAACCTGGATAGATCTAAAAGGTATTATGTTAGTGTCAGAAGTCAGAGAAAGAAAAACACTCTATGAGTTCACTTACAGGTGAAATCTAAAAGACAAAACAAATGAACAACCATAACTAAACATAAACAGAGTCACAGATACAGAGAACAGACAGATGGTTGCCAAAGGAGGGGGGTGGGGCAGGGAGAAATAGATGAGAGATTAAGAAGTACAAATTTAGTTGCAAAGTAAATGAGTCATGGGTATGAACTGTACAGTATGGGGAATAAAGTCAATAACTATGCAGTATCTTTGTACAGTGACAGATATATCTAGACTTTCATGGCTATCACTTTGAAATGTATACCAATATCAAATCCCAATATCCTGTAACAGGAATTAACAGTGTGGTAAGTCAATTAGTACTTACAAACAAACAAATTCATAGAAAGAGATCAGATCTGTGGCTGATGGGGAGGAGAGGGATGGGATTGAATATGGGGATAAATTTCTAGTTATAAGAAGAGTACTAGGGACATAATGTACAAGATAAATATAATTAACACTGATGTATGTTATATATGAAAGCTAAGTGAGCAAATAAATCTAAGAGTTCTCATCATTGGAAAAAATTTTTTTCTATTTCTTTTCTTCCGTATCTACGAGATGATGGATATTCACCAAGCTTATGATGATAATCATTTCATGATATGTGTAAATCAATTAAGTTGCACTCCTTAGATCTTGACAACTGTTGTTAAGTTGCTCAAGTGTGTCCAACTCTTTTGCGACCCCATGGACTGTAGCCCACCAGTCTCCTCTGTCCATGGGATTCTCTAGGCAAGAATATCTGAGTGGGTTGCCATTCCCTTCTCCAGGGGATCTTCCCAATCCAGGGTTCAAACGTTTGTCTCCTACACTGCAGGCGGATTCTTTACCACTGAGCCACCTGGGAAGCTCAAAGTTTATACACTGCTGTATGTCAATTATCGGAGAAGGGAATGGCACACCACTCCAGTACTCTTGCCTGGAAAATCCCATGTATGGAGGAGCCTGGTGGGCTGCAGTCCATGGGGTCTCAAAGAGTTGGACATGACTGAGCGACTTCACTTTCATGCACTGGAGAAGGAAATGGCAACCCACTCCAGTATTCTTGCCTGGAGAATCCCAGGGATGGGGGAGCCTGATGGGCTGCTGTCTATGGGGTCGCACAGAGTCGGACACGACTGAAGCAACTTAGCAGCAGTAGCCGTATGTCAATTATAGCCCAGTAACACTGGAAGGCAAAAAAAAAAGACAGACAAAACTGAAGAGACTTCCAGATGGAGTATTTGTAAGGAAAGGGCAAATCCAAGAATGACACCCAAGTCCCTGGCTGCTGATAACATATGAGCAGGGAGGAACAAACAGGTTGTAGAAATCAAAAGTTCTGTTTTAGATGTGTTTAGTTTGAGATGGTTATTAGATCTCCAAGTCAGGGTACTGAGGCATGAACCTAAGGTGCGGGAGAGTCGTGATAGCTGGAGATACCAATGTTAGTCATTAGTTAGAGTTACTATTTTTTTTTCTTTATTTTACTTTACAGTACTCTATTGGTTTTGGCATACATTGACATGAATCTGCCACGGGTGTACACGAACTCCCAAAGATGAACCCCTCTCCCACCTCCCACCCCACATCATCCCTCCGGATTATCCCCATACACCAGCCCCAAGCATCCTGCATCCTGCATCGAACATAGACTGGCGATTCATTTCTTACATGATAGTATACATATTTCAATGCTATTCTCCCAAATCATCCCACCCTCTCCCTCTCCCTCAGAGTCCTAGAGTTACTATTTAAATCTTTAGAACTAGATAAGGGACAGAATGGAAGGAAGGTAAAAACAGAAACATATTTATTTTTACTATAACACAATGTGTTATAGGAGTGTAGAAAATAGCATGCATCTCATGAAGTAACGGCCAAGTACTAGTCTGTAAAATTATTTCAGAGATAAGAGCGATGATGGGTGGATAGAAACATGTATGTATAAACTGACTGATACATGTAATTTACATACTTATGAATGTACTGGGAATAATGTAAAACACTTCCTATCATAGATTTAGTCAAAAAGAGTTAAATTCTAGGGGATGGGAAGACAGGAAAAGATAAAACAATTAACCACTATGGTAGGAAAAACACCATGAAGGTAGAGTGTACAGAAGCCACAAGAAATGCTTCCTGGGAAGAATGCTCACATGTACAGAATCAGTCTGTGAGGACAAAGAGAATTAGAACTCAAAAGTGACCATGGACTTGGTGATAGAGGCCATTTGTTACTGACCTTGACAACAGCAGTTTCAGTGAACAGTGGGAATGGAAAGTATTTTTAGAATGAATGAGAGGCAAGAAAGTACAACCAACAGATAGGAGAAGGAAGACCGCCCTAAGGATCCTGAAATTTGAAAATCAGAATTCACTATGTGAAAGAACCGGTCAGAGTTCTTTCAGGCTATGCATTTCCTGGGGCAGACCCAGGTCATTGATTTTTAATCCCTAATGTGACTGTATTTGGAGGCAAAGCCTTTAAAGGCTTACTTAAAGGTTAAATAAATTGATATGGGTGGGGCCCTTATCCAATATGACTGGTGCCCTTCTTACATAAGATTAGGACATAGACACACCCACAGATGAAAGGTTAAGACACAGGGAGGAGATGGTCAATTGTAAGTCAAGTAGAGAGGCTCAGAGGAAACTAACCCTGCTTGAACTTCTAGCCTCCAGACTGTAAGAAAATAAGTTTCTGTGGTTTAATGTCTATACTGTCACAGCAGACTTGGTTTCTCTTTCATATCTGGTGGGATCCAGATATGAAGGCTCCCCCACTAGTTAAAACATGAAGCTACCCCAAAATTCACTCTCCCAACAAAAAAGTGCTCAGATTACTTCTTAGAGCTATTAGTCTCGACCACTCCAATCAAAATACGGCATTCTTTTACTTAGCACACCTCACCTCTCATTCCACATTGTTTTCTGAAGTCAAAGGCAGGGTACTTTTAGAAAAATGAGTAGAATTTAAGTCAAACGGCTACTGGAGGCTGAGAGAGCAAGTCTGAATATGTAGCAAATAGGAATTTTGAGGTCTCAAAGGCAAGTTTGACAAATACTCTATAGTGGTGAGAAGGGAGCAGCAGAGGATGAAAAGGTTGGATGGCATCCCAGACTCAGTGAACACGAGTTTGAGCAGACTCGGGGAGACGGTGAAAGACAGACAGGTGTGCTGCAGTCCACTGGGCCCCAAAGAGCCGGACGCGACTTAGCGACCGAACAACAAGGACGCGGTGTGTGGTTCACGTGGCGCATGGCCGTCTCCAGGTACTGTGCATGTTCAAACCAGAAAGGAAAGCATGTTCACCTCCTTCCCCGTAACCACACAAACCACAAAGATTTGCTTTTCCTTATTTCAAGGATCCTAAACATCTACAACTAGCCCCAAATCCTGACATCACAGGCAGGAAGTTGACAAAGGCCTTCCAATTGCTTTATCATCAGAAAAGCCTGGAAGTTAGAAGCTTTAGCTCTAGTGCCTTAGTAAAAGCAAGAAAACTAAAAATACACAAACAAGTATATACACACAAGTTTATCTATACACATGTATATGGTCATGTAAAAGAAAATTTAAAATACACATACAAGTATATAAATATGAATATACATACATGTACATGCCTAAATGTCTCCAAACACAGCTGACACTGAGCACGTGGTGCATTAATCAGGTAATGAATAAGCCCCATATTTTGAATACTAACCAATTATTGCATCAACCTGAATCCATACTTCAATATGATAATAATGAAAAAGCAAACTCACTGACATCTGGTTGTAAACATTTTCCCAAATGTTCACAATTGCTCAGCCCCTTTGCTAGGAGAGCTGCGGCTATCTGCTGTTGTTTGCTGTCCAGTCGCCCAGTCCTGTCCCACTCTTTGCAACCGCATGGACTGCAGCACGCCTGGCCTCCCTGTCCCCCACCATCTCCCAGATTTTGCCCAAGTTCACATTCATTGTCTTGGTGATGCCATCCAACAGTATTTTGGTCATCTGATGCGACAGAGGACTCATTGGAAAAGTCCCTGATGCTGGGAAAGATTGAGGGCAGAAGGAGAAGAGGGTGTCAGAGGATGNAAGATGACAAGGAATAATTGCTCCTAGATAGGGGAGCAGATGGAAGTGGAAATTCAGAAAGCCAGGCATTTAGGGCTCTTTTACCTGAAAGAGGTTGGACGGTCTTAAAGAGGATGCTGAGACGTGCCTTGCGAGCTCTGGGGGCTCTGGGCTCTGGGCACTGGGAAACCGGCCACATGGGGCTGAGCCACCAAAAGGCCGCATCACAAGAGTGAGAGAGAACCAGAAATAAACCTGCAGACTGGGTCAGCTCCGTCTGATCTGGCTGACCCAGAAAAGCTCAGATCCTGAAATTGGATTAAAGGAATCCTGGATTACTACAATCCCAAGGCCTGGCAGAAACAAATTAAGAGGCTCAACATCCGAGTCCTCACATAATTTCTACAATTAACTTTTCGAATACAATATCCAGCACATTCTCAAATTTTTTTTTTTTTAGTTGCTTGCCATTCTTAGTTTTAAAAAAGAATGTTATTGAGCGCACACCTTTATTTATCTATTCTTTTAGCTGCACAACACAGGCTTACAGGATCTCAGTTCCCTGACCAAGGATGGAAATTGTGTCCCTTGCAGTGGAAGCTGGGAGTCTTAGCCACTGGAGCGCCAGGGAAGCCCCTGTTAATTATTCTTGAACACTAATTGGTGGGGGGGAATGGAGCAAAAAAAAAAAAAAGAGTAAGGGGAGAAGGCGATGGACAGAGACCCATGAATTCTTTGTTCTTCTGAGGACCTGGAAGGAACCAATAACTTCTGAATCATTGGCCCGAGTGACTGAGCAGAAGTTGGGGCCCTGCACAGAAATCATTGACTTGGGGAACGGGGCGAGGTCTGCATGGTCGTGTGGATAAACATATTCAGCGGGAAGATGCCAGAGGGTGTTCGGAAGTTGTTCAAAAGACCAGTCAGGACTCAAGCACCCATCTGCAAAGTGGGCAAAGTGGAAGCTGAAGGAGTGATGAACGTTTAAGAAGAGAGGATGAAGAGTTCAGAGAAATATTTTTAAAAGATTGGGCTCGCTCTTGGAATAATGCCTCTTCATTATGGAAAACAAACAAACAACAACAAAAAAAGGTTTATCTATTTGGTTGTGCCAGGTCTTAGCTGTGGCATGTGGGATCTAGTTCTCTGACCAGAGATGGAACCCAGGTCCCCAGTATTGGGAGCATGGAGTCTTAGCCACTGAACCATCAGGGAAGTTCTTCTTTATGAGTTTTTCCCCCATTTTGACTGTGATACTTAGAGAGAATTTGCCTTCCTGACAAACTCGTTCTTTAAAACTCCTTGACTGTATTGCTTTTGTGAAAGCTTGGATTGCCCAAGGGTGATTTATCAACCTCTCTCAGACTCTGCCTAGATCATGTATTCACATTGATTATCTACGCATCATGCGGCACTCTTATAATTTTTTTCTCTCTCCTACTAAATCGTGTTTTTTCAAACCAAAGGTTTTGACATCTGAGTTCCCTGCATGTTAGTCTCTCAGTATTGGCTTCCAAATGCATAAATTAATGAAGGGGAAAAAAACCAGGGTTTAAAAAAAGATTAGGCCTAGCAGTGGCATGGAAGATATGTTGGAAAAACCTTAGGTATTATAGGGGGTTCTGAGCATGTCACCCTAAATGATGCCACTTGGGCATATTGATATTTTGAGTTAAAGTCCTTAGAGAACCAGCATATGTAAAAAGGTCACTCTGATCTTCCTTTTTCTTCCTGAAAGCAGGAGATAAAATTCTCATGTGATAGGTGCCCTCCCTGAACCAGGAGGGGAAAAAAATCATCTTATCACCAGAGACAGGGAGTGACAGGCAAGAGAAATCTGTGCAAACAAACCTTGTCAAAATAACCCCTTTCTTCCCAGTCGCTTCTCCAGGATCAACTGCCCGAGTTCAGACCCCATGCTTTGTCACATGTTTGAAATTCACTGCTCTTTGTCCAACCTAATGTGTAAGTGTGGCCCTTAGCTGCTTCTTTGGGTTTCTATCATTTTCGTGAAGGCTCCTCAGTTCAGTTCAGTCACTCAGTC
>SJYX01016761.1:29644-42349 GCA_006410675.1 Oreotragus oreotragus | reverse complement strand
GCCGAAGAATCGATGCTTTTGAACTGTGGTGTTGGAGAAGACTCTTGAGAGTCCCTTGGACTGCAAGGAGATCCAACCAGTCCATTCTGAAGGAGATCAGCCCTGGGATTTCTTTGGAAGGAATGATGCTAAAGCTGAAACTCCAGTACTTTGGCCACCTCATGCGAAGAGTTGACTCATTGGAAAAGACTCTGACGCTGGGAGGGATTGGGGGCAGGAGGAGAAGGGGACGACCGAGGATGAGATGGCTGGATGGCATCACGGACTCCATGGACGTGAGTCTGAGTGAACTCCGGGAGATGGTGATGGACAGGGAGGCCTGGCGTGCTGCGATTCATGGGGTCGCAAAGAGTCAGACACAAGTGAGCGACTGAACTGAACTGATGCTGAAGAGTTAGATTAAAAATTAACGCGTGCCTTTCAAGAAGAAATCAGAAGGTGTGCATAAGGCAAAAATCAGTGAGGTCATTTGAAGTTTCCTGGAGGGCTCAGCCTGAGAGCGACTCTCCTCTCTGCCTCTGGGGGGATCCATGCGGGCCTTTCCAGGCACCTTGGGAAGGAGGGCTGCTGCGCTTCGAGTTTCTCAAAGGCTTTCATCCCAGGAAGACGCCCTCTCTTGGAGTCAGCTGCTGCTGCTGCTAAGTCACTTCAGTCGTGTCCGACTCTGTGTGACCCCATAGACGGCAGCCCACCAGGCTCCCCCGTCCCTGGGATTCTCCAGGCAAGAATACTGGAGTGGGTCGCCATTTCCTTCTCCAATGCATGAAAGAGAAAAGTGAAAGTGAAGTCGCTCAGCCTGTCCGACTGTTAGCGACCCCATGGACTGCAGCCCACCAGGCTACTCCGTCCATTGGATTTTCCAGGCAAGAGTACTGGGGTCGGGTGCCACTGCCTTCCCCNGGGTTGCCATTTCCTTCTCCAATGCATGAAAGAGAAAAGTGAAAGTGAAGTCGCTCAGCCTGTCCGACTGTTAGCGACCCCATGGACTGCAGCCCACCAGGCTACTCCGTCCATTGGATTTTCCAGGCAAGAGTACTGGGGTGGGGTGCCATTGCCTTCCCTGTTGGAGTCAGCAGCTTCCTAGATTTTTGGAAATTACAGATTTCATGGCTGTTTAATGTCAGTGAAGTTATGCCCGAGAGAGGGTGTCTTGGGTTGTCGGCAAAATACTCTGCTGTCAGAATTGTACCTGGAGGCTGTTACACATCCCTTTTCTCCACGGACTGGAGAGTTGTTAGTTCTTTGTATATTCAAGGAAAGCATTGCTGTCCTTTGGCCTCTTATCCCGATTCCTAAGAAGAAATGGCATGTGTCACAAGTCATCTTGGGATTTACTGGCTAAAGTCTGTTTCAGACTCAAAGCATACTGCCTCACTGCCGTGTTTCTTCAGCAATGGTGTGGTGCTTACCTTGACCCCTTCAAGAGCCTGGCTCTCCTACTAAAATGTTTCTGTGGTTTTTTGGTTTCTTTGTAAATTAGATTTGCTGTACCATAAATTTTTTTCTCTTTACAATTTAAAAGTAAGTGTATTTGTCACTGTTGCAACAGATTTCTGAAAAGAACACTAATCTTAGTGGTGCTTGCTTTGTGTAAGATAGAACAGGTATCTGTCATAGTCCTAAGTTCTTGGTGCACACTTTAGGAATTGATAGAATTGCATTAATTTTTGGAATTGCATTAATTTTTCTTTTGATGGAAAGAGAACTGTTCTCTACATTGAGTACCATGTTCTTTAAAATTGACATCAAGGAGACATGGCAGTACATGCCTCAGTAAGCCTTTGAGCAGGTGTGCCCATTGGTTCATTCATCTGGCCCATGGTCAGTAACAGGCAGTGTGCTCAGCACTGTCAGTTTCCATCGAAAAGACGGTTCTTGCTTCAGGAAGTCAGCCATGCAGCAGGAGACTCTTGGGTCCTCCAGCAGGAGCATATGCACAGGTCAGCAGCCGAGACCACCAGTCACTCAGGCCAGTAAATGTGCTTTATGTCTGTGTAACATTTTATCCAGTAAGAAGATTTACATGATAATCAGGTGACTAGTTGTGTTATTAAAAAAAAAAATCTAAACCCTGCAATACAAGGCACGTTTGCTTCAATATAAGGCCAAGAATGTGGTCAGGACCAGGAGGTGGCTGGTAACTGAAGAGCTGGAAATCATCAGGGTTGATAAAGCTGAGGTCAGGATTTGAGTCTGTGACACCAGTGTATTCAAAAGAGGAGGCAGTTCAGTGAGAGGGAAAAACATCAAACCCGTCATCGGAGAGCTAACATGGGTGGAAGGAGCAGAAATTTTAAATGTACATCCCTAGGCTTGGTGAAGCCACACTTGCGGACTCAGAATCTGAATGCTGGGCTGCGGAATCTTTTCGCTTGGGATCCCGTGTACATGAATGTGGAAGCTAGTGTTCTAGATGGAGATCTCAAGGAACGAGGGACACTTTCTAGCAAAGATGGTTAGTGTATGATTATAAAGGTGTTGGGGGTCAACACTGGATCTTGAGTAGGTAGGATTTTAGTAGGTAGGATTTTAGTAGGTAGGAAAAAGGAAGGTAGAATTGAACATTCCATCTAAGGATATAACCTGGTAAGGAAGCAGAAAGCGGTAACGAGTACATTTGCGTAAAAGCTGTATGCTATGAAACTCCAGTACTTTGGCCACCTCACGCGAAGAGTTGACTCACTGGAAAAGACTCTGATGCTGGGAGGGATTGGGGGCAGGAGGAGAAGGGGACGACAGAGGATGAGATGGCTGGGTGGTATCACTGACTCGATGGACGTGAGTCTGAGTGAACCCCGGGAGCTGGTGATGGACAGGGAGGCCTGGTGTCCTGCGATTCACGGGGTCGCAGAGAGTCGGACACGACTGAGCGACTGAACTGAACTGTATGCTATGAGCAGGTTGTGACAGACAAGGACACTTCTTTGCGGAGCCTAGCAGAGAACAGGTGCTCAAAAAAGAGTTGAGTTGGAAGGTTAGAGACCAAGGGGATGATGGGATGAATTGGGCCAGATTTTGAAGAGTCTTGAATCTGAGGCTGGGAAGTGTCTTCCAGATTTCGCAGACTGAATTTTGGAATGGAGAGCCAAATGATGAAGGCACTGTTTAGGAAGAGAAGCTGGTTTCCATAACAGCCGGGGCTGGGAGAGCCTGGATAAGGAGCTTGTGGGGCTAGTTCAGTGTCAGTGCTCTTATTTTCATGTTGTCAGCTTTTGAAAGCAACTCTTTCACCACACGCTCCTAGGTTCAATTCTCTACTCCACTTATCTCATCTTAAAATATATAGAGAGACATAAGGTGAATGTTAGATCAAGTAAGATGATATATAAGGCCCTTCATAATATATAAGCTAGCCAAGAGTAAATACTCAAAACTGGTGGCTGTTGCCCACAGGAACTTCATCATATTCCTATTTACAAACCTAACCTTCCTCTGTGCCCAGGATAGAGGTCTTTAAAAATCTAACTTGATTGATATATTTGCATTAAAAAGTTTTTCATATTCCTGAGATTTTAGTTTTGACATTCAGGACTTTTTCTGAAAAGAATAAAAAAGTGATAAAGACTTTGTTCTTTGTCCTTTTCTTTAGGCCTGCGTGAATTCTGTTAAATAGTGAAAAATGAAAGGCTAAACTGTGTTCTCATTTCAGAGCAGTTTTTCTCACTGAATGATTCTCACCAACAGATGCAGTCACATAACTGAATGTATTTTGAAAATTGTTTAATGGATTTTAAGTACCATTTTAGAACCTTCTAAGAGTGCCACGTAATCAGATTAAACTTCAGCTATTTTCCCAACTGCCCACATCAAATTGCCTTTGTCTTGAGCCTCTTAATTGTGCTTAATCTAATGGCTTAACCCTTACAAATGTACAAGAAAACAGATCTTCCGTGCTCTGCCTTTGCCACCAGATTGCCGTTACTTCACAAAACCCTAAATATAGCTGATTCTTGGACTGGTATGTTGTATTGCAAATCATGAGGAAAAAATATATATATATGATATACATGATTTTATATATTTACTGCTTCTTTTCCTACTTTTCCCCTATTAGTTAGTAGTGGAAATTGATTATAAATTTTAGTGTATGTGTAAAACCAAACGAAATAGGTGGATGATATGGGGCTTATTACTTTTCGTCATCTAGGAGAGGACAGTGTTAGAAGAGGCTAAGATGAGGTGAGAAAATTCGAAGACTCGTTGGATATGTTGCGGGCAGGGAACAGACCTGTCTTCCTGGCATGAAGTTGTTGCTTAGAGGACTGGTTCAGGTCAGGCTGGAGGAGGACTTTGAACCAAGTGGAGGGAAGTCTCCAGGTTGCTGGTCAAAGTCCATGATGCCCTCGCACATAAAACCCTTTGCTACCTAGTAGTTACCTTGCCTTGTATGGTTCATTCTTTTTCAAAAAGAAAAAATAGGATAATTATACCCTCAGTGTGTGAGCAACCTTAGAAGAACTTTCCACGGTGTCCCCCATAGTGATAATCAGAACACCACGTTAGTATGCGTTTCAGTTTACAGAACGTGTTCACGGCGTCTCAGTTGTAGGCTAATTGCTTAGTTCATGATCTGCCTTCCCCTCTGCAGTATAAGGTCTGCAAGGGCAAGAACTTTGTGCATCTTGCTTACCGCTGCAGTGTCCACACTAGGGTGGTGCCAGTGTGCAACAGATACCCAAAGAATACTCACTGGATAAATGGTCAGATGTGTCCAGCAAGAGGAAACAGACTTGGGTTGTTTTATCCAGAGTCCTATGACTAGTACGTGGTGGCTTGAGGATTCAAGCCCACTCTATACTGCCTCTTACTCTTCCGCCATCGCTTGTTTCATTACAGTAATTGACTTTCCTGCTACCCATGGTAATTCCAGCAAGACTGAGAAATCACAAACCATAAAAAGTGACAGATTTGATCACATCAAAACGTTAAATTTTGACATGGCAGAAGACACTATTAGATGGAGATTTAAAAAACAAGCAGCAGACCAGGAGAAGGTATTTGCCATCTGTGTAAGAGAATAGATTGTTATATAGATGACTTTTATAAAATCAGTAGATGAACGGCTTCCCAGGTGGCTCAGTGGTAAAGAATCCGCCTGCCAATGCAGAAGACACAGGAAATGTGGGTTCAATCCCTGGGTCAGGAAGATCCCCTGGAGGAGGAAATGGCAACCCACTCCAGTGTTCTTGCCTGGAAAATCTCATGGACAGAGGAGCGTGGCGGGCTACAGTCCATGGGGTTGCAAATAATTGGACATGACTGACCACGCCCACATAAATGCAAACAGCAGATAAGCAACCTGTTGGGAGCCTAGATGGGTAGCCATTATTAATGGCAGCTCACTGCAGAGGAAACCACAAGTCAGTAAACATTGAAAGGCGTGCGCAACCGCAGGACTGATAAGGAAATGCAAATTAAAGCCATGCCACACACATAAACTTGACAAAAACTTTAGGATGCTGACAGCAGCAAACCCTGTAGCTTCCCTTAGAGCACTGTGGCAGTTTTTACCAAAATTAGACATTTTAATAAGCAACATAGCAATTCCCAGAGAAATTCTTACTTATGAACACAAGGAGACTTGGATAAAGCATCATCATTTGTAACAGCCCCCAACTGGAAATAACCAATAAAGCCTAAAAAACCTATAATGCATAACATTATAGAATATTCATATGATGCGGTACATAACAGCAGTTACAGTGAGGGAACTGGAATAGATGAAGCTGCAGAAATCAAGTATAATTTATATGCACCCTAAAAATGTACAAAAGCAATGTGATTTTTGTTTGAATATCTGTATATAAATATACAAAAAATGGACAAGAAGGCCTTATATCAAAACGATTGCAGTGGTTATATCTGAGGAGGGAATAAGGGACACGGGGTCAGGGAGGCATGCAAAGGCAAGGGCGACTTGATCAATTATGTTTTATTTCTCTGTTCCCAGCACCTGCTAGGTGTATTCGGTAAATATTGAATTAATTTTAAAAGATTTGAAACAAATGTGATAGAGTTTTGACATGTGGTACTTATTTTACTCTTCCTACCTTTTCATGCCTTTCCGTTTTTTTCTTAAGTTGAAAATGGATGTGGGATCTGCATTAGAGAGCTGATATGAATAGCACATGTAGGACAGATGAGCCGCAAGACAGGATGGTCTTCTGTTTGCTGAGACCCTAGTCCATCCTTTTTTGGCTGGCGGAACCAACTCTGAAAGAAAGACCTTACAGGGTCAGACCCGGTCGCCATGCGGTTTTAGAGGACTGAAGGGTAAACTGTAGACGGGCCTGCTTGTCGTTCTCAACATTGATCAGAGAAGAAGGGTGTTTTCCCAGGCGCCATGGAGAGACAACAGCCAGACACCACCAATAGCACCTGATCACCCTTAGTAAGCCAGAGCTCCAGGAACTCTCAGGGGAACCTTTCCTGTATTTACTCATCCTCAGGGCAGGCCTGGGAGTTGGTACCAACACTCCTTTTAGCAGACAGGGGAACCGAGGCAGGCTGGGGAGAGACGCTCGTGTGTCCTCGCAGGAGGCCGTGGGGACGGACTCTGAACGCCTGCATGCAGCAGCTGTTCACTCTAACTGCTAACTTAGGCAGTGCTGTCTCTGCGAATATTCATGTTGAATATCCCTTGGGTCCTTTGCCTGTGTTATAACTCAAACTAGAATTTCGTTAATCTCCTTTTTACACTCCTGCACTTCCTCTTCTAATTTTTTGAAAAAGGACCATTAAAAAACAAATTTTTTTTTAAAGACATCACTGTTGAGATAAGCCTAAATTCAAGAAGGGACATTTCTCCTATGACATCACTCCCTCTAGATGATCCAAGGGTGATGGTGGAAAAGGGACACAGACATGACTGTGCTGCTCAGGGGGGGCCTGAAAATGCAGGGAACGAATGAACACCTGTTCAGTGTCTGCTTCGGGCGCAGGCCCGTCATAGATGCTTTCACAGATATGACATCCTCTAAGCTTTACGTAAGTTAGGATACTTATTTTATAGATAGCAAAGATGTTACTCCCAGATGATTATCTTGCCCAAGGTTATACAGCTACTTATTGTCAGAACCAAGACTAGACCCCTTGTAAAACCCCCATTCTTCCCAAGGAGCCACCCTGAATGCCATGCGGTCTCCTTTAACAAGACTCCCACACACACCAGGCCCAGGATTGGCTAAAAGTAATCAGCAGCTGAGTGGGCGGCAAGAAGGCACTACATTCCTTAAGCGGAGGGTAGTGGTTCATTATTTATTAGCTCATGGAAGTTAGACAAGTTGCTTTACTTCTCAAAGCCTCACTTTCCTGCTCTGTTGAAGGAGGTGAAAATATCTATTTTATAGAGTAGGTGAAAGAATTAACTGAGATAATAGTATCTAATATGCCCAATAAATATGACGGCTGATTCCTGATAAAAGATTCCATTTTATTATTGCAATTATTATTGTCTGTGTGTGTGCTATATGCTCAGCCTTGTCCGACTCTCTGTGACCCCATGGACTGTACCCCACCACGCTCCTCTGTTCATGGAGTTTCCCAGGCGAGAATACTGGAGTGCGTTGCCATTTCCTCCTCCAGGGGATCTTCCCCACCCAGGGATCAAACCCACGTCTCTTACGTTGGCAGGCAGATTCTTTACCACTAGCGCCACCTAGGAAGACCATTATCATCTAGTTTCTATGATGAAGAAATCAGTGACATTGGAGGTAATTCTGAAATTAGGAATTCCTGATTGTTTTAAAATTCAAAAAACATTAAAAAAAAAGCTCGCTTCCTGACAGCTGTAGGAAACTAATGAAGGAGAATTAATGCTTTCTTTATGAACCAGTCAGAATGTAAAAAGAAAAGAAGAAAAGAGAACCTACACCCATTTTTACAACTCGTAGGCAGTTCTCTGCTGATGGAAATAGTTACTCTGGGCTGAAGCCATTCAATCACAGGTCAGCCTGTTTGTTGCCACCAGCTTCTTGCCAAGAGTAAAATCTATAAAAAGTGGCCAAATTGAAGAGTCAGATAAATGTAAAGTTAAATGAAGCTGGAGCTTATCAGAGCAGCCACTGCAAGGGAGGTGTATAGCATTCTAGGGCAAGAAGCTATTCTATTCCAGAGTTAAAGCGCTACATCCAAATCTAAAGCAAAACCAAATCCCCAGAGACTAAGCAACTCATACACTGCATTAAGAAGCTCTGTAGTCATCATATAGTTGATGGAAGAGAAGAGAAATCTATGTCGGTAGATTCTCCCCAACAAAAGTCCAAATTTGGCCCATTTGGAGGGATGGTATTGGAGGAAGTTTTTAGGCACAGGCAAAAGGAATTGGTTATATCAGTGGAAATTGGTTACTCGTATTCACAGTAAGGAAATGACAATCCACTCCAGGACTATTGCCTGGAAAATCCCATGGACAGAGAAGCCTGGTAGGCTACAGTCCATGGGGTTGCAAAGAGTTGGACACGACTGAGCGACTTTACTTTCACTTTCATTCACACACAGTAAGAGGTAAATAGTTCTACCACATTCTGAAAATGTTCACTTCTGAAGGCTCTGTATTTTACAGAGATATTGACAGACTAACTGGAATAAATCCAGAAGAGGTGGCTGAAGAAAGTGAGGGTCGAGAGTGCCTGTCACATCTGTGGATGGGTGTCTGATAGTTTATGAATTAATGCTCGTGGGAGGAGGAAGAAGGGAGCAGGAAAGGCCAGACAACGTCGGGAGGGATAGTGGGGAAGGGGAGTTTACTGAGGCTTTTGGAAGAAGTGACGGCTTGATATGAAATGTCAAGTGTGTTCAGGACTCTCAGGTGAAAGGAAAATGGTCCTGGTCGTGTGTGATTTTAGAGGAGAGAACTAGGACTGGTGGGTAACCGTTGGATGGAGAAAGATTTTTAACCCAAAATAAGGAATGGTTTCCTAAAAATGAGAAACATTCTAAAAATAGGCCGTGCTACCTTGCCAAGCAGTGAGAAGTGTTTCACTAGATGTTTTCCGGTAGGGTGGGTGGGTTTCTATTGGAATTATTGTGGAAATCAAGCATTTCCGACTTTGGCTGCAAAGTTGAATTAGATGCCTTGATTTTTTTTCCCCCATATTTTGTGAATGAGGTTCACGACCACAGTACTTGTTGGTGCCAGTGTCCAGGCAAGAACTGGGTCCCTTAACTGGTGTTCCAGTGCTTTCTGCCACATGAAGATGGTTGCTGACTTTATAGGGAAGCAATCATCTTTACTAAGTGGGTAAGTAAATGTGTGGGCATCTCCTTTAAGAGATCCCACTGAACTAGGAAAGCCCCTTCTGGGAGCTTTAATTAATAATGTGTGTAACATTGAGTTAGTCCTACATTCTGATACTCTGCTAAGTGCATGCAAGTTACCCTTATGAGACTGACATGAATATGTTTTATTCTAAAAGATTTTATCCTAAGCTAAAATAACTATTGGAAGGACTGAGGTTGAAGCTGAAATTCCAATACTTTGGCCACCTGATGCGAAGAGCAGACTCATTTGAAAAGACCCTGATGCTGGGAAAGACTGAGGGCAGGAGGAGAAGGGGACGACAGAGGATGAGATGGTTGGATGGCATCACCAACTCAACGGACATGGGTTTGGGTTGACTCCGGCAATTGGTGATGGACAGGGAGGGCTGGCATGCTGCGGTTCATGGGGTCACAAAGAGTTGGACACACTGAACTGAACTGAAAATAACCATTGCTGTCATGGAGTTACATAGCTTTGTCTGTGAACATATTTAAGTGACTCTATTAGGAAATTCTTGAGATTGAAGGAATAGCAAGCTAGAATAAGTCCCTGGTAGCTCAGTCGGTGAAGAATCTGCCTGCGGTACAGGAGACCCAGGTTCAGTCCCTGGGTCGGGAAGATCCCCTGAAGAAGGAAATGAAAAACCACTCCAGTATCCTTGCCTGGAAAATCCCATAGACAGAGGAACCTGGTGGGCTGCAGTCCACTGGGTCACAGAGAGTCAGGCACAACTGAGTGACTAACATTTAGGCTTATAAACGGGTAGGTGAAAATCAGACTCCTGCTCACTCGGAGGAAAGAGAGAACCGGGGAAAGCGTGTGTGTTGTAAGGGTTTCCCTTTGATTGTTAGCAGCTGCTGCCTCATGCTTCATGTCCTGGTGGGCTTCAGAGCTCTATCTATTTTAGTGAGACAATGGACATGAAGAAAATAAACTGCGTCCGTTTCCCTGCAATTTCTAGCTTGTCTGCTGAAGAAACCAAGGAGACTTGCTATTTAAGAATCAGCTGCTTGGTGGCTGTCCCAGGGATCTGTAATATAACACCTAACCCGAGTCCAGGATTAACGCGGAAGAGTTGGCTGGTTCCTCGTGTTACAGCCGGGAAGGATTGCTAAGGATTTCCCACCATGTGCTGTGCAGCAGAAGCTCGCAGCCCCGCCAGCGTCTTCTGACCTTTTCACCCAGCCTGCTGCTGGCTGCCGTGGTCTTTCCATTTTCAGCCTCGGGGCTGTTTAAAAGCCATGCAAATTAGTTGGTTAGACTTTCTTTTAAAAAAAAAAACAAAAAACACCCTGTCAAACATCTCCTGCTTTGACTTTCCACCTTTATGTAAATCCAACACCCATTTTCACACAGTCAGACTGGGGAGCTTTTTCTGTCTCTTAACTCTCTAGAGACTAAGTTGGGCCACAACTTGAGAAATAACTAGAAACAACTAGAATCAAGTGAGGTTGCTAGTGAAGTTCACGTGCTCACATGATCTTCCTGAAAACCGAGCGGCATCCAGTACCTTCCTAAATAGAACTCTGGAAGGTGGCTCAGCCCCACTTCTTCTGCCCAGAGGCGGTACCCTTAGCATTGCTGAATTTATCTTTTCTCTTTTAAAGCCTGTTACAGCTGCTCTAGCTGGGTTGGGAAGATCCCCTGGAGAAGGGAACGGCTACTCACTCCAGGATTCTGGCCTGGAGAATCCCATGGACTGTAGAGTCCATGGGGTCAACCATTTTCACACAGTCAGACTGGGGAGCTTTTTCTGTCTCTTAACTCTCTAGAGACTAAGTTGGGCCACAACTTGAGAAATAACTAGAAACAACTAGAATCAAGTGAGGTTGCTAGTGAAGTTCACGTGCTCACATGATCTTCCTGAAAACCGAGCGGCATCCAGTACCTTCCTAAATAGAACTCTGGAAGGTGGCTCAGCCCCACTTCTTCTGCCCAGAGGCGGTACCCTTAGCATTGCTGAATTTATCTTTTCTCTTTTAAAGCCTGTTACAGCTGCTCTAGCTGGGTTGGGAAGATCCCCTGGAGAAGGGAACGGCTACTCACTCCAGGATTCTGGCCTGGAGAATCCCATGGACTGTAGAGTCCATGGGGTCACAAAGAATCAGACGCGACTGAGAGACTGACTTCTTCAGGCATGTATTCACTTTAAAATATTTCTTCTACTCTACTAAAAGTTACATGGCAGATAAGCTTTCAAAAGACCTTGCGTGCATGAAGTTAAACTAAAAAATTATTGAATGAAAATGAGTAAAGTAACCCAGCTTGCCAGAGAAATGACTCAGTGTTCCTCTGAAAGGCTGTAGATTCAGTTTCACCGACTTCAGTCCTGTCTGCCCAGTTCATTTCCAAATTACCCATTGGGCCAACATACTTCAGACACTGGCACCATATATGAAGTTAAAAATATTTTTATTTAGTTATCTAATAAAGTAAATCACTATGTTTGATGTTGATCTCCAGTAGTAGCTTCAAAATTCTTATATAGGCAAAGAAGGGGACAGCTGTCTTAATTGGAAGCAGAGATAGAGGGTGGGGACCACAGAGGAGAGATTGAAGCATCTGTTGTTTAGCACTTTAAAGAAAATTGAGAAAACACTGCAAAATGCTTTCTATTCTCCACTGAATAGAAATGACTGGTCAATAAGATTAAGGATAGTGAGCCTTCTCTGGTGGTCCAGTGGTTAAGACCTTTCCACTGCAGGGGACTGAGGTGGTCTGGGAGCTAAGATACCACATGCCATGAGGCTAAAAAAAAAAAAGATTAAGGATGGTAATATTTCATAAAAGTGCTCATCTAACAGGATTCAAAACAATAGCTTGGGAAGAACTAGGAGAGATTTGTGATGCAATGCTGTTTTAAAAAACATGGGTGTCAGACTTATATTTATGTAATTTTCTTTATTTTGACATCGTATCTTGGCAGAGATAATTGGCTTAGCCATGCATGATGTATAATTGTAGTCATTTTATCTTCTGCCTTATTTCATCTGTCAAATAGATAGTACTTCTCACTGCTCTCTTCTCTCCACACCCCCCATAGAGTTGTCTTGTTTTTATCCTCAGCCCAGTGGTTTGGGAGGCAGTGTTGGCCTGATGGTTGAATGTTGATTGACTAATTAAGGTGACATCCAGAAGGTGCTCAGAATAACACGAGGTACCTAAAATCAGTGCGTAAAATTCTGACGCCATCATAAATATCAGTTCAGTTCAGTCATTCAGTTGTGTCTGACTCTTTATGACCCCATGAATCGCAGCACGCCAGGCCTCCCTGTCCATCACCAACTCCCAGAGTTCACTCAGACTCATGTCCATCAAGTCGGTGATGCCATCCAGTCATCTCATCCTCTGTCGTCCCCTTCTCCTCCTGCCCCCAATCCCTCCCAGAATCAGGGTCTTTTACAGTGAGTCAACTCTTTGCATGAGGTGACCAAAGTATTGGA
>SJYX01016760.1:6912-20642 GCA_006410675.1 Oreotragus oreotragus | reverse complement strand
AAAATTGGTAGAGAGAATGGAGTAGTCAAAAATGATGGATAGCTGGTCTATCCCTTTTAAAAAACATATTTATTCAATTACACTGTTAACATAGATCTGTCTTGAAATGGAAGCCAGGATATTCATTTGTTTATTCATTCACTTATCAGCCTTTGGACTTTATTGAACTCTCTATGTACCAGATTCTATGCTAGGCCCCAAGGGGCACAAAAGCAAATGAGACATAGTCTCTGCCTGCATGGAGCTTGAAACTTAGTGGATGCAGACCCAGAAACATCTTTTAAAATTATCTTGATTTTAAATGAACTCTTATCAATGTAGGGCATATAGATACCTTGTATAGCATGTATTTGGTAGCAGTATTTCCAATAACATAAAGATTCGCCCCGTGTGTGTTGATTTGCTAACACTTACACACACATAATGATGCTGAAACTGTTGACTTTGCACATTTGCTTGACCAAAGTGCCAGTTTATTGAAGATAAGCTCTGTTTCATGTTTTACTACTCTGCATTCTATGGTATCCTTCTTGTGACCCAAGAGACAGGGAGAATGAATGGGAGGGAGTTAGGTAGGCTGCCATCTTGGGACTGATAACCTTGGTTTACTGCTGGGTGTGAGTTGAGGCTCTGGCTTCACAGCTCCGTCTCAGTGGAAGGAATCCTATTAGAGTGATGTCTCAGGAGAAGACTTGTGAGGCTCCAAGTTGGGAACTCAGTCAGAGCCTATTTTATGTGGATTAGCGCTGAGCACGGTGGTGGCTCCTGGTATCAGACATCCCTTCCTGACCCATGTGTGTTTGGAAGAGGAGAAGGGTGTAAGGAGATGGTCAGCAGATCAGTAGCCTCTGTTGCTGTAGCTGCTGCAGACTCTTTATGGGCCTGCCAAGGATGTAGGGTAAAGGGGAACCCAGAACCCATAGGGATCTTCATGTTCAAGTTGGGACACAGTGGACTTCTTTTGTGGAAAGTATATTTGCCGTGTAGTTTCATGTGTAACATGCCTACAACAAGTAGATTTCGTGGGCTACCATCAAAAACCAACTTGTATCAGCGGAAAGCGTTTCCCCTGTTTCTGGATGGAAACATATCCCATGACTATTCCGATTACTCTTACATAATAAAAAAGTTTCAGTGTAATGTGCCAAATACTGAAAATGTATCATGTCACAGTCCAAGCCGCCAGCTTCCAACTTTATTTCTACTTGCACCCGCTCTCCTACCTCCAGCAGCGGCCTGTTGGAGGGAGAAGGGGCTGGGGTTAGACATGTTCCCCTTGCTTATGCAGTAGCTCTTGCTTCTGCTTTGGCAGAAGAGTGGGCAGGACAGGAAGGGGTGCAGGAAAATTCTGACCGGCAGGCAGCATCACAGGAGAGCTGTCTGTTGTGTTGTGAGTGATTAGCCTCAATTCTTTCTCTGGGAGGACCCTTTGTGGGTTTGTCAGAAATATCTTCAGAAATAAAAGATATTCTTCAGAAATATTGCCTCTGTCTCTGGGAGCCTCTCCCCTCCAGTTTCCTTGATGTGACCACCTGTCCTTTCATAGCCTCCCTGGTCCGTGTGGCCTCAGTCTGCTGGGTTCCTCTGCTGTGCAGGAGATGGCCCTGGGTGGGCAGAAGCTGAGAAGACGGCGCCAGACATGTTCTCAGGGTGTGGTCCACATCTGGTCCTTGGGAAAGACTCAAACATCTTGGCTCCTGCAAACCTGAGACCGGCAGGCTCATCCCAGTGCAGCTGTTATTTCCTCCGGCTTGTCCATCAGCATCCTGCCAGCCTACTTCTTGTCCTTTCTCTTAGGCAGAAGTCACCAACAAGGTCACTATGTCTTCTGCCCTCCTAGTCCTGTGAGGCCCCTCACTAGACTAGCAAGGGGAGGGTCCGGACTCCTGCCTCTTCCAGAGAAGAGCTGCAGCCTGCTTGCTTTGACTGATCCCTCCTTAATTTAGCCGCCAACAGCCTGACCCATTTGTGCCCTCACTATGGGTGAGGCGCTCCAGATTGGTGACAATGGTTTAGGGCCACTGTCCTTTGAAGGATTGCATCCAGGGCTGGCACTTCATTTTGGAGTCTAGTATCTAGTCTATCTTAGTGGTTGCCATGTCCGTCTTGACATCCTGTTAACACTCTTTCGGAAGGCACTGCTTACTATTCCAGAGAAGGTGATGGCACCCCACTCGAGTACTCTTGCCTGGAAAATCCCAAGGACTGAGGAGCCTGGTGGGCTGCAGTCCATGGGGTCGCTAGGAGTCGGACATGACTGAGCGACTTCGCTTTCACTTTTCACTTTCATGCATTGGAGAAGGAAATGGCAACCCACTCCAATGTTCTTGCCTGGAGAATCCCAGGGATGGGGGAGCCTGGTGGGCTGCCATCTATGGGGTCGCACAGAGTCGGACACGACTGAAGCGACTTAGCAGCAGCAGCAGCAGCAGCAGCAGCCTACCATACTCCTCATTTTGCCGTAGTCTCTTCCTCTCTCTCTCTTTTTCCTCAAAAATTTTATTGAAGAGAAATAACAGTAGATGGACAAGTAGATTATAGCGTACAACAAATTCTTCAGATGCGTCGTTCCATGTTTCAGTGTTCTCAGCTTGTGTCTTTACCTTCTAGTTAATCAAAGCGTTCATAACAGATTCTCAGTGCAGAGAAGGTCAGTTCTACTGGGTTCTCTCTCAACTACCCCTCCCCAACCCCTCCCCACCCTTCTCTCTTTTTTCTCCCTTTTCCTCTCCCCCTACTGCACTCTTTTTTTCTTTTTTGTAGTTATTTGGCATAAACAAAGGGATTTTCTAANAAGCAGTGTGACAGTATACAGCCTTTTCATACTCCTTTCCAAATTTTGAACCAGTCAGTTGTTTTATGTCTGGTTCTAACTGTCTCATGGGAAATGATAGCAATTGTATGGTAGTTTGAACATTCTCTGACATTGCCCTTCTTTGGAATTGGAATGAAAACCTTTCCCAGTTCTGTGGTCACTGCTGAGTTTTCCAAATTTGCTGACATACTGAGTGCAGCACTGTAACAGCATCATCTCTGGGGATTTTAAATATCTCAACTGGAATTCCATCACCTCCACTAGCTTTGTTCATAGTAATGCTTTCTAAGGCCCACTTGACTTCACACTCCAGGATGTCCGTCTCTAAGTGAGTGATCACACTATCATGGTTATCTGGGGCATTAAGACCTTTTATGTATAGTTCTTCTACATGTACTTGCCACCTCCTCTTAATGTCTTCTGCTTCTGTTAGGTCCTTACCATTATCTGTCCTTTATCCTGCCCATCTTTGCATGAAATGTTCTCTTAGTATCTCTAATTTTCTTGAAGAGATCGCTAGTCTTACCCATTCTATTGTTTTCCTCTATTTCTTAGCAGTGTTCATTTAAGGCCTTTTTATTTTTCCTTGCTAGTCTCTGGAATTCTGCATTCAGTTGGGTATGTCTTTCCCTTTCCCCACTGCCTTTTGCTTCTCTTCTTTCCTCAACTATTTGTAAAGCCTCCCCAGACAACCACTTTGCCTTCATGGTGTTTCTTTTTTCTTTGGGATGGTTTTAGTCTCTGCCTCCTATACAGTGTTATGAACTTCCATCTATAGTTCTTCAGGCACTCTATCAGATTTAATCACTTGAATTTATTCATTACCTCCACTGTATAATCACAAGGGATTTGATTTAGACCACACGTGAATTGCCTAGTGGTTTTCCCCACTTTCTTCAGTTTAAGACTGAATTTTGCAATAAGGAGCTCATGATCTGAGCCACAGTCAGCTCTAGGTCTTATTTTTACTGGCTGTATGGAACTTCCCATCCTTTGCTGCAAAGAACACAATCAGTCTGACTTCAATATTGTAGAGTCATCTCTTGGGTTGTTGGGAAAGGTTGTTTGCTATGACCAGTGTGCTCTCTTGACAAAACTCTGTTAGCCTGTGCTCTGCTTCATTTTGTACTCCAAGGCCAAACTTGCCTGTTATTCTGGGATCTCTTGACTTCTTTCTGCATTCCAATCCCCTATGATGAAAAGGATTTTTTTATTTTTTATTTTTGGTGTTAGTTCTAGAAGGTCTTGTAGGTCTTCGTAGAATTGATCAACTTCAGCTTCTTTGGCATCAGTGGTTGGGGCATAGACTTAGATTACTGTGATGTTGGATGGTTTGCCTTTGAAACAAACTGAGGTCATTCTGTCATTTTTGAGATTGCACCAGAGTTCTGCATTTCTGAGTCTTGTTGACTATGAGAGCTATTCCATTTCTTCTATGGGATTCTTGCCCGCAAGAGTATATATAATGGTCATTTGCATTAAATTCACCTTTCCTGTCCATTTTAGTTCACTGATTCTTAAGCTGTCAATGTTCAGTCTTGCCATCTCCTTTTTGACCACTTCCAGTTAGCCTTGATTCATGGACCTAACATCAGGTTCCTATGTAATACTGTTCTTTACAGCATACGACATTACATTTACCCCCAGACACATCCACAAGGATATCGGCCCATCCTTTTCTTTACCCTTACATCCAAGAATAATGAAGCACTGTACTTGGGCCCCCTTTAATCTTAGGAAGACCAATTTGTTTGTTTGTTTGCTTGTTTAGGGCTCAAGCCCATCCCTTGGGATTTCTGGATGAGATTGGAGCCTTTGCTTCACCACTCCAAAAAGCTTTCCATGGCTTTACCCAAAGCTTTCCATAGGGTACTTGCCTACAGCACCTCTGTGCCCCATCCAGTCTACCCTGAACCATCTTGTCCTGTTCCTTGGCCCTCCTCCTAGTTCTCTGCCTGACACCACTGTAGTATTTTGAGTTAGTTTAGCCATAATGAATGTTTAATTTTGAATTTTAAACTTCATATTGTTTCTCATTTGTATCTTCGTGTTATCATTTTTAAAGTGGTTGGGACTATTTCATGTGTCTTAATTTACTCTTGTCTGATTTTCCCCATCATTAGTCATCAAATAGGATCTAGTGTTTTAAAATCTGCTCTTAGAGAATACAATGTATTATGCCTCTTCATACAGCCTAATCTTTTGTGCTATTTGTCTTGCTGACTTAGATTCTCAGGGTTGACTTACTTTTTTTATTGAAGTTTAGTTGAATTACAGTGTTCAGTTTTTGCTATACAGCAAAGTGATTCAGCCATATATTTATGCATATATATATATACATTTTTATATTCTTTTCCATTATGGTTTATCATAGAATATTGAGTATAGTTCCCTGTGTTACGCAGTAGGACCTTGTTGTTTATCCATTCTGTATGTAATATCTTACATATGCTAACCCCAGACTCCTACTCCACCCCTCCTCAAGCCCCGTCCCTCTTGGCAACCACAAGTCTATATCCACGAGTCTGTTTCTGTTTTGTAGATAGGTTCATTCAAATTCTCAGAATTGGGAGTCTGATTAAGCAGTACTTTTGTAGTATCCTTATTCCATTTTAGATGTTTTTTTTTTTTTTGACAAAATAAGGCGATCACTTTAGCCCATTACATTCTGTCCTTAATATTTATAAATATTTAAGAATTTAGCACCTATAGTTAAACATATGCATGTTAGTCTCTTTCTAGGGCTCCCCTCAATACTGAAATAGTTTTGGTGGGAGGAATATTTTGCAACCTGAAATATGTCAGGTTGCAGTACTTTTCAGCCAGCTCTTACCTAAATTTCTCCATGGATTCTTCTACCGTAAGTCTTATAGTGTAAGCATTTTCACATTTTTGTAGCCCGTCTTAGGTGCTTCCTGCTCTACTATGCCTGTGCACGCTCTAGGCTTTGCTTTCTTTCATATGATGTGCACAGCTAACTTCAGGTTCTAAGTCTAAATTAATTACTACTTAACCCAGACAACTGGTATATTGTTCAGATTCCTGCATGCTCTCTACCCACCGTAAGTATATCTTGGGTTTCCTATTATGTTTCTGGTTAGCACACTGGACAGGAAACGAGCTAGCCGCTGTACCTGTGGCCAGGGTTAGAGTCTCTCTGCTTATCTGAAAAAACAGTTCTTTGACTTGCCAGCTACGGCCAGAACTCTGCTACAGCGTCCTTGGAGGCCACCTCCCCACCTCTTGCCCCAAAAGCTTCCCCAGTCTAACCAGCTCAAGATAAGCAGGACAAAATAGGAAACTGCTTCTATGAGGCCCAGGGCTGCTCTCTACCCGTGTTTGTATCAGATGTCTGAATTTTCTTCCTGTAGAAATGGAAAAGGTTGAAACCGTGCTTTTTGTCAGATTTAGATGGTACTTTGCACCTAACAAGGCTTCATGTTTATAAATAGGAAGTACTTAAAGTGAGAGCTACTACAGAAGCTTTTCGATCTGTTTTCTCTACCTGTTTGGGAGGTGGATAAATGTTAAGTAGTTCTCATACAGTATGATATGGTGGAATGGAAGTTAATGGCATTTGCATGTGATGTTAAGCAACAGTGGAAAACCACAAGACATGTCTTCTCCATTGTCA
This sequence comes from Oreotragus oreotragus, assembly GCA_006410675.1. Lineage (NCBI taxonomy): Eukaryota > Metazoa > Chordata > Mammalia > Artiodactyla > Bovidae > Oreotragus > Oreotragus oreotragus. The sequence goes on along the minus strand of SJYX01016760.1, from coordinate 14,193 downwards.
CCTAGGACACCTACATGGGTAACCTAAGGACAGAGGTGCCTTTCGATGTGTTTTCATCTTGAAAGTCTCTGAAGGTGAACTTCTGTGCAACACAGGAGTAAAAATGTTGAAACAGGACTCTGGTGCGGTAGCCCCAGTGAAGTCACCGGGCTCCTGGAGCAACTGTTTGCAGGTCATAAAATTATGATATGACTCTTGGCAGATATTTATTTAGTGAGAAGTGTAGGTGTGCACAGACAGACTTGCTCCTTCATTGTGGAGTATTTCCTTCTGAAGTTCATTAGTCCCTGACTCCAGGACACACCATGATCTTATGGGAGTGGCGCAGACACTGTTTGCCTAGTTGGAGGACTATAGGCACATAAGTCACCTGTGGGACCAGAGGTGTTCTTCCTATATAATTAAAAAGAGTTGGAGGAAGTGGAGATTGGGTAATTTATAAGGATCCTTTTAGCTTTAAAATCTCTGATTAGAGTCTCTAAATTCCATTTTACCTCTTTTGATAGTTATTCATTTAACCAGACTTTATAGAAAATTGTAAATAAATGAACTCGTACACACACACGTGTGCATACATAAACACACTCTATTTCTGTAACATAAAATAATTATTCATGTTTTGGAGTCTTTTTCCCTCATAGATATGTAAGGATGTATAAAATATAGCATGTACGTGTACTTCAAAATTGAAATCATGTCGTATATTCATTTTCATAAAACAACTTTTGTTTCATTTAGCATTGTATCATAATTGTTGTCCCATGTTGTCTGAGTAGTGCTTAGAGCTTTTATGCAAAACCAGATTCCCTTGGTCATTTCTGCAGTTTCTGCTGAATTTTCCATATTGGAGGCAATATTAAAGACACTCGCCAAGCTAAATACACTTAGCTTGTGAACATCCTGTAACTATAAACAGCCATTCTCTGCCAATCCAAAGACAAACAGCTTGGAATACCCCAGAGCGCTCTGTGCTTTTTTGCTGCCCACTGCATGAAGTCAGAGTAGGCATAGCCCGGGCTCAGACTGAGGTTGACAGATAACCCCTTCAGTACTGCATATGCATGCTGACCATCTGGGTCTCAGATGACCTCCACAAATAGTTTTAATTTGTACACAACCAGATGAAATAGGGCTGTTGCTGGGCAAAGTGGTAAAGGAGGTGAACTTGGTAGCCAAGGTCGTCTTTCCTGTGCCCTGCTCCACACCCACATCTCGTTCCCTTTGACACCCCCTTCTCCTCCCTCAACTGTCTCTGTCTCCTCTGTGGGTCTGCTGCATTTTGTTCATGCTGCAGATAAGTTCCTGTCTCGTTATAACTGTGTTTATCATGGTAGTTGTTGGGTGTGGGGAAGGGCAGGGTGGGTTTTAAGAAGTAAGAAATTGTCTCCCTACTTTCTACATGGATGAATTTCCAAGTACGAAGATAGTCTTAGCTATGGTTAGAAGAACATGTGAAGGTAAACTACTGGTCAACACTTGAAAATCATATTCTGCTAATTTTTGTGAGCTTACATGTAGTATTTCAGCCATATTATACATCATGTAAGTTTTGATGGATTTACCTGAAACTTAAACCCCAGGGAGACTATGTTAAGCGATACTCCATTTAGTGGAAAGTTTTATTATATCACTAGATGAGCTTTGAGGTCGCTTCTAATTCTGAAATTCTGTGATTTATAGCATTGTTCCTATGGGAGAATGCATTCCAAGTTCCAAACAGCTGAGTCTTGGATCTCAGATCCTTTAAGAGTTGTGGACACTCATACATAAAATCATCTTTAAATATGCAGGTAGGTGTATGTAGTTCAGTTTATGTGTAGATAATGGTAGTAGAACTTTTGTTTGAGCCCATATTGTATGCCAGATACTATAATCAGAGCCTCCATACACGTTCCTTTGTTCTCCACACAGTGGTCCTTTGAGGTGGGCCTTATGATTTCCATTGTACAGATGGAGAAGCTGAGGCCCAGCAGAGCCAAGATGTGACTGGCTGCAGACCTGTCCAACTCCAAAGCTTGTGACCTTTCTTCTTGGGTGCCTGATGCCTCCCCACCATCTGCTAGTGAACCATTCCTCTTTCTGCTTTGCCCCCAAGATCCTTCCACAAGAAAGATGAAAGTCAGTTCTTTTCAATGTATCTATTTTAAAGCAGAATTCCCTTTGAGATACCCAAAACACGGATTCCCTTAGATGGAGTTGTATACCAAGACGGATCTTTGCTGTTGCCTGGTGAGGGTGCGTGGCCAGTTGATCTGGTCTCAGGCGCCTGTTGAAAGAGTAGCCTTAGAACATTAAAAAAAAATACTTGTTTGCTTGTTTATTTGACTGCACTAAGTCCTAGGTGTGGCATGCGAATCTTTAGTTGCAGCATGTGAACTCTTGGTTGTAGCCTGTGGAATCTAGTCCCCTGAGCAGGGATTGAACCCCAGGTCCCTTGCCTTGGAACAGAGTCTTAGCCACTGGACCACCAGCAAAGTCCCAGAAAAATCTTCTATACAGAGTAACACTAAACTATCCAATTATAAGATTCAAATAGACACACCAAAATTGGTAGAGAGAATGGAGTAGTCAAAAATGATGGATAGCTGGTCTATCCCTTTTAAAAAACATATTTATTCAATTACACTGTTAACATAGATCTGTCTTGAAATGGAAGCCAGGATATTCATTTGTTTATTCATTCACTTATCAGCCTTTGGACTTTATTGAACTCTCTATGTACCAGATTCTATGCTAGGCCCCAAGGGGCACAAAAGCAAATGAGACATAGTCTCTGCCTGCATGGAGCTTGAAACTTAGTGGATGCAGACCCAGAAACATCTTTTAAAATTATCTTGATTTTAAATGAACTCTTATCAATGTAGGGCATATAGATACCTTGTATAGCATGTATTTGGTAGCAGTATTTCCAATAACATAAAGATTCGCCCCGTGTGTGTTGATTTGCTAACACTTACACACACATAATGATGCTGAAACTGTTGACTTTGCACATTTGCTTGACCAAAGTGCCAGTTTATTGAAGATGAGCTCTGTTTCATGTTTTACTACTCTGCATTCTATGGTATCCTTCTTGTGACCCAAGAGACAGGGAGAATGAATGGGAGGGAGTTAGGTAGGCTGCCATCTTGGGACTGATAACCTTGGTTTACTGCTGGGTGTGAGTTGAGGCTCTGGCTTCACAGCTCCGTCTCAGTGGAAGGAATCCTATTAGAGTGATGTCTCAGGAGAAGACTTGTGAGGCTCCAAGTTGGGAACTCAGTCAGAGCCTATTTTATGTGGATTAGCGCTGAGCACGGTGGTGGCTCCTGGTATCAGACATCCCTTCCTGACCCATGTGTGTTTGGAAGAGGAGAAGGGTGTAAGGAGATGGTCAGCAGATCAGTAGCCTCTGTTGCTGTAGCTGCTGCAGACTCTTTATGGGCCTGCCAAGGATGTAGGGTAAAGGGGAACCCAGAACCCATAGGGATCTTCATGTTCAAGTTGGGACACAGTGGACTTCTTTTGTGGAAAGTATATTTGCCGTGTAGTTTCATGTGTAACATGCCTACAACAAGTAGATTTCGTGGGCTACCATCAAAAACCAACTTGTATCAGCGGAAAGCGTTTCCCCTGTTTCTGGATGGAAACATATCCCATGACTATTCCGATTACTCTTACATAATAAAAAAGTTTCAGTGTAATGTGCCAAATACTGAAAATGTATCATGTCACAGTCCAAGCCGCCAGCTTCCAACTTTATTTCTACTTGCACCCGCTCTCCTACCTCCAGCAGCGGCCTGTTGGAGGGAGAAGGGGCTGGGGTTAGACATGTTCCCCTTGCTTATGCAGTAGCTCTTGCTTCTGCTTTGGCAGAAGAGTGGGCAGGACAGGAAGGGGTGCAGGAAAATTCTGACCGGCAGGCAGCATCACAGGAGAGCTGTCTGTTGTGTTGTGAGTGATTAGCCTCAATTCTTTCTCTGGGAGGACCCTTTGTGGGTTTGTCAGAAATATCTTCAGAAATAAAAGATATTCTTCAGAAATATTGCCTCTGTCTCTGGGAGCCTCTCCCCTCCAGTTTCCTTGATGTGACCACCTGTCCTTTCATAGCCTCCCTGGTCCGTGTGGCCTCCGTCTGCTGGGTTCCTCTGCTGTGCAGGAGATGGCCCGGGGTGGGCAGAAGCTGAGAAGACGGCGCCAGACATGTTCTCAGGGTGTGGTCCACATTTGGTCCTTGGGAAAGACTCAAACATCTTGGCTCCTGCAAACCTGAGACCGGCAGGCTCATCCCAGTGCAGCTGTTATTTCCTCTGGCTTGTCCATCAGCATCCTGCCAGCCTACTTCTTGTCCTTTCTCTTAGGCAGAAGTCACCAACAAGGTCACTATGTCTTCTGCCCTCCTAGTCCTGTGAGGCCCCTCACTAGACTAGCAAGGGGAGGGTCCGGACTCCTGCCTCTTCCAGAGAAGAACTGCAGCCTGCTTGCTTTGACTGATCCCTCCTTAATTTAGCCGCCAACAGCCTGACCCATTTGTGCCCTCGCTATGGGTGAGGCGCTCCAGATTGGTGACAATGGTTTGGGGTCACTATCCTTTGAAGGATTGCATCCAGGGCTGGCACTTCATTTTGGAGTCTAGTATCTAGTCTATCTTAGTGGTTGCCATGTCCGTCTTGACATCCTGTTAACACTCTTTCGGAAGGCACTGCTTACTATTCCAGAGAAGGTGATGGCACCCCACTCGAGTACTCTTGCCTGGAAAATCCCAAGGACTGAGGAGCCTGGTGGGCTGCAGTCCATGGGGTCGCTAGGAGTTGGACATGACTGAGCGACTTCGCTTTCACTTTTCACTTTCATGCATTGGAGAAGGAAATGGCAACCCACTCCAATGTTCTTGCCTGGAGAATCCCAGGGATGGGGGAGCCTGGTGGGCTGCCATCTATGGGGTCGCACAGAGTCGGACACGACTGAAGCGACTTAGCAGCAGCAGCAGCAGCAGCAGCAGCCTACCATACTCCTCATTTTGCCGTAGTCTCTTCCTCTCTCTCTCTTTTTCCTCAAAAATTTTATTGAAGAGAAATAACAGTAGATGGACAAGTAGATTATAGCGTACAACAAATTCTTCAGATGCGTCGTTCCATGTTTCAGTGTTCTCAGCTTGTGTCTTTACCTTCTAGTTAATCAAAGCGTTCATAACAGATTCTCAGTGCAGAGAAGGTCAGTTCTACTGGGTTCTCTCTCAACTACCCCTCCCCAACCCCTCCCCACCCTTCTCTCTTTTTTCTCCCTTTTCCTCTCCCCCTACTGCACTCTTTTTTTCTTTTTTGTAGTTATTTGGCATAAACAAAGGGATTTTCTAAGCCTTTTATTTATGTGGATCAAGTGGCTAACACTTTCACTTACTTAAATAAAACAGGTAAGGACTGTTGCCCTTCATGGAACTTCCAATTTGATGGGAGTGAAGTGAAAGCTGCTCAGTCATGCCCGACTCTTTGTGACCCCATGGACTGTGTAGTCCGTGGAATTCTCCAGGCCATTATACCAAAGTGGGTATTCAAAGAAATTCCCTTCTCCCACCAGGCTTCTCTATCTATATATGTCTCTGTGTGCTAAATTGTGTCTGACTCTGTGACCTTTTGGACTGTAGCCCACCTGGATCCTCTCTCCATGGAATTCTCCAGGCAAGAATACTGGAGTGGGTTGCCATTCCCTTCTCCAGGGGATCTTCCTGACCCAGGGATCAAAGCCAGGTCTCCCACACTGCAGGCAGATTCTTTACCATTTGAGCCACCAGGGAGGCCCCCCGACAACTCCATTTATTTAGTTGAGTTCAGTCGCTCAGTCACGTCTGACTCTTTGCAACCCCATGACTGCAGTATGCCACACTCCTCTGTCCATCACCAACTCTCGGAGCTTGCCCCAAACTCATGTCCATTGCGTTGGTGATGCCATTCAGCCATCTCACCCTCTGTCGTCCCCTTCTCCTCCTGCCTTCAATCTTTCCTAGCATCAGGTTCTTTTCCAGTGTGTCAGTTCCTTGTATCAGGTGGCCGAAGTATTCGAGCTTCAGTTGGTGTTCACTAAATATTTGTTGGATAAATGAGTGAAGGCACAAATAATCAAGCCAACTAAATCGTTCCCCAAAGCTTCTCTTTTTTTGTGTGAACTGTTAGCATCCAGGGACTTGGTGGCATGGTATGCACGGTGGAGTTTACCAAGTGCTGATGGCTTTACTTTTGGTCTGCTTTTCACTGTTGTCCCCTTCACTCCCACTTTTATTCTCTTTTCTAACAGGAACTTTGAGGCAGGCAGGGCTGAGTTGGGGCCACCTCCCCATTTTACAGATAGCCACACGAAGGAGGAGGTGTTGCCGGGAGGTCACTGAAGGGGTTACTGGCCAGCATGGCCAGAGATCAGCCCTGCCAGCTCCCTCCTGGGCGTGTCCCTGTCATCACTGCTGTCAGACGGAGGTGTCGGGAGCCCAGCTGCCATTTGGAATGGAAATACTAGTTCCCTATGCAGAGTCTACCCTGCAGGGTGCAGAGCAAGAGAATCTAAGAGTCAGTGCTCTGAATGTGGCACACTTAAAGACGGCCTGTCCCCTGCCCAACCTCAGCCCACACAGTTGGAGCCTCGTGGGCCTGCCTCCCCCAGGGAGCAGTAGCAACTGGATTCTGAAGGATGGTGGTGGGCTTGAACTAGGCTTGGCGATTGCCTTAGCTTTCATCCTTTCCCTGGCTGCTCAATAGACTGCCCTGACCCTGGCCACAGTCGGGAGCTTTACATTCTTCCTTTGACAAGTTTTCCGCAGCACAGGGCCCCTGGGGCAATCCAGACTCCCTGAGGCAACAACCTTGAGTTGCTCACTTCAGGAGGAAGAAGGCTTATCTCCTCCGAGCACATTCTTCTAGTCTGTCCTAGCTGGTTATTATCACATGAGAACTGCAGCTCTTGACATTTGCTGCTTAATTGCTGTCTGTTGACTGAACAGTAATGGACCACCACTTTCTTTGGTTAGCTATTACTGCCATGTCATGTTTTTTTAAAGCGCACACTGCAACATGGCAGTCTTTTACTTGATGCTGTCTTTTTTATGAGTATCATTATAGCAATAATGCCTTGCATGTGAAAGATGCTTCCGAGTCAGAGCATTTTCATTTTATTATCTCATTTGTCTTTTTTTTTATAGGAAAATCCAAGTAGCCAACTTATTTTAGGAGAGTGGGAGGCAAAGTTTTTATTCTAGCTATTACTTTACTATGAATTTTGGCATAATTATTTTTACACTAGTAGTAAAAAAAAAAA
>SJYX01016759.1:105128-139816 GCA_006410675.1 Oreotragus oreotragus | reverse complement strand
TTCATATGTGAAAGGAAATAGTTAACCAAGTCCAAGAGGCATAAAAAGTCCCATACAAGATAAACCCAAGGAGAAACACACCAAGACACATACTAATCATACTAACAAAGACAAAGACTAATTACAAAGAAAGAGTATTAAAAGCAGCAAGGGAAAAGCAACAAGTAACATACAACAGAAATTCCATACGTTTAACAGCTGATCTTTCAGTAGAAACTCTGCAGGCCAGAAGGGAATGGCAAGATATATTTAAAGTACTGAAAGGGAAAAATCTACAGCCAAGATTACTGTACCCAGCAAGGATCTCATTCAAAATTGATGGAGAAATCAAAAGCTTTTCAGACAAGCAAAAGTTAAGAGAATTCAGTACCACCAAACCAGCTTTACAACAAATGTTAAAGGGACTTATATAGTCAAGAAATACAAGAAAGGAAAAAGGATCTACAAAATCAACCCCAAACAGTTAAGAAAATGACAATAGGAACATATATATCAATAATTACTTTAAATGTAAATGGATTAAATGCTCCAACCAAAAGACACAGACTGGCTGAATGGATACAAAAACAAGACCCATATATATGTTGTCTACAAGAAATCCACTTCAGACCTCAAGACACATATAGACTGAAAGTGAGATGATGGAAAAATATATTCCATGCAAATGGGAAGCAAAAGAAAGCTGGCATAACAATCCTCATATCAGACAAAATAGACCTTAAAATAAAGAAGATTACAAGAGATAAGGAAGGACACTACATAATGATCAAGGAATCAATACACGAGGAAGATATAACAATTGTAAATACCTGTGCACCCAACATAGGAGCACCTCAATATACAAGACAAACACTAACAGACATAAAAGGAGAAACTGACAGTAACACAAAATAGTAGGAAATTTTAACACACACTCACACCAATGGACAGATCATCAAAACAGAAAGTTAATAAGAAAACACAAGTCTTAAATGATATACTAGATGAGAAGGATCTCAGTGATATCTTCAGGACATTACATCCAAATGCAGAAAGAATACACCTTCTTCTCAAGTGCACATGGGACATTCTCCAGGCTAGATGACATCTTGGATCATAAATCAAACCTCCATAAATTTAAGAAAATTGAAATCATATCAAACATCTTCTCTGACCACAGTGCTACAAGACTAGATATCAATAACAAGAAAAAAACTGTAAGAAACACAAACACATGGAGATTAAACAACATGTTTCTGAATAACCAACAGGTTACTGAAGAAATAAAAAAGGAAATCAAAAAATTTCTAAAAAGAAATGACAATGAAAACATGGCAAATCAAAACCTATGGGATGCAGCAAAAGCAGTTCTAAGAGGCAAGTTTATAGCAATACAATCTTACCTCAAGAAGCAAGAAAAGCATTGAATAGACAACCTAACTTTACACCTAACACAACTGGAAAAAGAAGAACAAAACCCCCAAAATTAGTAGAAGGAAAGAAATCATAAAGACCTGAGCAGAAGTAAATGAAAAAGAAATGAAAGAAACAGTACAGAGTAATAAAACTAAAAGCTGGTTCTTTGAGAAGATAAACAAAATTGACAAACCTTTAGCCAAACTCAAGAAAAAAGAGAGAAGAATCAACAAAATTAGAAATGAAAAAGGAGAAGTTACAATAGACAATGCAGAAATACAAAGGATTATAAGAAACTATTATGATCAACTATACAGCAATAAAACAGATAACCTGGAAGAAATGGAAAGATTCTTAGAAAAGTTTAATCTTCTAAGACTGAACCAGGAAGAAATAGAAGTTATGAACAACCCAACGCCAAGTACTGAAATTGAAGCTGTAATCAAAAATCTCCCAAAAAACAAACACCCAGGACCAGATGGCTTCACAGGAGAATTCTATCAAAAAATTTAGAGAATATCTAAGGCTTATCCTTCTAAAACTCTTTCAAAAAACTGAAGAGGAAGGAACACTTTCAAATTGATTCTACAAGCTATCTTAACCCTGATAACAAAACCAGACAAAGACAATGCAAGAAAAAGAAAACCACAGGAAAATATCACTGTTGAATAAAGATGCAAAAATCCTGAACAAAATTTAGCAAACAGAATTCAGCAACACATCAAAAAGCTCATACACCATGATCAAGTTGGGGTTATTCCTTAAATGCAAGGATTCTTCATTATATACAAATCAATCAATGTGATATACCATATTAACAAATTGAAAGATAAAAACCATATGATAATCTCAATAGATGCAGAAAAAGCCTTTGACAAAATTCAGCACCCATTTATGATTAAAACTCTTCAAAAAATGGGCATAGAAGGAACCTACCTCAATGTAGTAAAGGCCATATATGATAAGTCTCCAGCAAACATTATTCTCAATGGTGAAAACCTGAAAGTATTCACCCTAAGATCAGGAACAAGACAAGGGTGTCCACTTTCACCACTGTTATTCAACATAATTCTGGAAGTCCTAGCTTCAGCAATCAGAGAAGAAAAATAAATAAAAGGAGTCCATATTGGAAAGGAAGAAGTAAAGCTCTCACTGTTTGCAGATGACATGATACTGTACATGAAAAATCCTAAAGATAGTAACAGAAAATTACTAGAGCTAATCAATGAATTTAGCAAAGTTGCAGGATAGAAAATCAATACACAGAAATCACTTGGATTTCTATATACTAACAATAAAAATTAGAAAGAGAAATTAAGAAATCAATCCCATTCACCATTGCAATGAAAAGAATTAAATATCTAGGAATAAACTTATCTAAGGAGACAAAAGAACTGTTCACAGAAAATTATAAGATATTGATGAAAGAAATCGAAGACAGCATAAACAGATGGAGAGATATTCCATGTTCCTGGGTAGGAAGAATCAATATTGTGAAAATGACTATACTAGCAAACACAATCTACAGATTCAGTGCGATCCCTATCAAATTATCAATGACATTTTTCGCAGAACTAGAACAAAAAATTTCACAATTCATATGGAAACACAAAAAGCCAAAGCAGTCTTGAGAAGGAAGAATGGAGCTGGAGGAATCAACCTTCCTAACTTCAGCCACAAAGCTACAGTCATAAAGACAGTATGGTACTGGCACAAAAACAAAAATACAGACCAATGGAACAAGATAGAAAGCCCATTAATAAACTCATGCACCTATGGATACCTGATTTTTTGACAAAGAATGCAAGAATATGCAATGAGGAAGACAGACCCTTCAATAAATGGTACTGGGAAAACTGAACAGCTATGTGTTAAAAAAAAAAAATGAAATTAGAATACTTCCTAACAGCATACACAAAATAAACTCAAAATGGATTAAAGGCCTATATGTAACCAGAAACTATAAAACTTTTAGAGGAAAATATTGGCAGACCACTTGATATAAATCAAAGCAAGATCCTCTGTGACCCACCTCTTAGAAGTAATGAAATAAAAGAAAAAATAAACAAGTAGGACCTGATTAAACTTAAAAGCTTTGCACAGCAAAGGAAACTATAAGCAAGGTGAAAAGACAGCCTTTTAGAATGGGAGAAATAGTAAATTAAATGGAATGGGAGAAAATAATAGCAAGTTAAACAACTGACAAGGATTAATTTCCAAAATAACAAGCAGCACATGCAACTCAATGAAAGAAAAACAACCGAATCAAAAAGTGGGGAAAAGACTTAAACAGACATTTCTTCAAAAATGACATACAAATGGCTAACAAACACATGAAAAGATGCTCATTATTAAAGAAATGCAAATCAAAACCACAATGAGATATCACCTCACACCGGTCAGAATGGCCATCATTAAAAAGTCTACAAACAATAAATTCTGGGGAAAAAGGAACTCTTGCACTGTTGGTGGGAATGTAAATTGATACAGTCACTATGGAAGATGGTATCAGTTCAGTTCAGTCATTCAGTCGTGTCTGACTCTTTGCGACCCCATGAATTGCAGCAAGCCAGGCCTCCCTGTCTATTACCAACTCCCAGAGTTCACCCAAACTCATGTCCATTGAGTCGGTGATGCCATCCAGCCATCTCATCCTCTGTCGTCCCCTTCTCCTCCTGCCCCAAATCCCTCCCAGCATCAGGGTCTTTTCCAATGAGTCAACTCTTCGCGTGAGGTAGCCAAAGTATTAGAGTTTCAGCTTCAGCATCAGTGCTTCCAATGAACACCCAGGGCTGATCTGCTTTAGGATGGACTGGTTGGATCTCTTTGCAATCCAAGGGACTCTCAAGAGTCTTCTCCAACACCATAGTTCAAAAGCATCAATTCTTCAGCACTCAGCTTTCTTCACAGTCCAATTCTCACAACCATACATGACTACTGGAAAAACCATAGCCTTGACTAGAAGGACCTTTGTTGGTGAAGTAATATCTCTGCTTTTCAATATGCTGTCTAGTTGGTCATAACTTTCCTTCCAAGGAGTAAGTATCTTTTAATTTCATGGCTGCAATCACAATCTGAAGTGATTTTGGAGCCCCAAAAAATAAAGTCTGACTGGAACTCTGCAAGTCCGTTTCCTGATTCTGCATGGGGCTCTCAGTCTCTCCAGATGTCCTGGCACTCACATTCCAGTCCTTGTCCCTCCAACTCTCTAGGGAACTTTTATCCCTGGGGAACCAGCAGCCTCACATGTCAGTAATCAGAATTGACTTTTTTGGGCCCTCATCCTATTGACCACTTCCTGACGTCTTGGCCTCCAGAGAGATGTAGCCTCTAGCTGTGTTTCCTTGCTGTTCTGGTTTCCAGCAAACTATTTGGTTTAAGCCCTCAAAGGACTGAACACTTCTATACCCTCTTATTAGCCTGTGACTTATGTGAATTGGAGTCCCTGTCTCTTATACACATCTAGATGTGTATAAGAGACAAGGGTGGTGTCATCTGCATATCTGAGGTGACTGATATTTCTCCTGGCAATCTTGATTCCAGCTTGTGCTTCTTCCAGCCCAGCGTTGCTCATGATGCACTCTGCATAGAAGTTAAATAAGCAGGGTGACAATATACAGCCTTGACGTACTCTTTTTCCTATTTGGAACCAGTCTGCTGTTCCATGTCCAGTTCTAACAGTTGCTTCCTGACCTGCATATAGGTTTCTCAAGAGGCAGGTCAGGTAGTCTGGTATTCCCATCTCTTTCAGAATTTTCCACAGTTTATTGTGATCCACATAGTCAAAGGCTTTGGCATAGTCAATAAGCAGAAATAGATGTGTTGCTGCAACTCTCTTGCTTTGTTGATGATCCAGAGAATGTTGGGAATTTGATCTCTGGTTCCTCTGCCTTTTCTAAAACCAGCTAGAACATCTGGAAGTTCACGGTTCATGTATTGCTGAAGCCTAGCTTGGAGAATTTTGAACATTACAAATGGTAGGGAGATTCCTTATAAAACTAGGAATAAAGCCATCATATAACCCATCAATCCTACTCCTAGGCATATACTGTGAGGAAGCCAAAACTGAAAAAGGTCCATGTATCCCATTGTTCACTGCAGCACTATTTACAATATCTAGAAAATGGAAGCAAGCTAGATGTCTATTGACAAATGAATGGATAAAGAAATAGTGGTACATATATATAATGGAATATTACTAAGCCATAAAAAAGAATGCATTTGAGTAGTCTAATGAAGTGGATGAAACTAGAACCTATTATACTGAGTAAATTGAGTCAGAAAGAGAAAGATAAAAGCATATTCTAATGCACATATACAGAATCTAGAAAAATGGTACTGAAGAATTTATTTATAGGACAGCAATGGAGAAACAGAATAAACTTATGGACATGCCGAGAGGGGAGGAGAGGGTGAGATGTATGGAAAGAGTAACATGGAAACTTACTTTACCATATGTAAAATAGATAGCCAAGGGGAATTTGCTGTATGGCTCAGAAAACTCAAGCAGAGGCTCTGTATCAACTAGAAGGGTGGGATGGGGAGAGAGATGGGAGGGAGGTTCAAAAGGGAGGGGATATATGTATACCTATGGCTGATTCATGTTGAGGTTTGACAGAAAACAACAAAATTCTGTAAATCAATTATCCTTCAATTAAAAAATAAGTTAAAAAGGAAAAGGAAAACTAAGATCATGGCATGTGGTCCCATCACTTCATGGCAAATAGATGGAACCATTAACACACTTTATTTTCTTGGGCTCAATAATCACTTCAGATGGTGACTGAAGCCATGAAATTAAAAGATATTTGCCCCCTGGAAGAAAGCTATGACAATCCTAGACAGCATATTAAAAAACAGAGACATCACCTTGCTGACAAAGTTCCACATAGTCAAAGCTATGGTTTTCCAGTAGTCATGTACAGATGTGAGAGTTGGACAGTAAAGAAGGCTGAGCATCAAAGAACTGATGCTTTCAAACTGTGGTGCTGGAGAAGACTATTGAGAGTCCCTTGGACAGCAAGGAGATCAAAGCAGTCAATCCTTCCAATATTCATGGGATGGACTGAAGCTTAAGCTCCAATACTTTAGCCACCTGGTGTGAAGAGCTGACTCACTGAAAAAGACCCTGATGCTGGGAAAAATTGAAAGCAGCAGGAGAAGGGAGTGACAGAGGATGACATGGTTAGATGGCATCACTAACTCAATGGACATGAGTTTGAGCAAACTCCTGGAAACAGTGAAGAACAGGAATCATGACGTGGTGCATTTCATGGGGTCACAAAGAGTTGGCCAGGACTGAGCAACCAAGCACAGCACAGCACAGCACAAACATCGCAACATAAATTATTTAATTCTTCCATCAGCCCTTAGATGTAAAGGGGGGAGAAAGGTTCAGACAGGTCAAATGAACAAGCGTTAAACAAGTAGGAAGTGATGGAAAAGTTGTAGAGCAAAAAATCAAACTCAAATGGTTTGTTTACAAGCTCTTGCTCATGTTACTGTGTGTAATTTCCAAGGCCAGAAATCTTACAGTAATTAAAAGGCGAATGATCCAAGTATTTTTCAATTAAGTGAGTTGTACCTAAAGATAATTGGTTTCAATAATGATAACTTTGGGAGAATAAAGGAATTATCGACCAAAATATTTTGAGAATACAGAGCACTGAGCTGACGTTCGATATCCTATCGTAAAGATAGAAAAGAAGGCTAGAGAATACATGCCAGTCTGATTCATCAAAACAGTGAGGATGAAATTCATGGCTAGGTTAGGTTCAAAGCCCTTTTCCATCCATTTTATACTTAATCTGTGTCTTAACATTATGAAATTAAATTCTAACCAGTAGGTTGATAATACTATTCTCTTCTGACACTTTGACTTCTTAAGCTGCAATGCTATATGCCTGGGTTATGTCTAAGGCCTCCTAAATCATTCTGCTTCCAATCTTCCCTCCATACAGTTTTTTCGATGGCAAGTGAAATCTTTAAAACAGTCACTTCTTTTATTAAAACTTTCTAATGCCCTCCCATCTCACTCAGAGCAAATGTCAAAAATCCTTACAGTGGCCAGCTAGATGCCAGAATAGGGCCTCCAGCCTCTCCTTAATCAGGGCCTTTGCATCGCCTCTCCTCCCAGTCAGGAACATTCTTCTCCTGGATGCCCTATGGCTTACTCCTTACCTTCTTTAGAGCTTTACTCAAATGTCCGGTTTCAAAGAGGGATTTTTATCTTTTCTCCTCAGGGCCTGGAGCAATACACTTGATCAGAGTAGATGCTTTACTAAATGTGTGTTAAACAAATGTAATGAATATCTTCTTTTAAAGGCATGGACCTTGGGAGAAAAAAAAAATACCAACAGAATGTTCAAGACTTCCTGGAAGATTAATCCTCAGAGGGTTTTACTTCGATGCCACTTCAAGGTTCATGTCATGTAAAACCACCGTGGCCTCCCAGGAAATAATTTCTTTGTGCCACTCTAAGATACAAAATACAAAGCTGAATAAGCCACTTCATCGATTCAGTACAGCAAGTTCTATGTTCTACTCTGACATCCGATATTACTAACGTTATTCATCAATACTGCTTCTGCCCCACTTTTATCTACATTCTGAAAGGTGGCATTTAAAATGATAGGTCCCTTTATATCTATTCTCCACTTTCTCCAAAAAGTAATCAAGGGATAAGCACTCAAAGGTATAAAAACAAGCACCATGGTAAATGTTCAGATATCAAGGGGAATGCCAGGAGGTTTCAGATTTCCTTCATCATGCTTATTTTTTGCAAAAGGAGAAAAAAAAAAAAGAAAAAAAGGTTTCAAAATCCATTCCTTTTCAAATGCCTGCTGCCTGTGTAAATACTGCTTAGATAAATGACTCCTTGTCCAGTGTATTTGTTCCCCCACAGTTGTTAACGGTTCTCACAGCAGTTGCTGCCTCAATCAGTACCCAAGGCCCTCTCTGTGCTTACCAGAGTCCTCACGTCCTACTTTTGTCTCCTATCCAGATGGCCTTCATTACGAGAGAAATTTTACCAACAGGTGCTTCTTGTGCCTGGAAATGCCATCCTGAAATTCAAGGAAGAGATCATCTTCTGTGTGTGTTAGTGGTGTGTGGGGGCGGGTTAATTGCCTCTGTAGCTTGAGATGCTTACACTCTGCTTGACACATATGTTTGCTCCTCACTCTGAGAAAAATCTGTCCAAATCACAGAAAATTGCAATCTCATAATCCTAATTTCACTCCTGTAGAGTTAGCTGCCACTTGCAGAAAGAAAAAGAAATGCCTTCCTACATGCACACAAGCCAGGGCTCCCTACAATAGAGTTAATATGGAAAGAATGTGTTACTCTAAATTCTCCTGATTATTTATCCCCCTTTTTTTAACCAAGCACGTTCCTTCACTCACATCTGAATTGGCAAAGGCTTTCCCTTTCAAATTTAAAATCTCCCTTCTCTTTCTCAAGTTAGGGTTTTTTGTGGGTTCCACAGTCTGGGGTTAGTGGGTCACACTCTAAATCCGATTCCTAATTCTGTTGTTGACGGACACTGCTTCACCACGTGCAAAACAATTGTTTTGAGGTGACAAAAACCAAACTGACACTCAGCTCATTGATCTTAAGAAAACTGACAGAGGGATGGAAGGATAGGGGAAGAGATTGGCTCCTGACAATAATGACATTAAGTCCTCAAATGAGGCAAAATTCTGTCTGTGGCACTCATTAGCCATAATCAGGGAGTGTTGCTATGGTTCAGTAGAAGCAAGGACTGAACTTCACAGAACTCTTCCAACCTTTCCTCTCTCACTGTGTAAATGTGAAAGTAACAATAAATCTTGTTGACAATTACTTCCACGTCTATTGGCAGGAAGTCAGCAGCAGTTTGAAGAGTATTGTGAGCCGTATGTGCAATGGAGCCAACACCCATTAACTATCTCCCTAGTTTCTCCTGTGACTTATAGAACATGTTATTTTTCCCCAGCGAGCAACCCTTCCAAATGTTGAATTAGTAATATTAGCACCAAATACCACTAATTTGTCAGCTGAGCTATGTTTTTCCATTGTGCTTACAGTAGGGTCCAATTACCCCTTTGCAACACAGCTGAGCAAAGATGAAAATCTGAAGACATTTTATTTATATAATTTTGCCAACCAGTACAAAAACATTAAAACTGTCACAGAGGTGACTTAGTCACAGTTCAAAACACTCACCCAGACTACAAACAGAATCTTGACATTTCACCTAAGACTCCAATGAAACTGGCATTTGAGCAGCACCTGTTTCTGAATTTCAGAAACGAAATAAATGTTTAATTTATTCAGTCACTTTTAAACGTAAAAACTCGGTTTTCATTCTGAATTGAGAAATAAGTTGTTCATTCTTTCATGCTTTCTCAGGGTTTTATGAGCTAGAGGCAGAGAGCCAAGAAGGGAAGGGCTAGATGAAGGTGCCTTGAAAACCCCACAACTGTTTCCATCTGATGCCGCTGCCCATAACTGGAGGCCAAGGCAGGATCCACGCTCCCAGCTGCAGTGTCAGCTGCTCTGCGGAAGGGGTACAATGTCCACTTGCTTGCTTGTTTCTAAGAGCACAGATGCCGCCTAATATTCAAAGTCAAAAATGGACTTGGTGTCAATTTTTTGAGACCTGCATGACTCATCAGACACTGTACTTTGAATTTCATTTAATCAGAACATCCCACCTTGGGCAATAACTCTCCCCTCAAGTTGTTAAAAGCTAAAAGTTATGAAATTCCCTTTGGCTCTCACACATACCAGCCCAGGAACAAGCCCCAAGGGTAACATACCGAAGGGCTGGAAGAGGACCCAGCTATGCAGACTGTCCAGGGACTCCATGTGTCATCAAATACCTACAGTTTCTTTCCCATTCTTCTCAAGCTCTTTCCCACACAGTTACCCAAGGATGGATCAACATGTGCAGAAAACTTATTACCTTAAGTAAGCACTGATTGGCCAATGTAAGTTTCTCATTTCCCTTGTGTTATTGTTCAGTTGCTAAGTCTTGTCCGACTCTTTGTGACCCCATGGACTGCAGTACACCAGGCTTACCTGTCCTTCACTATCTCCTGGAGTTTGCTCAAATTCATGTCTATTGAGTCAGTGATGATAACCATCTCATTCTCTGCCACCCACTTCTCCTTTTGCCTTCAATCTTTCCCAGGGCCTTTTCGAATGAGTCAGTTCTTCACATCAGGTGGCCAAAGTATTGTAGCTTCAGCTTCAGCAACCATCCTTCCAATGAATTTCAGAATTGAGAAGACTCTCAAGAGTCCTCCAGCACCACAATTTGAAAGCATCAATTCTTTGGCACTCAGCCTTCTTTATGATCCAACTCTCATATCTGTACATGACTGCTGCTGCTGCTGCTGCTGCTGCTAAGTCGCTTCAGTCGTGTCTGACTCTGTGTGACCCAATAGACAGACACCCACCAGGCTGCCCCGTCCCTGGGATTCTCCAGGCAAGAACACTGGAGTGGGTTACCATTTCCTTCTCCAATGCATGAAAGTGAAAAGTGGAAGGGAAGTCACTCAATCATGTCCAACTCTTAGCGACCCCATGGACTGCAGCCTACCAGGCTCCTCCATCCATGGGATTTTCCAGGCAAGAGTACTGGAGTGGGGTGCCATTGCCTTCTCCACCATACATGACTACTTGCTTTTTATTTCCTTATACTAAAGGAAGGCATCTAAACTTTAGGGGGCTGTATAATTATTGTCTCAACCAGGGCACTGTTATGCTAGTGGGTGCTATTAACAATATTCCAAAAGAGTAGGTATAAGCCAGTGCTATGCACACAAACTGGATTGTGTAGTCCCCAAGCCACCCCTCAGCTAAACACTTAGGCCTTCGAGGGTGGAAAACATACTCAGGTGGTTGGGATAGAAGGAAAGCTGAATTATTTGTTCTTTGGCAAAGGACTAAGAATAGGAATAAAGTGATCCAAACTTTTCTACCCCCCTAGCATTTACTCTCATCCAGAGTTTAGCACATCACTGGGCTTGTGGTCACCTCCAGAGCATATTTATTGAGTTCAAATGTTTGCTGACTTTCACATTTATCTCATGAGTAGTCTCATGAGTAAACTTGCTGCTTCGGGATACTAAGTGTGTTTCCTGGTCATGGAGCACATTTACTCCATAGCTTTGGAAACAGGTTTGTAATCTATATTTGAGAAGTAGGAAAAATCTCAACTGTATATTTGGGAAATAGGAAGATAGAAAGTTGCCACAAACATAGACTTGGGCCAATATCACACTCTTCATTCTACATGACTTTAGCAAGTGACAACTTCTATGAGTTTGTTTCTACCTCTATAAAGTGGAAATAATTATAGGGTTCTTCAAAGGATTAAATGAAATAACTATGTTCATGTAATTGTTCAGCACAGGAGCTGGTACTTAGAAATAAGTTGGCAAACAGTAATGGTTGCTAGTAATGTTGTTTTCATTATTAGTGTAAAGATGAGTGGCCTGGAGTCTGTGCTCTAGAGCCCTGGATTTCTGTTGTTCAATGTTAGCAGTACTGGTCTTTCTGTCATCCTGTATGTGATTCCTTGTACAGAAACTGCAGTCTCAAGGTGGAAGACAGTAGTTTATAAGTAACAAAGGACTGCCTCATTAGATAGCTGCTTGTTCTTTGCCTGCTTTGACTGTTACACAGCAGATTAACTGATCAACTGTAGGGACAAGACAGTTTCTTAAAATCTACTGGTAGACTTAAGTCAACCGGCAGCAATTCTTCCTGGCTCTTCAAGTTCTGACATGCATGCAGATATTTGCATGGTTCCCTATGGTATTTTTGCTCATACAATATTTCTGTATGTATTTCCTTAGGAAATGCCCTCAGAGGGTTTCAGATATCTATCAGACTGGATGTGGAGGGGGTTGGGAAGAGGCCCTGTAGGGGTTATCCATTTAAAAGGGGAAGGGGAGTGAGCTCACTATGAAAACTTGAATACAATTCTGCATGGTATGAGGTTTCAACTGGCTGCTCAGTTCTTTCCCAGATGCTGCAAAGACAGAGTACCAATAGATCTTCTTTCAGCTGACAGTCCTTCACACCTTGTAATGCCCTCAGCAAAACTGTTTATAAGGGGTGACAGCATCTCCAGACAGTTTATTCATTGTTCTCCCACCTGCCCTTAAAAAAGCAATATGTCCAAACATAAACTTGAAATAGTAGTTCTTTCTTAGGTGAGTCAAGCCCCAAGAAATGAAAATTCAAAACACCAAGGCAAGGTGAGTTAAGGCTCGGGAATAACTATCCCCAGACCCTGAGGATGGCTTACTTTTACGTAAGGGCAAACAGCCTACCCCTGTTCATTCATGATTCATCAGTGAAATGCATATAGTAATGTCAATTTATATGACTTCTATTACTTAATGTTCTTAAACAGGTAAGGATAAAAGTTACAAGACAAATGTATCAAACAAACAAAAAACTCAGCAATCTATTCCTTTCCCAAGCAACCTCAAACTAAACCATGATCATACCAGCATCTTATGATCCTGGATGACTCTAAAGGAAGAAAGATTTTTTTTCAAGAAAAGAGCACCACACAGCCCCCAACAGGAAGACAGATGCCTCTGCCATTGGAGTCTGAAGCTGAGTTTATATAGGGTACTGAATCAAGCTCTCTGTGTCAAATTTGTTGCAGAATAAACGATGGGAACAGCTGAACTTTGAAAGCATTTCAGCAAACACAGCCTAAAACTATTTTAGTTGGACATGGCCTTGTCTTAGGGAGCAGGGTCCTAGGTCTAGTATCAGTGCTAACCACAGACTACAAATTCAACTGATAACACTTGAATAAGTATAAGACAAATTAGATATAATATAGATATATGTTGTGCAAAATTCAAATTCAACTATGGTTTTAGTTTTCAAATAATTCTTTTAAAAATAATTACTTGAGAACAACTTAAGCAATGTATCTAGACATAGAAGTATTATAACGAAATATTAATTAGCAAACATAGAGCTAACATATATTTTTGCCAATCACTAGTCTAGAACATCCAGATGCAAATTTAAATAAAACATATGTTTTGTTATCAAGGAAGAGATATTTTATCTGAGGAACCAGACATATTAAAAAAAAATTATAATGCAGTGTAGTAACGACTGAAAAATACCAGCCCTAGATGCAATGGAAGCATAGGAGAAGATGTTTAAGAAAGAAAAGTATGTCCTGGTCTTTAAAGATGAATAGGAGCTTGTAGAAGCAGGAAAAGAGAATTCTTGGCCTAAAAAAGTAAATGCAGTAATAGTACTATCCAACATTTTTAAAGCCCCAACTATGTGTCAGGTAGTAAACTAGGGACTATATGGGTATTATTTCAATTAATCCTCACAACAGTCCAGTGATATAGGTGTAATGTATTTACCTTATAGATGAGAAGGCTGAGGTACCGAGAAGTCCATCAACTTGCCCAAGGTAACACAGATATAAAATGGTAGCCCTATCAGAAAAGCCTGAAAGAATATAACATGTCTATGAACTGACCAAGAATTTGATATGGCTTAATGTATTATACATGAGATTAAACAGAAGAGGAGAAGGTGTTAATTGCCCAGGAGAGTAGGGGAGTAATCGCACAAGAAATGTACTAATATCATACCATTAGGATTCTATGGTATTATCTACCAGCTGTAGTAAAAGCTCACTTAATGATCTTGGTTGTGAACTTGAATTAAAACAATTATGTGTGAGGTATTTGCTCTAATCTTATTCAGCTATATGGGTGCATGTATAAAATAGCAAAGATTGTATAAAACCAACGTTGTGAATTTGTTCAAGTGAATAAAGAGTGGGGTAGAGAGTTGAAGGGCTCAAAAGAGAGTTGAAGGGCTCAAAAAGGCTTGAATGTAATAGTTAATTAACTAGAGGAATTCAGGCCATGTAAACAAGCCAGAGAGGATACTGGGTTGGTACGGAGAGTACAAGGTAATCATCCCAATAGATTAGAGGTCACTGTGGTGCCAGAAGATCATTGGGAAAGGGGCAGAGAGAGAGAGAGAGAGATGCCTGTAAAGATAGAAAATAGCATCCAAGGAATACAAGGAGGTAATGTCATAGGTAAAAGTCAGGTCTAACCTCTAAGAGTATGACCTCAGAAGGGACAGGCAATGTAGGGGAAGATAAAGATTCTTGGAGGAGTAAGAAAGGAACTGAGGAGTCAGGTGTTGAAAAATCAGTTCCATGCGTATTTAATTATCATTCATTATCATTCAACTGGCTTCCCTGGTAGCTTGAACAGTAAAGTGTCTGCCTACAATGCAGGAGACCCGGGTTCCATCCCTGGGTCAGGAAGATCCCCTGGAGAAGGAAATGGCGACCCACTCCAATATTCATGCCTGGAAAATCCCATGGACCAAAGAGCCTGGTGGGCTACAGTCCATGGGGTCTCAAGAGTTGGACACGACTGAGTGACTTCTCTTCTTCTATCATTTAATTATTGTTCATTATCATGAATGAAGTTATAAAGTCAGAGGCAATACTGAAGAGAATGTCAATGAACTAGGAGTGAAAATCATCCTGTTAAGAGGGGGGACCACCCAGAGGACAGGAGATGTCAGCAACAATCGATGAGTAGCTAACAGGTGGAGTTTAACTTAGGATTTTAGAGTAGAAGGAAAGAAACTTATTTGGAAGGATCAAGGATAATCAAGACCTCTTATTCCACTTCCTGGTCAGTGGAGAGAGGGCTATGAGGGGCCTAAAAGAATTCCCATATGAGAGGGAGGAATAAAACCAAATTTCCAATCAAATGAAATCATGAAGGAAGAATTTAGAACACAGAATATTTTGCTCATATTGAACAGAATCACATTGGAAGGATGCCAGGAGTTTGGAAGAAGGACATGGAATATGAGTGAGTCCTGTGGGGATTAGAGGGTGGTAGAAAGGGGAGACTTGGACACAGGGGGCTCATTCACGTGATATAAACAGGAAAAACTATGGTGAATTCACAACAGACAGTGGTGGAGAGTCTGTGAAGGGAAATGTAAGTTTATGAGGCTTCTTTTTCTGAAAGTAAAGACAGAAGTAGAAAGCTGTAAGATGAGGGCTCTTAGATTCAAGAAGGATCAAATTTACTACAGTATCCCAACCTATTTTCACTGAGCTTATAATAAAAGAAAACTTATATGAATTAAAAGGTAGG
Organism: Oreotragus oreotragus; assembly: GCA_006410675.1. Taxonomy (NCBI): domain Eukaryota; kingdom Metazoa; phylum Chordata; class Mammalia; order Artiodactyla; family Bovidae; genus Oreotragus; species Oreotragus oreotragus. Next base: position 124,241 of record SJYX01016759.1, on the reverse strand, counting down.
ACAATCCTTTAAGTTCCCTAAGTCCAGAAAAAGCAGTGAAGAATCACGAAAGAAGGCCTGCAACTCAAAATTGAACACAGCAGGAGCCAAAATTCCCACATGAAGTTCTCCCACTCTGTGGCTGGTATCTTGCATCTTTCTATGCTTTATGTCACTTTAAAATTAAGAATTCCTCTTTGCTGTGCATTCTTTGAGCATTTCCTTCTGCCTAAAAAAATGAAAGATTTTTACAAAATTATACAGTATGCTTTTGTTTTAAATCATCCAGGAGTTGGAGGTCACCTCAACCATAAGCAAATAGGATGAAAGAGGAAAGATTAAGGACCCCTTCTCTAAAGAATATCAGAAAAGATTCTCATCAGGAAGAAAATGGTTTTAGATAATATTAGACAAAGAGAGATTTCAAACATGAAGAAAATAAAAAGAAATAATCCAGAAGAAAATGAAAGGTCAAAGAATCATCTAATCATTTTTAATGCTCAAGGCCTCTGTTGAGCAGGGAAAAATTGAAATAGGCATTATTGTTGTCTCTTGCCTCTGCTTGTCCCATTTTGGTTGCTTTATCTCCACCTATAACTTAGAAAGAGCAATTATAAACAAATGTGGCCCAGCATGAGCACCTCTCCAGCAGCCTCTCAGGGTCAATTGTCTCCTCTCAGTTCCTGCACCAGCAGAGTGATGCATGGTCTTACATATCAGCATGAGGAGGAACTGAGAAGCCAAGCAGCCTGTGATTTAAACCCATTTCTGCCTTTGTCCGCTCCATGTAGAATTGCATCAGGAAAGGAGCCTGGACAAAGCTTTGCTACTTTAAAATACAGGGATGGATAAGAGATATATGATGAGCATACAGAGTGATTCAAGGGGAAAAAAAGTGATGGAAATCATTTCCCATTATAATCCCTGTGAATTGCCTTACATCTCTAGTATAGATCACCTGGGAAATAATTTAAAAGCATTTAAAAATATCTTCCATTTTCTATTATGAGTCTTTGGATTTCCACAGTTTGAAAGAGTGAAGATACCAGCTTACAAAACTAATTACAAAACATAAAAATGCTCAAGTCTAATGGAACATATCAGATTGGAGGAAGATTTTGGCAATGGCAGGCAGTGTTACAAATGATGCCCAAATGAAAGAACCACTTCTAAAAGAGAGGCAGCACTTCCTACTTAAATGTCTTATTCTCAACATCTTTGTTTTACATTTTCTTTGTTCCTGTTGGCTTACTAATTAGCTGTGATTTTTTTTAGTGCCCCTTACAGTAGGTTAATTTTGTCTAACTCATCAGCAGGGGTTTTTGTAATACATAATTCACGGAGCAATGTCAATGATTAAAATTCTTTCATTAACACAGCACCTTAAAGATAATAAATATGAAGCATTTAGCTCCCAATCTGTGGGTGCAGAAAGTCTAATTTTGCATGGAGAGAAAATGCATGCCCAGATTCCTTGGCACTGGAGAATAAAATGGAGTCTGTTTTAGGGTATTACAAACACAAAGTCAAACAAATCAAAGAGCACTTATTTTGAGAACAATAATGTAGCAAGGAAGGAACCAGAGAAGGAATTCTAATAAAAACGTACTTGAAGAAAGGAAAACATGCAGCCTCAAGTGCTCTTTTTCTTGCATTTTTGTGGGTAGTGCTGTGCCATTGCAGATGATCAGCTGAAGCGCGGGTCAACATTTCTTGGGCTAACAGTTGTCAATCACGTGGTACAAGTTGCTTAAGTCTCTACCTGTCATTTCTCTTCACTCTCCTCAAGAATTTTAACAGATATGAGCCATCAAGAGCAATGCAACAATTAGACACAGGATATGAAATTTCATTTTGAAAAGTTCTAATAACGCTTAGAACATCTGTTCCTCTGAATTCTATCACGTCCTTTCCACCTACACCCAAATGATTCTTATATTTCATTAGCTAAGTTCATGCTCTGTTTGATTCCATGTGTTCATCCTGATACAAAAAGGATAATAATTGCAGATGCCTTGGCAACAGCAGTCAACAAAACAGAGAATCTGATCACTAAATATGATTTTACTTAGAGCCTTGTCCCCTGATGTATTACTGTTTTTTCTCTTTCTCTTCGCCAAAGATGAATCAGATTATCTTTTGTTGGCTATTTTGGAGGCGGGGTGGATATATGTATTTTTTTGGTAGTAGTAACAAATAGCACTATTCCAATTCAAAACATTTTCTCACATTAAATAGATCAGTTGAGAATAACTGCACAGAAACAGCTTTGAGTTCAAAGACATGTAAGTAGAATTAAAAGTCACAAAATTGTCACCCAGTCCAAAGGTTATGGCTCAAATTTAACAGGTGGCCCTAACATGATGCATTTTCTACTCTCAGCTATGGTTCTAATAGGTTTGTCTCTGGAACCAAAGTTCAGCATCAAACTAAGGCCTCAGTTGGCACTGTGAGGTAAAGAGACATGGAACTAGGTGAGAGAAGGGGGTTCTCAACCATGCTTTCCATTCAGGTTAATAGCCTGTCCACTTCAAGAAGGTCAGCAGCAGGTCAGTCAGAGGAAATGTTCATGGATTTGTCCCTGCTCTGTAATTTGCTTGTGGCTAATTTCATAATTTCTATTTTTAGTGTTTGGTTGCTCCCATCGCTCTCATAAGCACAAATAATTGCTACCATTTTTTAAAAGAAAAAAGCAGTAAATAGCCCCTTAGTAAGGCGAGCCACTGAGCTAGCTACTAAAATTAATATTGAATACCACTAAGTGAACTTTTCTACTGATCAACACATTAACTGGAAATTTGCAACCAATGGTTTCTATTTAAAAAATGATAGCAAGGCAAACTTAGTTCTTTTAACCCAGGCAGAGTTTTTGAACTAGAAGTGTTTTAATTTCACACATATAAACCAAAAAGAATTGATTTTTTTCCTTGTTTCCACTTATGGATTAAAGTCTGGGTAGTTTGCCAAGATTGGTCAACCGATTACTGCTAATGATAACAGATGAGGTGCGTGTGGAGCAACTGATACCCATAACTATTGGGCAATAGATACATATGATTCAAATAAATCAAGAATTTTATATGGATAGATTGAATCATAACTTCAGCATCTGAATCCATAGCTCTTCAGTGCCACATAAAAGAGGATGGTAAGAAAACCTAGAGTAAAGCCTTTATGTCAAATCGATTTCCTTCTTCCTACTGAATAGATTCAGTTTGGGGTTTTTTCTTGTTCGTAGAGCATCCATGGCCGTGTCTAAACAGATTGGTCTTAATGTCAAAAAGTAGATTGACTGTTTGTCAATCAAATACTCAGATCTCTATGTAACTTCAGACTACCTCTTCTAAAATTCAACCATAATAACAAGCTTGATCTTGGCTCAGAAATTGTTAAGTTGAGGGGTGCTGTTATATAGGGCCCGTAACTCATATCCTTTCATCCAACCTTTCATCCTAAATATTCATTGAACTCCTATACAAAAATCCAAGCTACTTAAAAACTTTATATGAGTTTGATGTGTATGTATGTGCATGTATGTATGTGCATTTATGCATGTCTTTAGATGAGGCAGAGTGCATTTTTTTTCTTTTGTGTGTAGAGAGAGAAAGATTTATCTATTGAATAAATACACCAAAATGTTAATAGTGATTACCTCTATATGATTACAGTCTTCCCTTTAGTATTTCTTCTCTTCTTTAAACTGTATTTCTCAATTTCCTCAAATATAGATATTATGCATTTAAAACTCAAAAGAAGTAAACTTTAAATTTTAATACATGTTATAACTTGAAGTGAAGAAGAGCTAAAGGGCCTCTTGATAAAAGTGAAAGAGGAGAGTGAAAAAGCTGGTTTAAAACTCAGCATTCAGAAAATTAAGATCATGGCATCTGACCGCAACACTTCATGGCAAATAGATGGAGAAACAGTGCAAACAGTGTCAGACTTTATTTTTTTGGGCTCCAAAATCACTGCAGATGGTGACTCCAGCCATGAAATTAAAAGACACTTGCTCCTTGGAAGAAAAGTTATGACCAACCTAGATAGCATATTCAAAAGCAGAGACATTACTTTGCCAACCAAGATTCGTCTAGTCAAAGCTATGGTTTTTCCAGTAGTCATGTATGGATGTGAGTTGGACTATAAAGAAAGCTGAGCACAGAAGAACTGATGCTTTTGAACTGTGGTGTTGAAGAAGACTCTTGAGAGACCCTTGGACTGCAAAGAGATCTAACCAGTCCATCCTAAAGGGGATCAGTCCTGAATATTCATTGGAAGGGCTGATGCTGAAGCTGAAATTCCAAGACTTTGGCCACCTGATGTGAAGAACTGACTCATTTGAAAAGACCCTAATGCTGGGAAAGATTGAAGGCAGGAGAAGGGAACGACAGAAGATGAGATGGTTGGATGGCATCACCAATTCAATGGACATGAGTCTGAGTAAACTCCGTAAGTTGATGATGGACGGGGAGGCCTGGTATGCGGCAATCCATGGGGTTGCAAAGAGTTGGACTGAGTGATTGAACTGAACTGAACTGAACTGTATCTTATTTTATATATGTATATATAAATTTTAATAATTTAAAAATACACTTAATATTTCACTAAATACCTGATAATAGCAGAACACATCTATAAAAATTGATATCAACTGCAGTCAGAGTTACAAGAGCCATGAATACTGTTTTTGTATCCACTATCAAACGATGATGTGATTGGGTATTTTTAGGGGTCATGTCTACATTCCTTGCTGTACACTCTTAATCACTATCTTTACATATAAAGCCTGTGCTTTACATTTTTAAAACCACTATGATTTTCTACTGAATTCAAATTCAATAGCATGTATTAATCATTTAGCCTCTGTGTTAGATTTCACATGTATTTATTTTTCTATATAAAAGCAATATCTATTTTTTAACTTTCTCAGTCAAGAAACAAAACATCCTCCCATGCAAATGACTAATTGGAAAACCAAGCATTCTACCTAAACTTTTTATCCATTTAAAGAGTTAATACTACTGTAAATGAAAATGCTTGTGATTATTGAATGGCATAATATAAAAATATAAAAGCCAGTTAGGTCAGACATCCTTATGCTTTATCAATGACAAATTCACCTGTTTTTTCTTTAGAAATGCTTCTGCATAATATATATAATCCCTTTAATGATTGTTTTACTATTATCTTTTGACTTACATTTGAGAGACTGTAGTAGTTTTGTTTCTCAGTTGTGCCCGACTCTTTGCGACCCCATGGACTATAGCCTACCAGGCTCCTCCATCCGTGGGATTTTCCAGGCAAGAGTACTGGAGTGGGTTGACATTTCCTTCTCCAGAGGATCTTCCTGACCCAGGGATCGAACCCAGGGCTCCCACTGTCTGAACCAAATTAATTGTACTGTTGTTTAAAGTATAAGCTAAAGACTATTTTAAAATATATTCATTATTATAAATTAAATGTTTGCTATTGTTGAAAAATCAAGAAACACTAAAAATGACAACAACAAAAAACTATAGGTAAAATCATACCCATCACCTCAAAGACAACAGCTTTAACGTGTAGGTGTATTTCTTTCTGTTTTTGTAATGCTTATATTATTTTCCACTTTAAAAGCTCCCACTGTCTGAACCAAATTAATTGTACTGTTGTTTAAAGTATAAGCTAAAGACTATTTTAAAATATATTCATTATTATAAATTAAATGTTTGCTATTGTTGAAAAATCAAGAAACACTAAAAATGACAACAACAAAAAACTATAGGTAAAATCATACCCATCACCTCAAAGACAACAGCTTTAACGTGTAGGTGTATTTCTTTCTGTTTTTGTAATGCTTATATTATTTTCCACTTTAAAACTGGAATCCTCTAGCAAAGAAACTGAGGTGCTTCTTTTCTTCAATAAAACACTGTAAATAATTCCAGAACTTTAAGTATCTGGCTATGAGATATTTTTAATGACTGCTTAGTATTATATCTAATGAATTTGCCATAATCTGCTTAAGTATCACCAAGTTGAACATTGGCTTCCCAGGTGACACAGCACTAAAGAATCTGCCTGCCAATGCAGAAGACACAGGAAATGTGGGTTCAATCTCTGGATCAGGAAGATCCCCTCAAGTAGGTAATGGCAACACATTCCAGTATTCTTGTCTAGAGAATTCCACAGACAGAGGAGCCTGGCGACCCATGGTCCACAGGGTCACAAAGAGTTGGACTCCACTAAGCACACACACTTACTAAACATGTAGACCATTTCTAATTTTCTCCATTAGGAACAAAACTACAAGTAGCATCCTTTTAGATAAATGTTTGTACAATGTCGTGTACAACATCCTTTGGCTACATTTTCAGAATTGGTTTACTGAACTTCACAATATTGATGAAATTATTTTTAAAAAAAAAACGCATAGAAAACTTTAAGTAGTTGATTCTCTCTCTCAAAAATAGACTCTTCTTATTCCCCAGTTTCTTCTTTGGAAGAGAACCTGACATTTCACAGGTGCTGGTGCTAGGTGACTGTATAACAACCAGTCCTCACAATCTTCCTGTTCCATTGACCTCATTGTCTTCATTTTACAGAAAATGAAAGTGAGAAACCAGAGGTTAAGTATCTTGCCCAAAATCATCTAGCTGGTGAGGAAGTAAGCTCAGATTTAAACTCAGATCTAATTCCAAAGGCCACGGTGTCTTATTTAGAGCCAGTCACATGCACATTGTCCTTGATTAAACTTCGGTTTCTCTCAGAATACCAAAAATCTTACCCAACAGGAAGTCAAAAGTGAAAATTCAGATCATAAAACATGATTTTCAAAACAACCCCTTTGAGGAACGCAGCTTTGTTGTTTCTTTGTAATCAGATAGCCTCATCATTGGCTGTTTTTGATTTCCCTTTTTTCTTCGAAGTGATTATGGTGGTTTCCTCCACTTCTTTTCTGACTATGCACCTTCCGGGGCTTTGAAAGGAGCCTGGCCCCAGCAGTGGAGACCTCTCACTGTCACTGTCGGGCTGGTTTGAATGTCTCAACATCACACTCAGGACAACCCTGGCACTACGATTAGCCACACTTTCTTTTGAGTACTATCTTACTGGAACTCACACTCCCTCACCAAGACAGTATACAATCTCATTATTGTAGAACAAAGCTCTTACATATCAAGACAAAGATAAAATCTGACAAGAGAAAATTAATGGTTCTCACTTTCTATGGCTCATTCAGATGGGTTTTTCTATAGGCGTGACATCAGACACTGTGAGTGAAAGGTCCTAGATCACTCCTATATCATCCTGAGCAAAAGGGTTCCTCCTCTCCAAACCAGTGAGAAAAATAGTTGAGAAAATTTTAACTTTAAAAGAAAACAAGCAATTATGTCATTATTTTCCACCTGAGACAGTTAATCAATAATCATTGCTATATTTGGGCTTCCCTAGTAGGTCAGTTGGTAAACAATCTGCCTGCAAAACAGGAGACCAGGGTTCAATTCCTGAGTTGGGAAGATCCTGTGGAGAAGGAAATGGCAACCCACTCCAGTATTCTTGCCTGGAGAACCCCATGGAAAGAGAAACCTGGCAGGCTACAGGCTATGTACCACCACCACCCTTATCATAATTGACATACACAAACTTGTATAAAATCAAACTGAAAAGTATGTTATCAAAGTCAAAGAAGCACTTCACTAAAATTAAATTCCATTTTTCCCATTACATCTCTCATCTCTCTAAAATTCTGCTTACATGCATATTTTTTATTTGTTTTGTTTAGCAAACATGTTTCTCAGGATATTCAATCATTACTTGTCTACTTTTCCTAGGTTCCAGATCTCACCACACATACCTGAAACTCACTTTTTTTTTAAAACTTACCATTCCTTCTACAAAAATTTTACTGAGCATCCACCGTGGTCCAGATGCTACAGTAGCCCCTTGAAATGTAAATATTTTTTTTAGGGAGAGGGGATTTTAATGCTATTGTCTTAGAAAGTTCTCTGTGAGTAACTAGAATTACTGAGATTATTTTTAGCAGATATTCTAACAGGCACATTTCAAAATTCAAATTTCACTTTCCAAGCATTGTGCAAGCAATTGTACATCATGTAAATATTTGGTTCAATTTTTTTTTTTGGTTGGTGTTGGCATTTGTCTCTGTATCTTTCAATCTGTTTATGCATATGCCACTCATATTAAGCCTTCAGAGGTTGAAGGATCTGTTTATATTTAACTTAGATGTTCACAAACCAGCAAGCACTAATATAAATGCAGATGGATGTTTATTGAGTTATTTCAATAATTATAATATCTCCTTAAGTTCTTAATATATGAATGTCTATATTTTAGTGCACTACCAGCCAAATATTCTTCTCAATATCAGCCACATTAACAAGCTTAAGAGAAGCATTTCCTAGGGACTAAAATTATGCTGATAACTATTCCTTCTTTGATCCTGATGGTAGATTTATTCACATGTTTATCCATATAGCTTTTAACCCTGGTCCCTAGCCAGGCTATAACAAAATGAGATCCTTGCCAGATCCTGTTTGGCAGAACCATGTGGCTTAGAATCTTTGGTCTAGTGTGTGATCAGTGAATGTTGGAATTACCTACAGAACTGAGACCATACAGACAACCTACTGGGCTTCCAAACATTGATTGCTTTTGTTCACAGAATGCGTTTAATTATTTTGAGCATACTTTTATTTTTTTATTTTTATTTTTTTTTAGGCTCAAACACATCTTTATTCATCAAAATAGGAACCATTACAATCAACACAATTTTGACAATGAGAAATAATTTTGTTTATTCCTGTAGCATAAAAATCCATGCTTCTGGATTCAATGAACTCTTGAAAGCATTTTCTGCATCCTGGTGGTTGTGGTAGCATTTTTCCCTGCAAAAAGTTGTTGAGATGCTTGAAGAAGTGGTAGTTGGTTGGCGATAGGGAAGATGAATATGGTTGATGAGGCAAAACCTCATTCAACCTAGTTCATTCAACTTTTGAAGCATTGGTCATGTGACATGCTATTGGGCATTATGGCAGAGAAACATTGGGCCCTCCAGTTCACCAATGCTGGCTGCAGGCGTTGCACTTTTCTGTTCAGCTCATCAGTTTGCCAAGCATACTTCTCAGATGTAATGGTTTCACCGGGATTTAGAAAGCTGCAGTGGATCAGACTAGCAGCACTCCACCAGTGACCACGACCTTTTCTTGGTGCAAGTTTGGCTTGGGAAGTGCTTTGGAGCTTCTCCTCGGTCCGACCACTGAACTAATTGTATAAAATCCACTTCCACCACACCTCACAATCTGATCAAGAAATGATTCATTGTTATTGCGTAGAATAAGAGAAGATGATCCTTTGAAATAACAGTCTTCTTGATTTGCAGTTATCTCATGAGGCACCCACTTATTGAGTTTTTTCTTTTCTTTTTCTTTTTTTTTTTTTGGTTTTCTGAATATATTTTATTGAGGACATTTAGATTTATACAAAAATTTTCTGTTGGAATTTGTTTTTGCCTGACCAAATTTAGTTTTTAAATGCTCCAGAAAAGGAAAATTTCCACAAAAAGGATTGCTAAGATGAATTGCTTATAAAGAAGTTGCCCTTTGACTTGTTGGTTTTATTTTTTTTTCCTTTTTTTTTTAATTTTTATTTTTTGTATTTATTTTTTTACACGAACTCCCAAACATGAACCCCTCTCCCACCTCCCACCCCACATCATCCTGGGAACTGAAAATGGTTTATATCACCCCAATGTCCAACAAGGTACAGATGGTTTATATTAGTAACAATTATACAAACCAACAAAAAAAAAAACTATAGAGGCCAAGATTTTACATGCCAGTAGAGAAACTTACCACATTGGGACATTTTTAAAAGTATGCATATTGAGGTGATATAAACCATTTTCAGTTCCCAGGAATCCCTAAAGAATAAAGTATTTTACTAATATTTAAGCCACAATACAATTACTATTTTCAGAGATCTGTGGTATCTATGATTTTCATTGTTGAGTTCCTTCTTTGAAGGGTGGAGAGGGGAATCTTGACCTCTCAACTTGTCCTTTGGAAAAATTGTAGTTGGTCAAACACAAGATAATTCAACTAGGAAAATTGTTATGTGTGGTACCATTTATTAAATAATAGGATAACTCTGTCAAGTCTGTTTTTAGTTGAGTGGTTATCCTTCCAATAAAATAATATACAACTCAGAGGAAGACTATTACTTTAGGCTTAAAAAATGATGACAGTTTATCTTCTGATCAAATGATGATTCTTTCTGGTTCCATTTGGAGTGTAGTTTTCTTACCAATTCTCTGTGGATGAGGAATTGTGTTAGCCTTTCATTCATATACTACACATAAAACATGGTTGTAGGAGACCATCCTTCTTCACCATCATTGTTTCTCAATCTAGTGGCTCCATCCTCTTGGAAGGTTGCCTGGATGGCAGGTAAATAGTTGCTGTAAGCCCTGTGCTCCAGAGCTCCTAATACAATTGGCCAAGGTTTTGAGCAATGACTCTGAATACCTTTAGAGAAAGTGGTACTTTACAGTGAAGGTATTAAAATCAAACATTTCTAAGTCCTGCAGTTGCTCTGAGATAAAAATACTTTCTCCATTTCACTCCATGAAAGATGAACACGGATAGGGGGAAGCTTGAAGAAATCAACTAGAAAATGTAGCATGGATTATTTGTTTTCTTGCCTTGTAGTAAACCACTGGGACGTATAAATAAAATAATAAAATGAAAGGTCATCAAAATGTTATGAGTATCTTTTTGTCCACCTGTATTTTATCCCTGCTATTAACAGCATACCTATTTTTAGTTTTTATGGATGTGTTTTTTCTTTTTCACTATTGTTTTGTTAATTTTTACATGCTGTATNCTGGAAGAAGCACAAGCTGGAATCAAGACTGCCAGGAGAAATATCAATAACCTCAGATATGCAGATGACACCACCCTTATGGCAGAAAGTGAAGAGGAACTAAAGAGTCTCTTGATGAAAGTGAAAGAGAGTGGAAAAGTTGGCTTAAAGCTCAACATTCAGAAAAGTAAGATCACGGCATCTGGTCCCATCACTTCATGGAAAATAGATGGGGAAACAGTAGAAACAGTGACAAACTTTACTTTTTTGTGCTCCAAAATCACTGCAGATTGTGATTGCAGCCATGAAATTAAAAGACACTTACTCCTTGGAAGAAAAGTTATGACCAACCTAGACAGCATATTAAAAAGCAGAGACATTACTTTGCCAACAAAGGTCCATCTAGCCAAGGCTATGGTTTTTCCAGTGGTCATGCATGGATGTGAGAATTGGACTGTGAAGAAAGCTGAGCACAGAAGAATTGATGTTTTTGAACTGTAGTGTTGGAGAAGACTCTTGAGAGTCCCTTGGACTGCAAGGAGATCCAACCAGTCCATTCTAGGGGAGATCAGTCCTGGGTTTATTGGAAGGACTGATACCAAAGCTGAAACTCCAATACTTTGGCCACCTCATGTGAAGAGTTGACTCACTGGAAAAGACCCTGATGCTGGGAGGGATTGGGGGCAGGAGGAGAAGGAGACGACAGAGGATGAGATGGCTGGATGGCATCACTGACTCAGTGGACATGAGTTTGAGTGAACTCCGGGAGTTGGTGATGGACAGGGAGGCCTGGTGTGCTGCGATTCATAGGGTTGCAGAGAGTCAGACACAACTGAGCGACTGAACTGAACTGAACTGAACAAAATGTTAACTTTCATAATATGACAGTAACATTTATGACTACTTTCTATGTAATGGGCACAATTCTCACTGATTTACAGGTACTATTTCATAACAACCCCAAAGGGTGGTCCTATTATAACTGTCATTCATGGGGAAAAGTGAAAGTGAAAGTCACTCAGTCATGTCTGACTCTTTGTGACCGCATGGACTATACAGTCCATGGAATTCCTCAGGCCAGAATCCTGGAGTGGGTAGCCGTTCTCCCTTCCAGTGGATCTTCCCAAGCTGGTGATCCAACCCATGTCTTTTCCATTGCCATTGGATAAAAGTGAAAGTGAAAGTCACTCAGTCATGTCTGACTCTTTGTGACCGCATGGACTATACAGTCCATGGAATTCCTCAGGCCAGAATCCTGGAGTGGGTAGCCGTTCTCCCTTCCAGTGGATCTTCCCAAGCTGGTGATCCAACCCATGTCTTTTCCATTGCCATTGGATTCTTTACCAGCTGAGCCACAGGGGAAGCCCAAGAATACTGGAATGGGTAGCCTATCCCTTCTCCAGCACATCTTCCTGACCCAGGAACCAAACCAGGGTCTCCTGCATTGCGGCTGATTTTTTACTAACTGAACTACCAGGGTAAGGTGGTTAAATTACAGGTAACAAGTGATAGAACGCAAACACGACCAGTGCATAAACAGCGTGTGTACACGAACCCAGGAAATCTGAATGGACAGTCAGTCATCTTGCCATCTCCATACCCAGACTGGTTTTATGAATCAACAAGAAAAGATGAACTTCTCTTTAGGGGGAAAAACAGCCAAATTCATGAATAGGTGATTCCAGAAAGAAAGAATATAAATAGCCTTAAGGAAAAAAACAATAACAAAAATCCCACAGATAATGACAGCATGTAAATTCCATTATATGCACATTGTTGTGTTGTGAATAGGTTACAGATTTGCCCAGATCCTGGCCTGCTTGGAATCTTTCGGTGATGGCCTTTGACAGCAAGTATCCTCATCCACTTTCCTCAGTGTGCCACAGAGATACTGTACTCTAGGTGTTCTAGGACATGGAAAAGTTGGGAAGTTCTGATTAACATCTTTGATTTTCAACTTCCTTTTCTACAAATGCAGATAATATAGGAACTGCTTTCTCACAGCACTGCTGTGAAATGTAATGAAAAAATGTCTGTAGGGCACTTAACAAAGTGCTGGACGCATTGTAACCACTCAAAATTAATATTACCTACTTTAAGCTGAATCCTGTATGATGCCCAGTAGCCACTTAGCAGTCGTGAGAAATACTTCATTTCCCTTTTCTCACCTGCCAAATGCAGCTGGTATATGCTACCCTACTATTCACCAGAGGAATTTTAATTAAATTGGTACAAGGTAGGCATTATAAAATATGTGGAAGAACTAGTCTAACTGCAGGCCTGAACCAGCAAACTCTGAGTCGGACGCTTGCTCCTGGTCCCGTCTCCCAGGTCACAGTGAAGATGGTCCTTTCCCGCCTCACACTCTACAGAGTAAACATTTATATATCACACAACAAAAGTACAAAAGCTAATGACTACATCCTGTAGTTTGTAACATGGCAAGAAGCAGATCCTATGGAAAAAAATAAAACCTTATCAAAGCATCTACATGTTTCATATTCTGCCATTTTACTAACAGACACATGTGTATGATCTACCAGATAACTCGCTTTGAGCCTTGATCATTGATCATTCCTCTGCTCCCTGGAAGAAAGAAGTGACATGATGGACAGTAACAAGGGGAGAGAAAAAGAGACATTAAGTCAAATCCAAAAGAAGCAAATATAAAATGATATGACAGGAACAATTTGTGAGTCAACAGGGAGCTTGGAGCAGTAAAGTGCAGTGAATCAAAATGATCAAATGATTTTATTAGTTTCATTTTATTAGTCAGATCTATTACCTTTTTTATGACCAGGGAAAAACAAAATAACTGTAATCAGTTTATCAAGGCAGACCTTGGTAGAAAGTACACCCATTATTCCTTGATTCCACTTCAGTAAAGTCATGCCCACTACACTTTGATTGAAAATGCTTAGTCTCTCAGTTCATCCACTCCTCATGGGGAGGACATTGGATGCTGCAAACAAAAGGACTTCACCATATCCATAAAAAATAGAGTGTGAGCTATTGTATTTAAAAAGCACTGGAGACAGGCACTGCTCATAGCTGAGTGGAAAAAACCTCTTAATTTATCTTTAAGCCCCAGACTGTAAATATACTGCCAGCACTCTCAGCAGAAGCCTTTCTCACACCACTGCCCTCTTTTACAAGCCCATGAACCTCACCTGGAGTAATCACATTCTCGGTGGGAGAGAGGGGCTCGGTTACCATGATAGCTAATTCCTCAGCCTCCCCTCAGCAAAGACGAACAGTCATTATAAGCCACTCCAAATTATAGATGGGCGCTCTGTGATACAGACTGTTGTAGACAAGGCCGAGACAATTACCAAATGAAAGAAATATTATTATTTTAAGAAATCTAACATTTTAATACAATGTGAAAAATGATGAGGGAATAATAAATGGAATACATGAAAAGAGCTAATAATAAAAAAGAGCTTGGTGAGAAATCCCGCTGTCATATTTGCATTTACCCTGAAACTAATGCCATGCACATTTCTGAATGCAAATAATTCACGAGAGGAAGCAAAATGAGGATGTTAATAATCATTTTTCCCTTAATGAGAAGCTGTTCTTTGACTGAAAGGTGCTTAAGATGGACTAAGTGAGGCTTAACAAAAGAGTTCCTTTTGGGGGCAATGCATAAATGAAGGCAGTTGAGTTTCATTTTGGGATTTCAAGGCAGAAGTATTAACATTACCATCACTAATATTATTTCTACATTTTTAAATAATAAAAATTCACCCTGTCAATGTAAAATTCCTCCTTGTACTGACTGTAGCTGAAAGTGATATTTCTTATGGGGTTTCCAGGTATTAAAAGCATCTTTCAGTATTACTTTTAGTCATGAAGATTTGTGCTTCATAAGAAGAACTAATGTTAGCTGATTGTGTATTATTGGCCAGGTATTGCACTATGGGTTTGACAAGGGTCATCTCACCTTGGAGCTGATGAAACTCCCAGAGACAGGGGTGAAACTTATCCAAGGACACCAGTGAGTAAGTAGAATTTATTTAAACTCAGGAGACCAAATTGCCCTTTCCATCTTGGAAGCTACCACTGCTTTTGATCTTATGAACAGACCCATGCAGCCTCAGCAACAGCCTGTGAAGAATGACGCATAATGGCAACTGCACACAGGTGAAACCCAGAGATACTGTCTCTTCAAAGTGAGCTTAGAGTCACTTCTGTCTTCTCTCTTCCTCTCTCTCTTCCTTCCTTAGTAAGCTGCTAAGGGAGAAAAATGCCCAAAACTCAGGAAAAGTTTCAGAAAATCAGTCCCAGTTATCCATCTGTGCCTTACACACCTCCCGCAGGGTGATTCCCAATCAATGACTTGACTGCTGATAGTATTTCAATGGCAGAAATTTTTATTATTTAAACGCTGCATTTCAACAACCAACCATTTCAACCTCGTGTTTTCCTGTTGACTGCATTGCCACTGTCATTGTGGTATAGTGGCTGATGACATGAGTTTTACAGTTAAAATATGTTGGGAGACTGTTCTCCATGTGTTTTTGATGTTTCTGCATGTCTTTTGAGGCTTCCCTGAGAGCTTGGATGGTTAAGAATCTGCCTGCAGTGCAGAAGACCCCCGGTTTGATTCCTGCATCGAGAAGATCCCCTGGAGAAGGGATAGGCTACCAACCCCAGTATTCTTGGACTCTCCTTGTGGTTCAGCTGTTAAAGAACTCTCCTACAATGTGGGAGACCTGGGTTTGATCCCTAGATTGGGAAGATCATGTCTTTTGATCAGTGCACTGACTGACTTTGTTCTTAACTAACTTTACAAGCGTAATTAAACAGCAAATAGCCTTGGGAAACTGATATAGTGTTTCCTTCTGCAGGACAAAGCCATACTCACTGCCTATTATAAAAATTTGCTTCCTCAGCTCAGGATTCCTCCTCTATAATGCAGCTCACTGTGTCTGTCAGTGATGACCTTTTTCTCACCCTGCTGTGGGAACTGAGACTCAGGAAACTGCTGAGGACTACTGTTGTCAATAAGTGTAATAAAGATCTTTGTCTCTGACCCAGGAGTCTCAAGTCTTCTAACAGCATACCCATGAAACCATGGTAAGTTAATTTGTTAGCTCACCAGGAAGTTAAAGTCTCAGACACTTCATAGTTCTTAATAAGGTCCATATTGGAATCATGGGTTTTTTGTTTATCAGTTATTTGATGTTCAGAAAGTTACTGAAAATCTCTAAGCCTCAGTGTACTTGGTTGTCAACTAGGGCCAGGCTTAAGAGTGTAACTGCTATATGATAATAATATATATTATGCTACATGACATATAATAGATGTATTAGCACCATTTGTGTGTGTTCAGTCGCTCAGTCGTGTCCAGCTCTTGGCAACCTCTTGAACTGTAGCCTACCAGGCTCCTCTGAACATGGGATTTTCTAGGCAAGAATACTGGGGTGGATTGCCATTTCCTCTACCAGGGGATCTTCCCAACCCAGGAATTGAACCCACGTCTCCTGAGTCTTCTGCATTGCAGGCAGAGTCTTTACTGCTGAGGCATCAGGGAAACCCCTATTAGCACCATGCTCAGGCACAAAGTATGAAAGAAAGTATAGTTGCTCATTTGTGTCTGATTCTTTGTGACCCCATCAACTGTAGCCCACCAGGTTCTTCTGTAGATGGAATTCTCCAGGAAATAATACTGGAGTGGGTAGTCATTCCCTTCTCCAGAGGATCTTCCTGACTCAGGGATCAAACCTGGGTCTCCCAGATTGCAGGCAAATGTTTTCTCATCTGAGCCACCAGGGATTTTATATAATGAAGAAATCACTTAGACTGTGTAACCAAATTTTAGCCCCTTTTCTGTATGGCTTCAGAAGTCCCTCAACTCTCCTAGGACTGGATTCTCTCCCCCTGTAAAATGAGGCAAGTGGGTGATGTGATCTCTAAGGCTCCTGCTGACTGCAAATTCTGAAACTTTTTTTCAACTTCTGCTCACCATCAGCCTTCTCTCCCCTTAAAAGCAGTTTCTTTCATGAAACTTTCCAGTGGTAATGTATCAAGCACAGGGCCTTGCTGGAGTTAGAACCAAGCCTCAGCTCTGTTTCACAAGAGTAAGATTTGGCTGCTACAGGAGACAGATTTGCTTTCCTAAGGCCAGCTGAAGACAAAGCTAGGACTGGTGTTGCTGATTAATCACAAGAGTCTTATTCATTTTAGCCTTTTCTCTCTAACTCGCATCCAGCTGGCTTTTCTGTTGCAGTTTAAGCAAGAGCAGAGAAATGTAGAGGAAGGCTTGAATATCCAAAATAATGAAGGAGAATTAATCATCGGACTTGTTGCCTAATTCTATTATATGGGATGTGAGCAAGATGATCAAAGACTCTGGTTTTTAAAGCCAGACCTGCGTACAGCAGACTGTGTGACCAGATTAATGCATTGATTTGCCCTAGGTCTTGGTGCCTTCACTGGTACTATGGAGAGACTGGATTAGATGACTCCTGAGGTCCCTTCTGACTGTAATTCTATGATTAACTATTATCACAAACCCTTCTCATTGCCCTAAATAATTTATGTGAATAAATGACTAAATTTATCTTAACTGCAGGCAGAGTAATCAAATTAAAAGTGTCAGGAAGTTTTAGATTGTACATAGCCAGGGGTGTTTACTACAACTGCCAACTTCGATCTAGAATCTACTTTAGTCCCAGTGTATGGCCCAGCCAAAGGTATGTCAGTTCTGGATGATAATGGACAAGCTTATGTGCCCCTGAGTATTCCACTCTTGACCTGCTCATCCATGTTGCATGGCTTTTTCAACAGTAACAGTGCCATTGCTCATGTCCACCCAGACATGCCTACATTGTATTTTTGGACCCAAGACGCATGGTCATGAGATAACCAAATAACCAACAGCAAGCATGTGGAAAGGCATCAAGGAATACAAAGTAGACCCAGTCAATCATTAAGCCCCCAAAATTATCTCACATCTTTAATCAAGAAAAATCAGAAAATACACCACTTTGTAATAATCGCAATAGAAAAACCAAGTTTCTCCCCACAACGTATTGTTGATATTTTTAACATTTAGCAAGATACATACTTTCAAATATCTCTGCCATGATTAAGCTGATTTATTCTGGACTAAACAATTTTATCTTAACACCTATCCCTGTTATCCAGCATACAATGCTTTAGAGTTTAGCATACCTGCTTTTAAATTCTGACTTTGCTATTTGTTAATTGTGTGATTTAGGGTAAGTTACTTACCTCATCTGTTAAATTAACATAATAATATTTACCTCACAGAGTGGTTGTTAGAATTTAATGAAGCAGCTTTTCTTTAATTGAATGAAATAGTTTAAATTCTATAGTGCTTTATAACTTTCAAATGTATCACATACATGCTTTCATAAAATCCCATTTTTTCTCCTACCACCATAATACCTCCCCCTTCCCTCTCCCCACTGGTAACCACTAGTTTGTTCTCCATATCTGCGAGTCTGCTTCATTTTTTGCTTCATTCATTAGTTTGCTATAAGTTTAGATTCCACAACTAAATGATATTATATATAATTTTTTTCTTCTATCTGACCTATTTCACTTAACATAATGCCCTCCAAGTCCATCCATGTTGCTGCAAATGGCAAATTTTCATCACATTCATTTTATGACTAGGTAGTATTCCATTGTGTGTTTGTGTGTGCACACTTGTTGTTTTGTCACTAAATTGTGTCTGACTCTTTTGCAACTCCATGGACTATAGCTTGCCAGGATCCTCTGTCTATGGGATTTCCCAGGGAAGAATACTGGAATGGGTTGCCACCAGGAATAGAACTTGTCTCTCTTGCATTGCAGGAGATTCTCTACCCATGAGCTACCGGCAAAGCCCATATATATACATCTTTATCCATTCATTTGTTGATGGGCATTTAGGTTATTTCCATATCTTGGCAATTGTAAATAATGCTGCTATAAAATATGAATGTATATCTTTTCAAATTAGTGTTTTTATTTTTTTCAGATATATACCTACCGCACAATTGCACTCATCTCACACGCTAGTAAAGTAATGCTCAAAATTCTCCAAGCCAGACTTCAGCAATATGTGAACCGTGAACTCCCTGATGTTCAAGCTGGTTTTAGAACAGGCAGAGGAACCAGAGATCAAATTGCCAACATCCGCTGGATCATGGAAAAAGCAAGAGAGTTCCAGAAAAACATCTATTTCTGCTTTATTGACTATGCCAAAGCCTTTGACTGTGTGGATCACAATAAACTGTGGAAAATTCTGAAAGAGAT
>SJYX01016759.1:0-92404 GCA_006410675.1 Oreotragus oreotragus | reverse complement strand
CAGAGGGATGGAACTGGGAGGGAGGTTCAGGATGGGGAACACATGTACACCCATGGCTGATTCATGTCAATGTATGGCAAAACCACTACAATATTGTAAAGTAATTGGCCTCCAATTAAAATAAATAAAAAAGAAAAACAATGGAGTGGATTGCCATTTCCTACTCCAGGGTCGTATGGTAGTTCTATTTTTAGTTCTTTGCAAAACTCCCATACTGTTCTTCATAGTGGCTATACCAATGTACATTCCCACCAAGCAGTATAGGAGAGTTCCCTTTATGACATAGCCTTTTAAAAATACATTTATTTATTTTTGGCTTCATCAGATCTTAGTTGTGGCCCTCAGGATCTTCACTGTGGCATGTAGAATCTTTCCTTGTGGTGCACAGATTCCCCTCCAGTTGTGGGCTCTGTAGTTGCGGTACAGAGCTCTACAGTTTCAGGGTGCAGGCTTAGTTGCCCTGTAACATGTGGAATCTTAGTTCCCCAATCAGGGATTGAACTCACATCCCTGCACTGGAAGGCAGATTCTTAACCACTGGACCACCAGGAAAGTCCACTATGAGACAGCTTTTAAAGTTTCAGATGCATTGTCTGACAAAAAGTGAGGTTAAATATATTATAGTTTGGGTAGAGCAGATGATCAGTAAATTTTTGTTGAACAATAGTTATGACTTCTTGGTTATTTGCAGTGTACCAAGCTCTGATTATTATTTTACATGAAACTATATAATAGAGTTATTATTATGAGCCTCAAATGAAGGACATGAGAACAGAAAGGTGAAGTGAAATTCTGCCTGAGGTGCAATAGTCAGTAAAGAGCAGAGCCAGAATTTAAACTTAGATATTCTAGCTCCAAAGTGTAAGCTAAAAATAGTGCACAATCTTATATCCAAATAAATGAATTATTTGGCTTCAAATAAAACTAGGGTAGGGAGCCAGAAGACAAGAACAGATGATTGGTGATGTCTTTTAATTTTAAGACAGGCTTCCCTTGTAGCTCAGTCAGTAAAGAATTTGCCTGCAGTGCAGGAGACCCAGGTTCGATCCCTGGGTTGGGAAGATCCCCTGAAGAAGGAAATGGCTACCCACTCCAGTATCCTTGCCTGGAAAATCTCATAGACAGAGGCGCCTGGTGGNTCAGTCAGTAAAGAATTTGCCTGCAGTGCAGGAGACCCAGGTTCGATCCCTGGGTTGGGAAGATCCCCTGAAGAAGGAAATGGCTACCCACTCCAGTATCCTTGCCTGGAAAATCTCATAGACAGAGGCGCCTGGTGGGCTGCAGTCCATGTGGTCACAAAGAGTTGGACACGACTGAGAGACTAACACTTAATTTTAAGACAGGCTTTCATGTCTTTATCTAGAACTAGATGTAAACCTGCATTTATTTAATTTCTATTACCAATTTTCAAAATCTTCAGAAGTAGGATATGGAAGACACATTCTGAGTAATCTAGTCCACTAAATAGCATACAACTCTGTCTACATATTTGTGACCTCCAATGTTCATAGACAGGAAAAACAAGTTAAAAGTTCATTAAATCTCCTTTGGTTTGTATTTCAATTTCATAAAAACATAGTTAAATATCATGTAAATAGGTTTTTCTCTGTAAAGTATTAGTTGCACTGGTCCCTGGTAGAAAAGAATGAAATGTAAAATTCTCACAGACAGATAGAGCTTTTCATGAATAACCATTATAGAGGATACTGAAGCAAATCTTTTCAGTAAAAAAAGACATCATATTTTTAACAGAGTTTGTTAGAAGAATTCATTTGCAAATAATCCTCTGTAGTAATTTGTTGGCCTTCTTCCTATATTTTAAAGCTTTTTCTTTTGTTTTTCTTTAAGATAGAGCAAAGTAGGTTATATATCTCCATATTGCAACAAATACATTCTAATGTAATTATTCAACCACTGGAAAAATATTTTCATGCTTTAGGTTAAATTTAAAAAGTACAGTTTAAGATGCAATGTCATTTATCATTCTCAAAACAGGAAAAAAGAAAGAAAAAAGGAAAATGAGTTTATTGTTCTCACTATTTTTTGGAAGAGGAATTGAAGCAAGGAAAAGAAAAGCATTTGACCAAGATCTGAGAATAAATAAACTCACTAAGATGGGCCTGGCTTGTCACTGTCCTATCCAAACCTGCAGAAGAAGCAAATATAAAAATTGTGGAATAATTCAAATAAAATAGAAGTTTGTTTTCTGTTTGTTTGTTTGTTTGTTTTCCTCACAGAACAAGTTGAACTAGATGCTCCTGGCTAGCAGGTGGCCTTCTATTTCCCTGTTATCTTGTCACGCTGTTTGCAGCAGGCAGCAAGGAAAACAGAGTGGAGGTGAGCCTTTTGTTGATTAGTCACTGACATGTCTGACTCCTTGTGACTCCATGGAGTGTAGCCTGCCAGGCTCCTCTGTCCATGGGGTTTCCCAGGCAAGAATACTGGAGTGGGAAGCCAGCAGGGAAGCCCTGTTTAAAGTACTCTGATCCATTGTCCTACAATCAGGAAGGTCAACACCTACACCATTCCATTTTAATGAAAACACTTTTTCAAAGATGTGCAAAGGAGATTCCAGCAAGTCCTTGAATGCCCAACAACCCTCACAGTCAGGAAATTCTTCTTTGTTACTAATTTAAATTTGTTATCCTATAGCTTAAACTCAGTTCCTTTTGGATTTTTCTTAGACATACAAAACAGATGTTCTTTTATTCTTAGTATGTTACACATCCCCACCTTTCTATATTTAACCTTGTCTTTAGCAATATGAATAATTCCAGAAACTTCTCCCCACAGGTACAATGCCCCAAACTTTTCATTATATTTATGACTCTCCTTAGAAATCTCTGCAACTTTTCCACATTCCTTGTAAGTTGTCATGGCCCAGAATGAAAACCTCATAATTTTGCCTACTTTTGTAAATACCTGTTCTATGAGAATATAGCATACAATGAGTAGAGAGAAAAATGAATCTAATTCCCAAGACAATGATATTCTATCAACAATAAAATAGAATCTCATCACTATATTTTGTCTTTTTCTTGCCAGTTGCTGCTTTCACATTTGTCACTCCCTTAGAAGTCTTGGCTCATAACCCAAGTTTCCAGTTACAGAACTGGCAAAGCCTCGTAACTCCCTTCTCAACACATCCTTATCTCAGAAAAGTCAACACATTTCCCCATAATGTTGGGAACCTTTCACATGTTCACAAGCAAGATACTTAAAATATTTCACATTCTAATAGTGCCTTACAGTCTGCAAAATCCTCTAACATATGTGTTCTCAATGACTCTTTACAACAACCCTGTGAGGTAAATTACACATCTTCATTTTTTTTTTTTAACTCACAATATATATATATTTTTTTTAACCCCCCCTCCCACCTCCCACCCCACATCATCCCTCCGGATCATCCCCATACACCAGCCCCAAGCATCCTGCATCCTGCATTGAACATAAACTGGCGATTCATTTCTTACATGATAGTATACATATTTCAATGCTATTCTACCAAATCATTCCACCCTCTCCCTCTCCCTCTCCCTCTCCCTCAGAGTCCAAAAGTCCACTCTACACATCTGTGTCTCTTTTGCTGTCTTGCATACAGGGTCCTTATTACCATCTTTCTAAATTCCATATATATGTGTTAGTATACTGTATTGGTGTTTTTCTTTCTGGCTTACTTCACTCTGTATAATCGGTTCCAGTTTCATCCATCTTATTAGAACTGATTCAAATGTATTCTTTTTAATGGCTGAGTAATACTCCATTGTGTATATGTACCACAGCTTTCTTATCCATTCATCTGCTGATGGACATCTAGTTTGTTTCCATGTCCTGGCTATTATGAAGTGCTGCGATGAACATTGGGGTACATGTGTCTCTTTCTATTCTGGTTTCCTCAGTGTATATGTCCAGCAGTGGGATTGCTGGGTCATAAGGCAGTTCTATTTGCAATTTCTTAAGGAATCTCCACACTGTTCTCCATAGTGGCTGTACTAGTTTGCATTCCCACCAACAGTGTAAGAGGGTTCCCTTTTCTCCACACCCTCTCCAGCATTTATTGCTTGTAGACTTTTGGATCGCAGCCATTCTGACTGGTTCCACATAATATTCTAATCAAATATATTTGATAAGCAGATTTAGAAAGTTTCTTCTCAGGTCTTTACAAATTTCCTGATAATACACGTAATGTACATATGATTTTGTCCCAGAGTATAATAGTAGAAATAATGAGTAAAATAGAAAAGGAGGGGTATTTTGGCTTATGCTAAAGAACTTCTAGAATTGCATTATCTAACATGATAGCCACCAGCCATATGTGTTTATGGAACATTTGAATGTAGCTAGTTAAACTATGGAACTAATTTATTTAAAAGATTTTATTTTATATTGGAGTATAGTTGATTTATAATGTTGTGTTAGCTTTAGGCACAGCAAAGTGATTCAGTTATACATGTACATGTATCTATTCTTTTTCAGATTCTTTTCCCATATAAGTTATTATAGAATATTGAGTAGAGTTCCCTGTACTTTACAGTAGATCCTTGTTGATTATCTGTTTTATATATAGTAATGTATATCTGTTAATCCCAACTTCTAATGTATCCTTTCCCCCGATGTTTCCTATTTGGTAACCATACGTTCATTTTCTATGAAGTTTGTTTTCTATGTCTGTGAGTCTATTTCTGTTTTGTAAATAAGTGCGTTCATATCATATTTATTAGATTCCACGTATCAAAGTCAAAGTGCTAGTCACTCAGTCGTGTCCAACTCTTCACACCCCCACAGACTGTAGCCTTCCAGGCTCCTCTATCCATAGAGTTCTTCCGGCAAGAATACTGGAGTGGGTTGCCATTCCCTTCTCCAGGGGATCTTCCCAACCCAGGCCTCCTGCACCACAGATTCTTTACTGTCTGAGCCACCCGGGATTCTGTGTATAAGTGATATCATATGATATTTGTCTCTGTCTGACTGACTTCACTTAGTTTGGTAATCTCTGGGTCCATCCATGTTGCTGCAAATGGCAGTATTCCATTCTTTTTTATGGTTGAGTAATAGTCCATTGTATATATGTACCACATCTTTATCCATTCCTCCATTGATGGACATTTAGGTTGCTTCCATGTCCTGGCTATTGTAAATAATGCTGCAGTGAACATTAAGGTGCCTGTATCTTTTCAAATTATGTTTTCTCCAGATAACTGCCTAGGAGTGGGATTACTGGATCATATGGTAGCTCTATTTTTAGTTTTTTAAGGAACCTCCATGCTTTTTTCCATAGTGGCTACACCAATTTACATTCCCACCAACAGTGTAGGAGGGTTCCCTTTATTTCACACCCACTCCAGCATTTACTGTTTGTAGATTTTTTGATGATAGCCATTCTGACCAGTGTGAGGTGATACCTCATTGTAGTTTTGATTTGCCTTTCTCTCATAATTAGTGATGTTGAGCATCTTTTCATGTGCTTTTTGGCCATCTATATTTCTTCTTTGGAGAACTGTGTATTTTGATCTTCTGTCCATTTGATTGGTTTTTTTTTTGCTATTGTAAATAATGCTGCAGTGAACATTAAGGTGCCTGTATCTTTTCAAATTATGTTTTCTCCAGATAACTGCCTAGGAGTGGGATTACTGGATCATATGGTAGCTCTATTTTTAGTTTTTTAAGGAACCTCCATGCTTTTTTCCATAGTGGCTACACCAATTTACATTCCCACCAACAGTGTAGGAGGGTTCCCTTTATTTCACACCCACTCCAGCATTTACTGTTTGTAGATTTTTTGATGATAGCCATTCTGACCAGTGTGAGGTGATACCTCATTGTAGTTTTGATTTGCCTTTCTCTCATAATTAGTGATGTTGAGCATCTTTTCATGTGCTTTTTGGCCATCTATATTTCTTCTTTGGAGAACTGTGTATTTTGATCTTCTGTCCATTTGATTGGTTTTTTTTTTTTGTTTGTTTGTTTTGTTTTTTGATATTGAGCTGATTTAGCTATTTACATAGTTTGGAGATTAATACCTATTGGTTGCTTTGTTTGCAAAGATTTTTCTCTCCTTCTGAGGGTTCTCTCTTTTTTTAATGGTTTCTTTTGTTGTACAAAAGCTTTAAGTTTAATTAGTTTGTTTATTTTTGTTTTTATTTCCATTACTCTTAAGTGATGGATTGAAAGAATTCTTGGTGTAATTATTTCAAGGACTGTTCTACCTGTGTTTTTCTCTCAGAATTTTATAGTATCAGGCCTTCTTTTAGGTATTTAGCCCATTTTAAGTTAATTTTTGTATATAGTGTTAGGAAGTATTCTAATTTCATTTCTTTAGATGTAGTTGTCCAGTTTTCCCTGTACTACTTATTGAGCAGACTGTCTTTTCTCCATTGTATATTCTTGTCTCCTCTGTTATAGATTAGATGACTGTAGTTGCATGGGTTTATCTCTGGACTTTCAATTCTGTTCCATTGATCTATATTTCTTATTTTTCAGACATAATGCTATTGCAGTCTTAATAGACTACAGTTTAGTATAAACATAACTTTTAAATACCTTGGGCCACAAAACAGTTTATATGACTAGCTAACTGTAGTATTAAAATACCATAGACAAAGAGGCCTGGCATGCTGCAGTCCATGAGGACTGATATACAGCAAAGTGATTCAGTTATATAACTATATATACATTCTTTTTCATTATGTTTAACACAAGATATTGAATATAGTTCCTGTGCTATACAGTGGGACCTTGTTGTTTATCCACTATATATATATGATAACTAAAGAAGATTTTATAAATTTGATTATAAAAATTGTGTTACAGAAAGATTATTTTGTTGCTTCAGAGTACTGTAAAGTAAAATAAAGTAAAATGGAAGCTCTAAAAAAAATAAAAAAAAAAAAAAAAAAAAAGAAGTGCTTTTACCAAGAAGGACCTACTGTATAGCACATAGAACTTTGCTCAATGTTATGTGCTATCCCAGGTGGGAAGGGAGTTTGGGAGAGAATGGATACATGTATGTGTATCACTGAGTCCCTTCACTGTTCACCTGAAACTGCCACAACATTGTTAATTGGCTATACCCCAATACAAAATAAAGAGTTTAAAGCTTAAAAAAAAGAAGTGCTTTTGACTGGAGGTAGAGAGTTTGGTCGGAGAAGGCAGTGGCACCCCACTCCAGTGCTCTTGCCTGGAGAGTCCCATGGACGGAGGAGCCTGGTGGGCTGCAGTCCATGGGGTCGCGAAGAGTCGGACACGACTGAGCAACTTCACTTTGACTTTTCACTTTCACGCATTGGAGAAGGAAATGGCACCCGACTCCAGTGTTCTTGCCTGGAGAATCCCAGGGACGGGGGAGCCTGGTGGGCTGCCATCTCTGGGGTCGCACAGAGTCGGACATGACTGAAGCGACTTAGCAGCAGCAGCAGAGAGTTTGGTAAGCTATTGCAATGGTTCTGGCAAGAAATGATAAGAGCCTAAGCGAGAACAGATAACTGCTAAGGGACCAAGGGAATGCTGGGCAAGTCCAGGCTTCCAGTTTTGGGGGTTACCTCTAGGTATGAGTAAATGTTTCAAGGATAACATGTATGAATGAATTAAATCACACAGTGGCATATATAGGAGGGTATTTTTGACAATAATTTGCTCACTCACTAGATTATAAAATTTAGGTTTGAAAGTAAATCATTCATTTCTGATGGACTGATACAATGGGAAGAGCAAGTAAAAGGGTAAAGATCCATCTGTTTAAAAAAGGATTTATGTAAATCAACTATAATTCTGTAAAAAGATATTAAAGCAATAAAAATTGATTTGTACCATGTAGGCTTTTCTGAAAACGTTTCTAAACTTCTATTTGAAACTGAAAGGCAGTGTATAGTGCATTATACTCTGACCTTTAGCACATTTTATCTTCTAGTCAATCTCCTAAACACTAAGGTAGAAAAATTTTTATGAAAATCATTCACAAATGTTAACATCTGATGCCAGTGGTTGCTGTATTACAAATGACATAAAGTTTCACAATAATTGATGTGACTAAGTGGAAATTCAAAATAGTTGAGATTTATATCAACTTCTGTCATTACTGAAAATAGTATCTAGATAGGGAAAGCACTGTCATAAACAGATAAGCATAGTAAATGCTGGGGCTTCCCAGCTGGCTCAGTGGTAAAGAACCGCCTGCCAAGAAAGAGATGTGGTTTTGATCCATGGGTTGGGAAGATCCCCTGGAGAAGAAAATGGCAACCCACTCTAGCAGTATTCTTGCCTGGAAAATCCCGTTGACAGACAAGCCTGGTGAGCTGTAGTCCACGGGGTTGCAGAAAAAGTCAGACATGACTTAGCAACTAAACAGTAGTAGTAAATACAAGAGAATGCATAAAAAAAGATCATGTCTCCTCTTTGTTTAATTCCTATTTATTAATTTATTTACTTTTGGTTGAGTTGGGTCTTCATTGCTGTACACTGGCTTTCTCTAATTTCGGGAATGGTGGCTACTCCCTAGTTGCAGCACGTGGACTTATTGTGGTGGCTTCTCCTCTTGTGGAGCACAGGATCTAGGGTGCACAAGCTTCAGTAGTTGCAGCTCCTGGGCCCCAGAGTGTGGGCTCAGTAACTGTTATGGACAAGCTTAGCTGCTCCGAGGCATGTGGAATCTTCCCAGACGAAGGATCAAACCCTTGCCCCTGACAGGAGGATTCTTATACACTGTAACACCAAGTAAGTCCTCCTCTTTGTTAATTAACACTATTATAAAGAGATGACAGATGAAAGGGAAACCCAAAAGTCCATAAAAGCATACACTTAAATTTTATGCACAGTACTTTTGATGTTTGGATACAACCAAGATCATAAGCTTCTTAGCAGCTTTCATACTTAACATGCAGCTGATAACATATTAAGTGCATTTTATGATTTTCTTTTACCAAAGTATCTTGAAAATTATGACAAGCTAATTAAATATCACTTTGAATTTTAGAATGAAATTTTGATGGTACTGGGACTAATGGGTGGAAGGAAACTATTATTTTTCTTCTATGCTATACCCTGGAAAGAGTGAAGGCATTTTGAGAGGTAAGCAGAGGATGAGGTGGTTAAATAAAATTGCTGGCTCAATGGACATGAATTTGAGCAAATTCTGGGAAATAATGGAGACTGAAGAGCCAAGAGCACTGCAGTCCATGGGGTCGCAAAGAGTTGGACACAACTCAGTGACTCAAGAAAAATAACAACCATAGAGGGAGACAGGTGCTGCAGAAACCTCATTTCTATTAAACTTTACAAAAATATGAGTGGCCAGCTTTATATATGAGAAACCAGAGAATTAAAGTATTGAAATGTTATTGCTGAGGATTGCAACTAAGTATTTCAAGTCTAAGGTATACATGTGTTTTAAAAAATATTAGACAGAAGGAGCTCCAAGTTGGTGGTGTAGGAAGACCCTGAGCTCACCTCCTCCCACAGGTACACCAAATCACAGCTATCCACAGAATAGCTATCTATAAGAATGACCTGAAAACTAGCAGAAAATATTTTCCAAAACTAAAAATATAAAGAAGAAGCCACAATGACATAAGTTGGAGGAGCAGAGGCACATTATAGACAAGACCCACACCCCCAGTTGGCAACCCACAGATGGGAGGAGTATCACATTTTGTAGAGGCGCTCTCCAAGAGCCAGGTTATAAGCCCCACATTGGGCTTCCCAGGCCCAGGGGACTTGCACCAGGAAGATAAGCCTCCAACATCTGGCTTTGAAAACCAGCAGACTTGTGATTGAGAGAGCTGCGGGACTACAGGAAACAGACTCTGCTCTTTTTTTTGTTTTAATTGAAGTATAGTTGATTAGTTTCAGGTAAACAAAATAGTGATTACAGATTTTTATAGATTATAATCCACAAAAAAGTTATTGTAAAATATTGACTATATTCCCTGTGCTGTATATTC
The DNA here is from genome assembly GCA_006410675.1 of Oreotragus oreotragus. Lineage (NCBI taxonomy): Eukaryota > Metazoa > Chordata > Mammalia > Artiodactyla > Bovidae > Oreotragus > Oreotragus oreotragus. The sequence continues at coordinate 82,466 of SJYX01016759.1, read as the reverse complement.
CATCCTTGTAACATATTTGTTTTATACCTAATAGTTTTTTTTTCTCTGAATCCCCTTATGTTTCCCCTCAGCCAGTCCCCTCCCCTCTGGTAACCACTAGTGTGTTCTCTGTATCTGTGCAGAGACTCTCCTTTTAAAGGGCATGCACAAAATCTTACATGCTCTGAGCCCCAGCACAGATGCAGTTTCCTAAAGACACCACTACAAAGGTATTGGAACTAACAAATGAATTCAGTAAAGTTTCAGGATACAAAATTAATATACAAATATCTGTTACATTTCTATACCCTAATAACAAACTGTTGGAAAGAGAAATTGAAAAAGGAATCTCATTTACAATCACATCAAAAGAATAATATACCTAGGAATATCTAACGTAACAAAGAAGGTAAAAAACCTGTACTCTTAAAACTATAAGATACTGATGAAAGTTGAAAATGGAAATAATGGAAATATTATTAACATTACTGTATTCCCCAAGGCAGTTTATATATTCACTGTAATCCCTATCAAATACCAATGGCAATTCCACACAACTAGAAAAAATAATTCTAAAATTTATATACAGGGTTCCTTTGTGGTCCAGTGGTTAAGATTCCCTGCTCCCAGTGCAAGGGGCGTGGGTTCAATCCTTAGTCAGGGAACTAAGATCTTGCATAGTGTCTGGCATGGCCAAAAAAAGAAAATGAAATTTACATGGAAACATAAAAAAGCTTGAATAGTCAAAGCAATCTTGAGGGAGAAGAGCAAAGCTTGAGATATCAGACTGACTGATTCCAGGCTATACAACAAAGCTACAATAATCAAAGCAATATGGTACTGGCACAAAACAGACACACAGGTCAATGGAACAGAATGAGAAAACTCAGAAATGAACCCCAACTTGAATGGGCAATTAATCTGGGACAAAGGAAGCAAGGATAAGCAATGGGGGAAAAGACAAACTACAATAAATGCTATTGGGAAAACTGGACAACTACATGCAAAAGAATTAAACTGGACTACTCTCTTATACCATGCAAAAAAATCAGTTCAAAATGTATTAAAGACTTAAATGTAAGAAGAGTCTTAGAAGAAAACCTAGTTTTAGAAGAAAATATTTTCTGACATTGGTCTTAGCAATATATTTTTTATTTATCTCTTCAGACAAAGGAAACAAAAACAAAAATAAACAAGTGAGGCTACATCAAACTAAAAACTTCACAGTGAAGGAAACCATTAACAAAATGAAATACAGCCTACTGAATGGGAGAAGATATTTGCAAATGGCCTATCTGATAAGGGATTAATAGCACAAGTATGCAAAAAACTCATGTAATTCAACATCAAAGAAACAAGCAATCCATTTAAAAAATGAGCAGAAGAACTGAATAAACTTTTTTTCTGAAGAAGACATACAGATGGTCAACAAGCATATGAAAAGATGCTCAACATCAATAATCATTAGGGAAATGCAGATTAAAACCACAATGAGATAGTATTTCATTTCTGTCAGAATGCCAATCATCAAAATGACAACAAATAGCAAATATTGGCAAGGATATAGAGAAAAGGGAACCCTTGTGCAGTGTTGCTGGGAATGTAAATCAGTACATACTTCTGGGAAGAAAAGTATGGTGGTTTTTCAAAAAAATAGAAATAGTGTATGATCCAGAATTTCATTTTAGGGTATTTACCCAAAGAAAACAAAAACACTAATACAAAAAAAATATATGCTCCAAAGTTCATAGCAGAATTATTTATAATAGCCAAGCTATGGAAGTAATCTTAGTACCCAGCAATAGATGAATAGATAAAGATTCTATATACACATATGTGTGTGTATATATATACATGGAATATTACTCAGCCATAAAGAAAAATGAAATCTTGCCTTTTGCAATAATATGGATGGATTTAGAGGGTATGTTATCATGCTAAGTGGAATAAATTAGACATAGAAAGACTAATACCATATAATATCACGTATATATGATATCTAGAACACAAACCAAACAAAACACACTCATAGGTACAGAGAAAGAAATGGGTGGTTGCTGGAGGGGAGGGCCGTGGAGGGTTGGGGATAAGAGGTACAAGGGATTAAGAGGTACAAAGTTCCAGATGTAAAATATCGATGCCACAGTGGTCTTATGTTACAAGGTCAATAACAGTATAATAACTTTGTATGGGGACAGATTACTAGACTTACCATGGCTATCATTTTGTAATGTGCATAAAGGTCAAGTGACTATGTTGTTCAACTGACAAAAACATAATATTGTACATCAGCTATATTTGAATAAAAACACATTAAATTGTCAGTTAAAGTATGCATGAGTAAATATGTAGGATAAACATAACTCACCTTTTAAATATCTTAATATATTATGGGTCCATATATCTCTAAACTCTATAAAGATCTCTATGCAGTTAAAAGTTTAAAATAAGGTTATTATTTTAACAATAGAAATAAGTTTATGGTTGGAGAAGGCAATGGCACCCCACTCCAATACTCTTGCCTGGAAAATCCCATGGATGGAGGAGCCTGGTATGCTGCAGTCCATGGGGTTGCGAAGAGTCAGACACGACTGAGCGACTTCACTTTCACTTTCATGCATTGAAGAAGAAAATGGCAACCCACTCCAGTGCTCTTGCCTGGAGAATCCCAGGGACGGCAGAGCCTGGTGGGCTGCCGTCTATGGGGTCGCACAGAGTCGGACACGACTGAAGCGACTTTGCAGCAGCAGCAGCAAGTTTACGGTAGCTTTAAGAAAAACATTTATTCTATCCATTTTGATAATGATGTTCCTAACTGAATATCCATTCAAAAGCCCCTATGAAGAATTAAACAGATTTAAATACCATATGAATACATGAAAACCAGTTTTGTGTTATTTTTATAATTTGTAAATAGTTTAATTTTTAGAGCTGCACTGGAATGAAAGCAGAGAGATGGTTTGTGCTGCAAGGACATCATGATGTGACTGGAAAGAGGGAGGTTTGGTGGAGGGCAGAGAGCAGTGAGAGAGGATATCATATTCGGATTTGAATCCACATTTTGCTATAACCTGTTTACCAGTTTTGTGTTATTTTTATAATTTGTAAATAGTTTAATTTTTAGAGCTGCACTGGAATGAAAGCAGAGAGATGGTTTGTGCTGCAAGGACATCATGATGTGACTGGAAAGAGGGAGGTTTGGTGGAGGGCAGAGAGCAGTGAGAGAGGATATCATATTCGGATTTGAATCCACCTTTTGCTATAACCTGTTTTCTGACATCAGATGGGTCCTTGGTGACTTTGTTTATTCCTGTAGATGGTTTCTAACTTCCCACACCCACAAAATCTAAACTTCAAAGGAAGGAATTCACAAATTAAAAAGATAGCCAAGTACATAGGAAAGTCCCTAAAGGCAATAATGACAGTAGCGATGATGTTGTAATGCTCTCTAAGGTTCACCCAAGCTTCGGAAGTCTGATATTCTGTGGTTTGTTCCCGGATTTGCTATGAGATGATAACTAGTACTTAGTAAGCTGGCCTGTGATTCCATCCACTAGAGGACAGTTGGAAATGTGCACAAACACATTCAAAAGAGTGACTCACTGAAATAAACCCTGTCCTGCGGAAAGATGCTATACAAAGGAGCAGATGAATAAAATACATTTAGGGTCAGTAATCTGGATAAAGACACATGCTTTAGAGGGCTGTAGAAATTCCTTATCTAGTAAATATTTAAGTACTCTAGTCCACAAATGGGCAATTTCTCCAGGACCAGCTCCTCTGGAAGAAGTCAGCTATGTTGAGAGTGAAAGGCCCCTGTAACCCACGTCAGACTCGCAGCTGTGCCTATGGTGGCAGTGAGGCGAGCTGCAGGCAGTCCAGGGCCACTCCCAGCCCAAGGCAGGCTCTAACCTCCTCGGGGTGTGCTACATGTATATATATTTTTCAGTCTCAACAGCCCAGCCCAGCCCAGCACTTTGTGTGCAATAAGTGCCTAATCAAATCTTACTCTCTAACCCTAGTCATCTCTGGACTTGGTTCCCTGTTTTGCTACTTCTCAGCTTTTTTATTTTTGGCAGATCACTTGACTTCTCTAACTCAATTGGTTTTGGTTTTGTGGATTCAAAAGTTTCTGAGGATCCTTTAACATCCTCAGTTATGTATACAGCAATCTCACCTTTTGAGACATTTCATGTATTTCCTTACTGCCCTCCCCTGCCTGAGAACAAGTGAGGCCTTTAGTGAAAGTGGAGAGTGAAAAAGTTGGCTTAAAGCTCAACATTCAGAAAACAAAGATCGTGGCATCCGGTCCCATCACTTCATGGGAAATAGATGGGCAAATGGTGGAAACAGTGTCAGACTATTTTTTTGGACTCCAAAATCACTGCAGATTGTGACTGCAGCCATGAAATTAAAAGACGCTTACTCCTTGGAAGAAAAGTTATGACCAACCTAGATAGCACATTCAAAAGCAGAGACATTACTTTGCTGACTAAGGTCCATCTAGTCAAGGCTATAGTTTTTCCTGTGGTCATGTATGGATGTGAGAGTTGGACTGTGAAGAAGGCTGAGTGCCAAAGAATTGATGCTTTTGAACTGTGATGTCGGAGAAGACTCTTGAGAGTCCCTTGGACTGCAAGGAGATCCAACCAGTCCATTCTGAAGGAGATCACCCTGGGATTTCTTTGGAAGGAATGATGCTAAAGCTGAAACTCCAGTACTTTGGCCACCTCATGTGAAGGGTTGACTCATTGGAAAAGACTCTGATGCTGGGAGGGATTGGGGGCAGGAGGAGAAGGGGACGACAGAGAGTGAGATGGCTGGATGGCATCACTGATTCAATGGACGTGAGTCTGAGTGAACTCCGGGAGTTGGTGATGGACAGGGAGGCCTGGCATGCTGCGATTCATGGGGGTCGCAAAGAGTCAGACACGACTGAGTGAGTGAACTGAACGCATTTTCATGCTAGATTACTTCTTTTCCTAATATAAAGCTTCTGATTAGGTCAGGTAAGTTCAGTGGCAGGTAGACGGCCTAAATGTGTGCCTGCATGCATGCTCGGTTGCTTCAATCATGTTTGACTCTTTGAGACCCTATGGACTGTAGCCCACCAAGCTCTGTCCGTAGGATTCTTCAGGCAAGAATGCTGTAGTGGGTTGCCATGCCCCGCTCCAGGGGATCTTCCTGACCCAGGAATTGAACTTGCATCTCCTGCATTGCAGGCGAATTCTTTACCTACTGAACCACCAGGGAAACCAGCCTAAATATGTACCTATAAGTAAAAATCTTAATTTTTCTGAAACTCACATACTTTTTTTTGTTTGGTAAATATTTCTTATTTAAGCTTTTTATTTTGCTTTGGGGTATAGTCAATTAACAAGACTTCCCTGGTGGCTTAGATGGTAGAGCATCTGCCTACAATGCGGGAGACCTGGGTTCAATCCCTGGGTCAGGAAGATCTCCTGGAGAAGGAAATGGCAATCCACTCCAGTATTCTTGCCTGGGAAATCCCCTGGACAGAGGAGCCTGGTAGGCTACAGTCCATGGGGTTGCAAAGAGTCGGACACTGCTGAGCGACTTCACTCATAGTCGATTAACATGTTGTGATAGCTTCAGGTGAATAGGGAAGGGACTCAGCCATGCACTCACATATTTCCCTTCTCCCACAAACTCCTCTCCTATCCAGACTGCCACCTAACATTGAGCAGAGAGATACCTGCATTCTTAAATAACAAATGGGGACACTATGTTTCTTAATGTTGCTAAAGATTAAAATAAGATAGATATTTAAAACACAAGGGTAGAACTTTTGTTGACTTCTAGTAAGTATGGGTTCTATACTGTTCTCTCTGACAGGTCTGTAGCCTATGGACATGTTATTTTTTCACCTACTGGTAGGAATTTATAGAGAATCCTGTTAAAAATAGACAGCTTTTAGTACACGGTGGATCATACGGTGTCTTCTATAATATAATTGGGCTTCCCAGGTGGCTCAGTGATAAAGAATCTGCCTGCCAATGCAGGAAACAAGGGTTTGATCCCTGGGTTGGGAAGATCCCCTGGAGAAGGGAATGGCAATCCACTCCAGTATTCTTGCCTGGGAAATCCCATGGACAGAGGATCCTGATGGGCCAATGTCCATGGAATCACAAAGAGTCAGACATGACGGAGCAACTAACACTTTCTAACAAGCAATAGCATCCCTTCTTAAAAAAAATCATTACAGTGGAATTCTAAATTTTCTAAAATAATTGTAGTAAATCAACATGCGCCCTGTGTATTGACCAAATTTGATAACAGTATTTGTATTGATGAATCTATAATTAAAAATAAATGTTCCGAGTATTTATATGTGATTGAAACAAACTCTTCTGTTTATAACATTCTTAGTCACCCTATAATTTCCTGCACATTTAAGTGTTAATTTTGTGAGAATTAGCATGTATTGTCATCCTTACTCCCAATGCAATAAGATGAAAACAACTTCAGGGTCTGAACCATTTATCCATTAGTGATGGTGAAATAAACCCATAGCTGAAATAGAATTAAAAAATTAAGTGTTTTAATTTCAACAAAGGCAAAATGACAGATTGGTTTTGGAATAGCTGTTGACATTATGTAGACATAATGCCTGTGACCAGTATAGACATGACATTTTATTTTCTGATTTCATAAGTAAGAGGGATGTGTCAAAATTCCAGTTCTTCTGCTCCATCATGAGAATTGCAGAGATGACTGCACAACTGGGCTTCTTCTTCCTGCTCAGAATCTACTTTCTGTAAGAATCAAGCAGCATCAATAGAGCTGGAAAGGCCCATGAGAGAAGACACTCAAAGTACAGAAACAGAGGGGTTTTTTTTCCCTTTCCTCCAAAGTTGCTCTGTGTTTCTAGGCTCACTCTTTCTCTCTCAATTTTATTCAAGGTTCTTTTTTTTTCATGAATTGTTTCTTCTTGAACATAAATGACTATAAAACATTTTTCAAGGGGATGTCTTTTGGGGTTAATGCAGTCTCACCACAATAGGGGACCCCAACTGTGTTTGACTTGAGCCAAAGGAAAGAAATTCCCTGGATACTTTTATGTAAACCAGATGGATAAATACACAGAGAACACTACACCAAATCTACAGATGTTCGAAGGTCTCAAAATATAAGCTAGATGTTCAAAAACCAGGATGTGAATGTTAAAGTGAAGAACAAAATCTTACCTGATAAGGGAGGTCTATTTGTAAGAATCTCCAAAACAGAAGGCATAATTTCTCTCTTGACAATTCCATAATACTTCCAGAGCTAGATTCTTTATAGCCTGGTCTACAGGTGCTTCACAATTATGCCCTACCCAAATGTTACAACTTTGCCCTTGCCACTCCGAATGCCCTCCATGCCCACATCCCATCCCCACCCACAGTCACCATTTCCAGTACTTCCCTCCCTGAGTCTTTGTGTGGCTGTTTCCTCTGCCAGAAATATCTTTCCTCCACTTCAGGTGAACTGTGACTCAACCCGCAACAGTAACTCCAATGTCAACTGTGAAATCAATAGCTTTCTGGGAATCTCTTCTCCCTACCCCGGAGCAGAATTAAGTTCTTCCCTTCTCTGTACCCCTGTATTTGCCTACACATGGCACTTGACACACTGCTTGATGACAAAAATATGAAGCATCACCAGTGCCGTTTGCTTTACAGCATCTTGCACATGTCCATCCCCTCTTTTGCTTATGTACCCTCACAATGCAGGGCCTGGAACATAGTATGCTTAAATTGAGTATTCTCAACAGAATGATTAAAACCCATACCATTCATATGTGCAAATGTCTTCAGACTACCAGTCTGTTGTCTTGAAAAAAAAAAGGAGAGAAAACTGTATGACCTTTGCATATATTTGTTCTTTGAGTGCTTGTTTATTTACGAATGAATCATCAGGGTACTTTTAATATATCAAAACTGAGTTTATTGAACTTGGCAAAATGATAAGTTCATTCATTTCCTTCTACTTCCCAAGCTAATGACTGTGTTTGTTTTATTTTAAACTCCCTTTTAAAGGAGTTTTGAACTTCGTTTTCGGAGAAGGCAATGGCACCCCACTCCTCTTGCCTGGAAAAATCCCATGGGCGGAGGAGCCTGGTAGGCTGCAGTCCATGCGGTCGCTAAGAGTCGGACACGACTGAGCGACTTCACTTTCACTTTTCACTTGCATGCACTGGAGAAGGAAATGGCAACCCACTCCAGTGTTGCCTGGAGAATCCCAGGGATGGGGGAGCCTGGTAGGCTGCTGTCTAAGGGGTCTCACAGAGTCGGACACGACTGAAGCGACTTAGCAGCAGCAGCAGCAAACTCCATTTTAAACTCCCATTTATATACACGTGGACAGTGTTTTAGATTTAGGTTCAAGATACCCAGCATGTGGGAAACGGAGATGCACAAGGGCCAATGGAAACATATAAGTTAAATTTAAAGTGGCTTGAAAGTCTGCCTTTTGTTGGTAGATCATTGATTCATATGAGTTGTGAAGTGATATAATTTAATGTTAGAAAATACCAGTCTTTTTCCATAATTAGAATGATTTGGAAGTGGAGTGGTTTGGGGAATATTTAGAAGAGAAGAGATAGTACAGATAAGATTGTTGAAAGTCAGTTTGGCCAGATGGTTAGATGTGGGAGTTAGAATCAAAAAGAGGAAAATCCCATCCAACAAATATGTATAGACATTGGCAACCGGGTCCTAGAGACAAGTAACCATTTTAATCATTAACTTACATATTAAATTAACATTAAAAAGCCTAAACAGTGGTTGAGATTTTGACACCCATCTCAGGGAAGATGCTTTGTTCTTACAAAAAAGAAGTGCAAATCTTTTTGTAGAACTAGCTCATTGCTTAGGTTTGATGGGAGTGTCTGCCCTGACTAGAAAGGGCCTCTTCAGTCATATCTTATTTTGGGAACGGGAGTTGCCATGTGAAAGGCTGAGATGGAGCTGTGGAGGGTGGGCGTTTCAGCCAGAAGGGACAGTCAAAGCAGAGTCTCACTGTGATCATCAGTACGAGGTTCAGTGTGCCGGAGGGTAGTGCTGCAAGGAGAGATTATTTGAGATGAAGATGGCAAGGCAGCAGGGATCAGTCCCAGAAACTTGATTTGCTACAGAAAGAGTCAGATTTGGGGGAAATACCTGCAGTGATTTTTCTTCCTGACACAGTCCACTGTGCAGAGAGAGGGAATGGTTGGGGATATGTGCTTTATTTTCCCCAAAATGTTATTTTCTGGATTTCTCTAGTCAAATTTTGACAGAGATAATATTCTAAAGGCATTTTATCTCTGATCTCATAAAATGTTTATAAATGCATATAACAGTGTTTCAGGTCTCCTCACGAGGGAACACCATGAGGAGCTTTCTGGCAGTTGTAAGGAGCTGTGTCACGTGTGCAATAAAGAGGATGTAGTTTGTAAGGCAGGCAGAGCTATTTCCAAGAAATAAGATTCCACCCAAAAGCTTTAGACACAAGTGTTAACTGCACAAATGGCTAAATACACTTGGTTATGGCAGGTACAAAGAGTCATTTTGAACCAATGAGGTCACCAACTTCAGTGCAAAAAGGCTGAGTCAATTTTAACCATTGGCAGTTACGTTTATGAAATACCCCCCCAGACTAAGTAGGATGCTAGCTTTCCCTTGCCTTGGTGTGATTTAAATACCACAAAAGAATGTGAGATACCACTTCTTCCTGTAGCTCCCATTAGGACTTTCTGTAATGATAGGTTTCTACTGAAAAAATGAGCTTAACCACATTTGCTCACCAAAGTCCCCTTCTTTGAGGGTCAAGATTATAAATAGTCCTACAGTGAAAGCAATATCTTGTCACTTCATAAATCTGTTATCTGCACGTAATTTCTATCATCTTTTGTTCAGTTCTTAAAATAGTAAAATCATAAATATGAATCCTCAGTTTCTTTCCTTCCTTTCTTTTTCCTGCCTTACACATATACACACACAAAGATAGGCAAATACACATACACAAAAATGGGGGGAAAATATTCCTCTCAGAAATATTTCTGATAGCACATTTAAAAAGGAGTGCCTTTGGCTTTTAGACAAACATACCTTTTCCAGATAATAAATTCTATCCAGACAGGTTTAGACACAAAAACTCAGCCACCAACTGATTGCAGTAGGTAAAATTAGGTCTCTAAATGTGTTATTTTGGTGTTTTAGAATTCTTAACTGAGATGTACTTTCAAGTATGTATGTATATATATAATTTATTTGGTGTGATGGCAATTTAGATACTAAAAAGAAATTTGAAAAGGAAAGGGGGGAGATGGCTCAAGTAACTATCAAGAACTTAGTATTTGTATCTAAACTTCAGCTCTTTCCGAATCATTATTCTTTAATTTACTTGTGACAACAATCAGTGTTGCTGGTCAGCAGCCAGATCCAGGTTTTTCTGCTCGCTTAATGGCTTCACCCTTCCTTGTAATAAATGATGTGTTAGATTGGCCACTGTGCAAAGTGGCCCATTGCCATCCTAGGGGAGAACTTGCTAAATGAAATAAGAGAAACTATAGTGGTTACCAGGTCCCAGGCCCTAGTAAGTACTTATTCATCTCTCCCTACCTGTTTGGGGAATCATCTTATCTTACATTTCAAACCGTGTGGTTTAGTTGAGGTTTTCCTTACCCTTAGCTTCACCGATTAGTTTGGGGTTGGTTTAAGTCAATCAGCATTTCATACCCCTTTGACTAGAGTAATTGATGGGGTGGAGGGTGGGCTGTTTACTTGCAAGTTAATTTGGGCAGTGAGCAGATGTTTGTTTATCTGTTAGCAGAGAAAAGTTCCATTTTGTGGATGTGCAGCTGAAAAAGTATGAATCCTGAGGCAATAATAGCTATCTAGAAACAAAGGACACATTACTTCAGAATGAAGACAATGCATTTAAAAAAAAGCCAAGTTCAGAGATGTAGAAAATCAAGCCTAGTTAATTCACTGAAGTTCTTGAATTGAGGCCCATCTAGTCCTTATTCTTGGGCTTCTCATTACAGCACTCAATGGCTTCTTTATATGTTTAGGCCAGTTTTGTTGGGTTTTAAGTGGCTTGCTATGGAAAGAATCCTGTTTAATGCTTCATGTGTTCAATTTCTCAGTCATGTCCAAATCTTTGTGACCCCATGGACTGTACCCGCTGGGCTCCTTCTGTCCATGGGGGTTCTCCAGGCAAGAATACTGGAGTGGGTTGCCATTTCCTTCTCCACTAATGCTGCATATCACTTTGTTATTGAAGCACCAGCTTAGACTTTTACCTTCTTAGTTGTGACTCCGTTAGAAGGATGATGACAAGTAAAATCATGACCCCACAGCTATCAATAACATCAGAGACGAGTATCTCATCTTTCTTGATATTTATGATTATATATGTATGTAATCATGTATATGTGTGACTCTTTGTGACCCCATGGACTGTAGCCCACCAGACTTCTCTGTCCATGGGGATTCTCCAGGCAGGAATACTGGAGTGAATTGCCATGCCCTCCTCCAGGGGATCTTCCCAACCCAGATCTCCTGCACTACAGGCAAATTCTTTACCATCTGAGCCACCAGGGAAGCCCAAGAATTCCGGAGTGGGTAGCATATTTCTTCTCTAAGGGATCGTCCTGACCCAGGAATCGAAGCAGGGTCTCCTGTATTACAGGCAGATTCTTTACCAGCTGAGCTACCAGCTGAATATGTATATGTGTGCATATATATTAAATATATATGTGTGTATGTATAATTGTATAAAAAACAAAGCTGTTTTTGATGAATTAATGTCCTTTTGATTAAGCGACAGGAGATTAGGTTTGCTGATTCTGTGTCCAGTAATCCATAAAGCATGCAAGCGCAATCATGTAACTTGAATGAGGAAAATAAGTCTTAGGAAGATCTAGATCTAATATTTTAAGGATTAAGCAGTGTTGGAAGAGAAAGTCATGCTGATTAATAAAGACCCCTCTAGTGGCCATAAACAGGTAAACAGAGGGAATCACAGTCATATTTTCTCATCTGTACTGCTCAAACACATTGGTTCCTCTCATACCCTGCAGCTGAAGTTGTCTCATTGTGTCCAAGTAAGCTCAAATATAGTTGGATGATGAAGAATTACAGCCCAGAGGCAAGCAACAGTCATGTGCACTGAATTGTAGTTTGAAAGCTGACAGGCTTAAAATGGCTGCTAATATGCCAGAAAGGGGATGGGATCAGCTGTTTACTGTGTAATGTTCAATGGCACTATGAAAAATCTACTAGAGGAAATGTGACACCTTGTTAAGTCCTAGTAGCAGAGGCTAGGAGAAACAATGTCAGCTGTGCAATGTTTTACTGCATGAATATGAAGTTTATTTCAAAGAACCCTCGCAATATTGTTAGCTAATATTGAGAGTGCAGCTGTTACATAAGCTGTTCAAAGTATTCTATATTTTGTATTTGTACAAGTGAAAGTGTTAGTCGCTCAGTCGTGTCCAGCTCTTTGCAACCCTGGACTGCATGCTGCCAGGCTCCTCTGTCCATGGAATTATCCAGGGAAGAATACTGGAGTGGAGTGCCATTTTCTTCAAGAGGGGATCTTTCTGACCCAACATTCATACCTAGGTCTCCTGAATTACAGGCTGATTCTTTGCTGTCTGAGCCACCAGGGAAACTCCTTGTACAGAAAAAGGCTTCTAACATATCTGCTTAAAAATGTAGCAATTAAACCTAGGCAATTAAATTAAAAAGTAATAATAAAGATAATATGGAAAATTAGGGAGTTCCTTGTTGGTCCAGTGGTTAAGAGGGGCTTCCCAGGTGGCGCAGTGGTAGAGAATTCACCTGCCAATGCAGGAAACGCAAGAGATGCGGGTTCAATCCCTGAGTCTGGAAGATCCCCCGGAGAAGGAAATGACACCTCACCAAGTATTCTTGCCTGGGAAATCTCATGGACAGAAGAGCCTGGTGGGCTACAGTCCATAGGGTCACAGTCCATGGAAACTGGGATGGAATGAAAGAAAATAAAGAGCAAATAATAATAAATATTTCCTCAGATTCATGTTAAAATCGTCTTGAGTTTCTGAAAGGAGAATAAATATTAACTGATAAACAATTTAAAGTTTACTCAAAACAATATAAATGTAGTAATAATTTGCAATGTTTTATTTGATGGGAAACTTTCAAGATGAATTTGACTACATAGTGTGGTTCTGATAATAGATGGGCACACATGGCCCTTTGAGTTCAATGTGGCCAGGCACTCTTCTAGCTATTACAGACACATTAGAAAATAAAGCATTGAGGACACTATCCCTGACCTCATGAAGTTTACATTCTCTGGTACAGGGAAACAGGAAATAAACCTGAGAAATAACTATATATATATATAGTATATAGGGAGGCTTCCCAGGTGGTGCTAATGGTAAAGAACCTGCCTGCCAAGGTAGGAGACATGAGAGATGTGGGTTCTGTCCCTGGGTTGGGAAGGTCCCCTGGAGGAGAAAATGGCAACCCACTCCAGTGTTCTTGGCCTGGAGAATCCCATGGACAGAGAAGTCAGTTCATAAGGTGGCAAAGAGTTGGACATGACTGAAGTGACTTAGCACAGCGTATAGTATGTAGCATTGACAGAAGGTGTTAAGTGCTCTAAAAGATACAATAAATAGAATTGAGCTGCTGGAATAGGGGCTTCATTTAAACAGGGTGGACAGTGACGCTTCAGCAAAAATTTGAAAAAAGTAAGGAAGGGAACCACAGGGATATCCGATGGAAGATTATTACAGATCCAGGAGACAGCAGTGCGAAGATTCTGGAGAAGAAATGTGCCCAGTGCGTTTGAAGAACAGGAAGGAAGTTGAAGTGTCTGGTGTAGAGTAAAAGGGATACAGTAATCCCAGGGATGGAGGAGCCTGGTGGGCTGCGGTCCGTGGGGTCGCTAAGAGTCGGGCACGACTGAGCAACTTCACTTTCACTTTTCACTTTTCACTTTCATGCATTGGAGAAGGAAATGGCGACCCACTCCAGTGTTCTTGCCTGGAGAATCCCAGGGATGGGGGAGCCTGGTGGGCTGCCATCTATGGGGTCACACAGAGTCGGACACGACTGAAGTGACTTAGCAGCAGCAGCATATATGTGTGTGTGTGTGTACTTACACACACACACACACATATAAAACTGTCTGCCGTCTATGGGGTCACACAGAGTCGGACACGACTGAAGCGACTTAGCAGCAGCAGCAGCAACAGATAATGAGATCAGACAGGTGTGAGATGGAGTCTTGTAAGGATTTAGATTTTTTTTAACTGAAGTATAATTGACATATAATATTAGTTTCTTCAGTATCTTATAATAACTTATAATGGAAAAGAATCTGAAAAGCAATATATATATATGTATATATGTGTGTGTGTGTGTGTGTGTACTCACACACACACACACACATATAAAACTGAATCACTTTGCGATATACCTGAAACATTGTAAATCAAGTGCCCTTCAATTAAGAAGTTAAAAAGTTAAAAATAACATTAGTTTCAAGTGTATAAAGACTCAATATTTCTGTATAATAAGAAATGATCAGCATAGTATGTCTAGTTAACACCCATCACCGTACATAGTTACAGAATTTTTTTCCTTGTGATGAAAATTTTTCAGATCTACTGTTTTAAAAACTTTCAAATAATGCAATTCAGTATTATTAACTATGGTCAATATGCTCTATATTATGTCCCCATGACCTATTTTATAGCTGGAAAAGTGTCCCTTTTGACACCTTTCACCCTTCACTCGATGCCCCCACTCTGCCTCTGGTTACCACCTAGAGGTAGTTCTCTGTATTTTTGAGTTTGGGTTTGTTTGTTTTGTTTTGTTTTCAATTTTCCCACATAAATGGCATCATATGGTATTTGTCTTTGACTTATTTCACCTAGCATAATGCCCTCTAGATTCATCCGTGTTGTTGCAAGCATCAAGATTTCGTTCTTTTTTATGACTGAATAATATTCCATTGTGTGTATGTGTGTATANGGTAGTTCTCTGTATTTTTGAGTTTGGGTTTGTTTGTTTTGTTTTGTTTTCAATTTTCCCACATAAATGGCATCATATGGTATTTGTCTTTGACTTATTTCACCTAGCATAATGCCCTCTAGATTCATCCGTGTTGTTGCAAGCATCAAGATTTCGTTCTTTTTTATGACTGAATAATATTCCATTGTGTGTATGTGTGTATAAATATATATATATATACATTCACATATTCTTTATCCACTCATCAGTAGACACTTAGGTTGCTTTCATATCGTGGCTATTTTAAATAATGCTACAATGAACATGGCAGTGCATATATCTTTTCAAATTAGTGTTTTTCATTTTCTTCAGAGAGATACCCAGAAGTGGAATTGCTGGATCATATGATAGTTCTGTTTTTAATTTTTTTGAGGAAACTCCACACTGTTTTTCATAGTGGTTGCACCAAGGATTTAGATTTTCAATGTGCATGAAATAAGCCCTAAGAGTTCTGAGCAGAAGAGTGGCATGACCTAATTCAGTGTTTTAACAGTGTCAATCTGGCTCTATTGAGGAGACTGTAAGAAGGAAAAGGTAGAAAACAGGAGTATCAATTATTGCAGTAATCCATGTGACAGTTGATGCTGATCTGGATCATGGTATTAACAGTGGAGTTGGTAACAAGTAATGCTAGATATGCTTAGAAGGTAGAGCCAATAGGGATTTGAATATATGACAATGAAGGATGGAAGACAAAGAATAAAGAATTATTACAAGATATTTGAACTGAGTAATGCAAGTTTTGAGAGGTCATTTCCTGAGATAGTAAGACTGTATGTAGAGTAAGTTTGGGAGGAGTTAGGTGGATCTGGAGTTCAGAGAGATTCTGACTGAGAGGTCCATTTGTGGGGGATGGGGTGGGAACCTATGTAAAGTCATGCAACTGAATGTATAATGGCAAATAGATAAATGAAGTTTCTATTTTAAGTAACTTGCAAGACTACATATCTATAAAAATTCCTTCTGGTATAGAACACCTAAAATGCAAAACATCTAGATAAAACATAATAAATTTTAAATAAATAAGTCTGAGCTCTAGTAATGAAAGCAATCAGAAGCCAGATAAAGAATAAAGAATGATTGCACAGTGGTAAGCTAAATCTAGAGTTTCTTTTGACTGAGGGCATCTCTCAGTTCCTGAGGGCTCAGAGCCTGGCTTTTAACCGGGCCCATGCATTTAGGACTGGAAACCAAGCTGCAAGGGCCTAGAATATGGTGGACAGATGACATACTTTAGTAAAACAAAACTTGAAATTACTTTTTTAGAGAGTGCATTTGCTGTAGTTTAGTCACTAGTCATGTCTGATTCTTTTGTGACCCCAAGGACTGTAGCCCGCCAGGCTCCTCTGTCCATGGGATTGCCCAAGCAAGAATACTGGAGTGGGTTGTCATTTCCTCCACCAGAGGATCTTCCCAATCCAGGGATTGAACCCATGTGTTCTGATTAACAGGCAGATTCTTTACCACTAAGGCACAGCACATTAGGATAAATCAACCCACCACTGGAAAGGAAATATCCCCCTTTAGGGGATAGGCTGGGTGGTGGGAGTGAGGAGATATAGTAGGAGTCTGGGATTAATAGATACACACTGCTATACATAAAATAGATAAACAACAAGGACTACTGTATACCTATAATCAGTAGGAATTATACTCAATTGCTTTAATAATCTATACTGCGGCAGTGCCCAACCTTTTTGGTACCAGGCATCAGTTTCATGGAAAACAATTTTTCCATGGACTGAGGTTGAGGATGTGGTTTGGGGATAATTCAATCACATTACATTTATTGTGTACTTTATTTCTATTATTACTTCAGTTCCACCTCAGATCATCAGACATTAGATCCTGGAAGATGGGGACCCCTGCTATAATGGTAAAGAATTTGAAAAAATATATATATATAAATCTGAATCACTAATAAACACTTGAAACTAACACAGCATTGTTAATTATACTTCAAAATATTTAAAACCTACAGAAACCATATTACAATCAAACCAAAAAAAGAGAAAGGAAATAGTGATAGACTTGGCACTGGGCAGAGGCATGGACTTATGATTAGGGGACAGAATTGAAACTACTTATGTGGTCCACAAAACCTTCAGTCTGAAAGTTAAGTTTCTAACATGGTCCTGGGTTGCTGGTCACATCAGCAGTAAAGCAAAAGCAACGGCAGTTCCTCTCTGAAGGAGCTGATTTCATTACTTATCTGTGTAAAATATCTCTGCTCTCTGACTCTTTCCCCTCTCCCACTTTTATCACGCGTTCTTCCCATTGCCTCTCTTGTCCTTTATCCCATTTCATTTTGGTTCTGTTCTCAGCAGTTTTACTCAGTGTAGAGATTCACTTTGGAAAGAGATCCTATAAGGCCAGGTTTCAGAAGGTCACAGAAACTAGATTGCTCCCATCCCTTGTAGTCCTAGGACAAGCTCTAACATCCACCTGCCTAGAGTAGATAGAACCCACTGAGGTTTTAGCAGTGGCTCCTGAATCGACCCACTGCACTTTGTGAATATGTTAGCTCTTTTAGAGTTCCTGTGTTCTGAGACACTGGCTTGTTTGACATTGTGTCCTAGTATGCGGGTCTTACGGATGTTGGAAGATTGTCTTCGCTCACTTGTATTTTTGACCTTATTTGGATAACGTGTCTCTAGTTATTCTAAATATTGTCTTTCAATCTTAGGTTTTGCTATCACTTTTCTCTGTTTTTATATGGGGATTTGGGATGTATCACAGACTATGCCCACCATTGTTACTATCTTCTAGAATCCCCATTATAAATCTTTTGAAAAAAAGAAAATAGATGAGGGAGAATGGATATGTATATATACATATGGCTGAGTCCCTTTGCCTTTCACCTGAAACTATCACAACATTGGTTTGTTAATTGGCTATATATCCTTGTATAAAATACAAAATAAAAAGTTTTTTAAAAAGGAAATAGAATGACTTAGCTTTTAGAAGCCAGTAATATATATTCACATATATGTAATTATATATGAATTTACATAAACAAAAAATCAAGACAGTTCTTAGGAAATGGTACATGAAGGAAAAGCAAGCAGAGATGGCTAAATAATAAAATGCATTACTGGAAATAATTATAATGTGCAACGATCAGACCAATCTCAGGAAAAGTTGCCAATAGTAATAGATTTTCTTTGGTGCTAAGCATCTCCTGCTTCTGTGGTCAATGCCCTCGTCTAGCTTGCCATACCTAGTGTCCCATAAACCTGTGTTTTGTTCCATGCAGGTCCTATCAATAACTACTTTTTGATCATTATTTGCCATTCAACTACAATTCAGTATTAAGAACGTTAACTTATTTATTCAGTATTAGAAGGTGAAGTCGCTCAGTCGTGTCCGACTCTTTGCGACCCCGTGGACTGTAGCCTACCAGGCTCCTCCNCATGAAACAGTCTGCTGCTAAGTCGCTTCAGTCGTGTCCGACTCTGTGCAACCCCATAGACGACAGCCCACCAGGCTCTGCTGTCCCCGGGATTCTCCAGGCAAGAGCGCTGGAGTGGGTTGCTATTCCCTTCTCCAATGCATGAAAGTGAAAAGTGAAAGTGAAGTCGTTCAGTCGTGTTCGACTCTTAGCGACCCCATGGACTGCGGCCTACCAGGCTCCTCCATCCATGGGATTTCCCAGGCAAGAGTACTGGAGTGGGTTGCCAGTGCCTTCTCCATTAAAAAGTCTACAATCAATAAATTCAGGAGAAGGTGTGGAGAAAAGTGAACCTTCCTACACTGTTGGTGGCAAGGTAGATTGACATAGCCACTATGGAAAAAGGTATGGAGGTTCTTGAAAAAGCTAAAAGTAGAACTACCATATATTCCAGCAATCCCACTCCTGTATGTGGAAAACATACTGAAAACCATAATTCGAAAAGACACATGCATTCCAATGTCTACTTCAGCACTGTTTATAATAGCCAAGACAGGGAAGCAACAAAAATGTTCACAAATAGAAGGATAAAGAAAATGTGATATATTATACACAATGGAATATTTCTCAGTCATGAAAAAGAATAAAATCATACCATTTGCAGCAACATGGATGGACCTAGAGATTGTTGTACTAAGTAGTTCAGATAGAGAAAGACATATATTACTTGCAAGTGGAATCTGAAAACTGACACAAATGAACTAATTTACAAACACAAACAGACTCACAGACTTGGAAAACTCACGGTTACCAAAGGGAAAAGGTAGAGAGAGGGATAAATTAGGAGTCTGAGATTAACATATATACACATATATGACATAATACATATAAAATAGATCGTCAACAAGGACCTACACTACAGAACAGGGAACTCTACTCAATACTCTGCAATAACCTACATAGGAAAGGAGTCTGAAAAAGAATGGATATATGCGTAACAGAATCGTTTTGCTGTATGTCTAAAACTAACACCACATTGTAAATCAACTATACTCTAATATAAAATAAAAAATAAAATCAGTTGCACATATTTATGTGGATCTATTTCTGTACTGTCTAATCAATGCTTCACTGATCTATGTGTCTATGTTTTAATAACTGAAAGTCTTAAAATCAAGTAGTACAATCCTCCCAACTGTATTCTTTTTTAAAATTATTTTACCTATTTCAATTCATCTGTTTTCCATCAAATTTAGAATAGCTTGGTCTATATCTACTAAAACTATTTGGGGATTTTGACTGATAATACATTAAACCTCCATGTTAATTTGAGCAAAATTGACATATTTACTTTTTCGAGTCTTCCAACCCATAAAAACCGTCACTTTCTCTATTCACTGGGTCTTCTTTGACTTCCTTCATCAACTTTTTATAGTTTTCCAACACACAGACTCTGAACATAATTTTTTCAGGTTTATACATGAGTACTTTTTGAAAAAGTGAAAGCATTAGTCATTCAGTTGTGCCATTTGCGTGAAAGGAGTACTCTGCGACCCCATGGACTGTAGCCTGCCAGGCTTCTCTATCCATGGAATTCTCCAGGCAAGAGAATGGGTTGCTGTTCCCTTTTCCAGGGGATCCTCGTAACCCAGGTTATCTAAAAAATAATTTTTTTTCTGGCCACACCACACATCTTGCTGCATCTTAGTTACCTGACCAAGGACTGATCTGTGAGCCTAGCAGTAAAAGGGCCAAGTTCTAACCACTGGACTAGCTTGTATTTTTTTTTAATTCTTCTTCTCAATTGTACCCGGTTAGTATACAGAAATATAACTGACTTTTGTGTCTTGATCCTGCATCCTGCAAAGCTGCTTATCTTTATTAGTTCTAGAGATATTTTTTAGTGATTCCCTGAGATTTTCAACATAGAAAATCATGTTGTCTGTGAAAGGAGATTCTTTGCAATCTACAGTTTCTTATCTTTACTTTTTTCCTAATTGCACTAGCTAAGACTTCCAGTGTGATGCTGAATAGTGGTGACAAGTATACATATCCTTGCCTTGTTCCTGTTGTTAGAGGGAAATCAGTCTTTTTACCAGTAAGTATGATGTCAGCTCTAGGGTTTGTTTGTTTGTCTTTTTGTAGATGTCCTATATAAAGTTGAAGAGATTTCCTTCTACTATTCCACACCCAATTTCAATGTGTGTATTTTTTTCTACACCACCAAGTAGTTCTGACTCTAGCTGGGTGTCCTATGAGTCAATTCAAGTCTGATCTACCTGAAGACTGTCAGATGCCACAGGTTGCTCAGCCTAACAGGACTGCCCTCCCATCCACCCATTTCAGATGTCAATTACAAGGTTGTCACATTTGCTTCTGATTGACTAGCTATAGGTTTGAGGTTCCGACACCTTCCTCCTTGGTTTGATTAATTTGTTGGAGCAGCTCATGGAATTCAAAGAAACTATTACTTACTAGATTACCAATTTATATATAAAAAGCTATAACTCAGGACCAGCCAAAAGGAAGATTGCATAGGGCAAAGTATGTAGACAGGGCTGTACCCTCTCCCTGAATATCCACGTGCTCACCAAGCAGGAAGCTCTCCGAACTGAAAACTTCATTACACAGGCATGATTAATTAAATCACTGGCCATCAACAACTGAAGCCAACCTGGAGGCCCTTCTCGCCTTCCCAGAAATCTGGGGGTGGCATTGAAAGTTCCAACCTTCTAATCACATGGTTGGTTCTCCTGGCAACCAGCCCCTTTCCCTTCCCTAGGTGCTTTCCACAAGTTGTCTCATTAACATAACAAAAGAAACCTTCATAGCTCTCATCACAGGAAATTCCAAGGGTTTTAGCTTTGTGCCAGGAAAGAGAATGAAATGAATACATATTTTTTATTGTAATTCATTATTTCATACCTTCTATTCTTGGTTTCTTGAGAATTTTTATCAGGGATAGATGTTGAAATTTGTCAAATTGTTTTCCTGCATCTATTGATATAATCATGTGGGTTTGTTGTTTTTTTTCTTTAGACTATTAATATACAATGAGTTACATAGGTTGATTTCTTGAATATTGAATCAGTTGCATTCCCAAGCTAAATAAACTGCTTTTGGTCACAGTGTATTGTGCTTTTTATATATTTTTTTCTATAATTTGCTAATATTTGCTTGATTATTTTCATATTTACATTCTCGAACAATAATGATATGTACTTTTTTGTGTGTGCTAATTTTGTCTGATTTTGGTATCAGGGCAATGTCAGACTCTTAAAATGAGTTGGGAAATATTCCCTTCTCTTTATTCTCTGGAAGAGTGTATTCAGAATTGATATTTGGTATAACTTGTCCATGAAACCATCTGGACCTGAAGATTTCTTTTTTGGAAGGATTTTAACTGAAAAATTCAATTTCTTTAATACTTAAAGGTCAATACAGGTTTTCTGTTTTAGCTGAGGTTTGATAGCTCTTGGATTTTGAGAAATTAGTCCATTTCATCTAAGTTATGTGTGGTTTGTAGTGTAGGCTTAACAAAAGCCTATGAAGTCTGTAGTAATATCCACTTTTTCACTTATTCCTGATATTGTTAATTTGTGTCTTATCTCCTCTGTACTATCTCAGTCCTCCTAGAGGTTTACTTTCATTGATCTCTGGAAAATATCAGTCTTTGGTTTCATTGATTTTTATCTACCGTTTTTCTGTATCCATTTTATTAATTTCTGATCTTTCTATTGGGTTTTCTGTTGTTATCTCACAAGTTCCTGGGATTCTGTTCACTTTATTCCAGCCTTTTTTCTGAGTTTTCTGATTGGATAAATTTTATTGAAGTGAAGTGAAGTGAAGTTGCTCAGTCGTGTCCGACTCTTTGCGACCCCATGGACTGTAGCCCACAAGGCTCCTCCCTCCATGGGATTCTCCAGGCAAGAGTACTGGAGTGTTTGGATGGCATCACCGACTCAATGGACATGAGTTTGAGCAAGCTCCGGGAGTTGGTGATGGACAGGGAGTGTGCTGCAGTCCATGGGGTCACAAAGAGTCTGACATGACTGAGCGACTGAACTGAGCTGAACCGTCCTTTTTAGTGGACTGTAAGGTGTAAGGTCTATATCTATTATTTTCAATAATGTGTGCCCAGTGCCCAGCATAGTAGCTTCCCAGATATTGGATAAATCTCAGTGCAAATGAAAAAAGTGAATGAATGGAGCACTTGGGCAGTCCACTTGCAGGAGACTAGTCTGTGATGTTTGAAAGTGGGCACTGGAGCCAGAAAATAAGTTTGTTCAACAAGAATAATGTCTTTAAATTTAAGTCAAAGAATAGAAAGTATAAAGAAAACGTAAAGGTAGCTGGAAAAGCACACTATACAGTTATACAGAACCTGGGAACGGTTGCTAAGTAGAAAAACAAAACTTTCAAACAGATAACTCAAGCAAGGTATTGGTTAAGTAAAAATAATTTGATAAAGTATGATGTTATTTGAAGTAAATTTTATTATTTAAACAATTTATGGCAATGTGAAAAAAAGCTAAAACTGAAAAAAAAATTAGAGTTAAAATTTCCTGGGATATGTAACAGTAAAAGAGACACTGAAGGAATGGCATAAAAATTCATTTCTAGTGAAGAATATGAAAGGTGTTGTGTAAAATGCGAGTAAAAAGTCATGGCCAGGCACTTCCCTGGTGGTCCACTGGTTAAGACTTCACCTTCCAATGCAGGGGGTTCATGTTCGATCCCTGGTTGGGATACTAAGATACCACATGCCTCACAGCCAAAAAATCAAAACATAAAACAGAAGCTCTATTGTAACAAATTCAATAAAGGCTTTTAAAATGGTGCATATAAAAAAATCTTTTAAAAAATTAAAAGAATCATGGCTACTCGCACGGAAAACATGATTATATTGACTAATGGAAATGTCACCTGAAACAATAGGAGATGTAACTCAAGTAATGAGTTTGAGTAGAAATTATAAGCTAATGACTTCTTGTGTAATTCTCTAGTTCAAACATCAGCAAAACTATTGAAAAGTATTCCATGACCATAGTGCATATGTCAGATCCTATACCCAATAGTGTATGTTTTATTAAAATATTAGAAACAGTTGTTCAAGTTCAGGAAAAATGGATTAGCAGTGTGTTTGGTGCAATTTCAAGACAGGAAACCTTAGAGGAGGACAGGAGTGAGAGAAGGAATGTCCCATGTTGGCTTTAGGAATGGTCACAGTGATTAATACTTCCTCATAGAGGCAGATGATAGTCTGGAAACAGACAGACAGTAGGAACATGTAACCAAACAGCACAACAATTAAAATTCTTAGTAATAGGAATCTAAAGTAGCTCCTGCTTGATTCATCACTCTCCTTACTTTCAGTCATTTTCCTGTGTCATGAAGACAGGACACAAAATGCATGTTTCCCTAATCTCTGTGAGTCAATATCTTGATCATAGCTCTGTGTACAAGCTATACTAACAAACTGAAAATACACATGACTCCAGTCTATCTTCTCTGAACTAGAGGAGATTCTTAATATTTACCAGGTAAGACTTTTTGAAAGTCAGGTTATTGCTGCAGCTGATGAGAAAGTGTGTACTTTGATACATCTTCCAGCTCTAGGCAAAGTCAGTCTCAAGGGCTATTCTTTAAGCCTGAAAAATGTTTTGAGGGTGATCCTGTGAGGGTTTTATTTAAGAACTGAATCTTCTAAGCCTAAAATTAAAACTGTAGCAATGATAAAACTAAGAGAAGAGAGGAAGTTGGATAGCTACCTGCTTATGAGCCATTTATTCTAAACAGATAACTTGAAGGGTTTTGTCAAATCCATAGCTCTTCAGCAAATCTATATTATATGATGCTCCACTTATCTAGCATCACCAGGAAACTGGTTCACATAGATCAAATTTCCAGATAACAGAACTACTTTTTGAAATACATAACACACTGATTTGCCAATGGAGGATTTTGAATTTAATAACCACTCCTTTCCCTGAGACGATGATTCAAAGCCATCATAATGCATTGTCTTTAGTAGTGACCTGGGACTCCACCAGAATGTGAAGAACTAAAAGATTTTCTCCAGACCAAATGGACCCTACATATTCTATTTCTGTAGTTTTATCAGATTTTAGAAAAATTTGTTGTCTTATTCTTTTGGCATTTTTTCTCTTCTCCTGTTTCTTTGTTTCTAATTTGTTGGCTTCTTACAATTAAAATTTCCCAATTTAAAGGCTTTTTCTCTTAGAGTAATCTACTCTGGCTTTATTATAACTGTTTTGCCATAGCATTCATCACTCAAAAGTACTTTTTCTTTAATTCCAAGTTCACCGCTGGGTCCTAAATGGTTGTGGATTTCTGAAACCTCACAATAAAAAGTACATTTTCCTTTTTTAGTGAATAATTTGAAAAATAAGATAAACCAGTATTGTTTGGTGCTCAACACGTAGAAATTCAAGTTCAAGAATAAAAGCATGGCTATTTATGAGAAGAGAGTAAATGACAATTTTATGCTTCAGTTCTCACCTGCCTATTATTCAATCCACAGAACTTTGAGGAAGTTTAGAATATTCCTACTGGATTAGAATACTCCACAAACAAATAGAATTTCATATTCCAAGTTACTGGGCACCATGTAGAACCACAGCAGATACATACTTTATACCCTTTCCCATATATATTTTTTTTTTGGTAAAACTTTGCCTGTCCTTCTGAAGCCAGTATTGTATGCCTCACATTGTAATGAGGAGGGCGGGGCTTAATATCTATAGTGAATTAGACATGATGCACTTGATTGAATTCTAAAATATTCAAAAGGATCCAAACAGATTAATCTGAACAATATATTTCTTTTAAAAATCCACAACTTAGGCTTTATAATTGATTTTAGATAGTTTTGGGTTCTTGTTCCTCCTTCACTTGCATAATCCTAGCCTGGAATCTATGCTTTCAAAGACCACATAGAGAAAAGCAACAGTCATGTCCAAGTGCAATGACCCTTGAGGCTCCAAACTGTCTCTCTAGATTAAAACCTCTGCTAGGAGAAATGCAGACTGTGTGAAGAAAAACAAATTTTATCCAAGCCCTGAGGTAAAAGCAAGGCTCTGAAGTTACCCTGAAGAACTGTACAACAGAAGAACTAGCTCCTTTGACTTTCTACTCGGCTATCTCAGGAGTCTATCCTTCTCCTATAATATATGCTTCAGTTCAGTTCAGTTCAGTTCAGTCGCTCAGTCGTGTCCAACTCTTTGCGACCCCATGAATCGCATCTATTTGCCATGAAGTGATGGGACCAGATGCCATGATCTTAGTTTTCTGAATGTTGAGCTTTAAGCCATTACTAAATAAAAGAAGCCAAATCTGAAAATCTGTATGATTCCAACTATATGACATTTTGGAAAAGCAAAAACTTCAGAAACAGTAAAAAGATCAGTGGTGGCCAAGGACTAGGAAGGAGGTCGGGATGAGTAAGCAAACCACAGAGAATTTCTAGGGCAGTGAAACAATTCTGTATCATATTGTAATGATGAGCACATAATATTATATATTTAGCAAAACCCATAGAATGTACAACACCAAGAGTCAAACCTGATGTAAACCATGGACTTCAGTGGATAATGATGTGTCAAAACAGATTCATTGATTGTAACAAATGTATCAATCTGGGGTGGGGGAGGGGTGTTGATAGTAGGAGAAGCATAAAACTCCTGTACTTTCTGCTCAATTCTGCTGTGAACCTATGACTTTTCTAAAAAAGAAAGTCCGCTTAAGAAAAAAAGAACTCAGTGGATGAGTTCAGTGGCAGAATGGAGTAGATGACAGAGGAAAGATAAAGTGAACTTGAAAACAGAAGTAATCCCATCTCAAACAGATAAATAAAAAAGATTTTAAAAAAATGAATAGACGAAAATACCACAGTTGTCCCTTTACAAAAAAAAAAAAAAAAAAAAGCTGATGAGCTGGTAAAAGCTGTCAGAATCATTTTTTTTTACAGAACTCTGGTGTCTAGTCAAAATTTACAACCGGGGGAAGCTTGATAAGGAAAGAAGCTATTGCTTTGCAGTAAGATACAGCTATGGTGATTCAAATTGCTACCTACCATGCACTGTACCCCATGTGTAGTGCCAGTTGTGAGGACTGCACCTAAAAAAAAAAAAAAGCTGATGAGCTGGTAAAAGCTGTCAGAATCATTTTTTTTTTACAGAACTCTGGTGTCTAGTCAAAATTTACAACCGGGGGAAGCTTGATAAGGAAAGAAGCTATTGCTTTGCAGTAAGATACAGCTATGGTGATTCAAATTGCTACCTACCATGCACTGTACCCCATGTGTAGTGCCAGTTGTGAGGACTGCACCCGCATTCCTGGTACAGGATGCTAGTGGCCAGAGGGAGCAATGTGGAATTTCTCAAAGAATTTTCTAAGAATTTTGGCTGTTGAGTTCCAGCCCATCTAGTTGCTCCCTGAAGGGCTTGCCTTTATTTTGCCTTACGCAAAGCATTTCTAGTGATAAGGTGGCTAATTAGGAGGCTTTTGCTATTTGTATTTCAAAGCAGAAATATTGGCTGAAGCAGCCATGGGCTAGGGATAATAGTAACAAACAATTAACAATTAATGTCTCATCCACAGGGGAAAATAAAGAAGTTAATGAGGACACCTAGGCATTTAGACTTACTAGGTATATATATTAAATCAACTCTCTTCAGTAGGCTCAAAGAGCTAAAGGGACAAGCAACAAACAAACCAAAAAGCCTAGGAAACAACAGATTGGGAAAAGAGGTATTTAGGGGTAAGGGAATTTTTAAAGGCTCCTGTGCATACCAGGGAATCAGATATACATAATGTCAATATTGCATGCTAAAGATAAAAAAGGCCTGAAAAGACTCCAAGCTTTTAACTCTGACTCGCCTTCAGGCTCTGAGCAAGCTTTGAGTGAAAGTTGAGGCAAAACTGTAAGCAACCTGGCTAAGCACAAGGATTGTTGCAACACAAAACCAATCTGCAAAGACTAAGAGAGTATTTTTTTATCTTTTCTTTTTCTTCCAAACATTGAAAGAAACACTGTTAAAACAACAGGTGACCCCAAAGTTAATGGAACACAGATTTCTTCACATAACAAATAATACAAACTTCACCAAAATTGTCTGGGAAATCACAAAACAAGCAAATAGTAACAGCCAACAAGTAGCAGCAGAAACAAACTCTTGGGAGGAGGGAAATCTCATTTCCAGAGTTGCCACATGTTAATGTTAAAAATCTCCAGGTCTAAATGAACCAAAAGAATTCAAAGCAGTGACTAAACAGGGAAGCATGGCTCATCTACAGGGGAGAAAAAAGAAATTAATAGACTGTCCATGAGGACACATAGGCATTTAGATTTACTAGACATAGACATTAAATCAACTCTCTTAAATATGCTCAAAGAACCAAAGGAAATTATGGAGAAAGAACTAGAGGAACCAGGAGAATGTGTCTCACCAAATACAGAATGTTAGGAGAAATGATAGAAATGAAAAAATAGAAATTTTAGAAATTAAAAGTACAGGTAGATCAATTGATATCCAGTTTATGAAGTCAAAGTGTTAGTCGCCCAGTCATGTTCAACTCTTTGTGACCTCATGGACTGTAGCCCGCCAGGCTCCTCTGTCCATGAGATTCTCCAGGTAATAATACTGGAATGGGTTGCCATTCTGTTCTCTAGTGGATCTTCCCAACTGAGGGGTCAAACCCAGGTCTCCTGTACTGCAGGTAGATTCTTTACCATCTGAGCCACCAGGGAGAGTCAAATTGTCAAATCCCCAAGACAAAGAGAGAATCTAGAAAGCAGCAAGAGAAAGTGACTCATCACATACAGGAAACACTGTGTGCAATTAATAGCCCATTTTTCTGTGGAAATTGGAAGCCAGAAGGCAGTGCAGTGACATATTTACCTTTTTTTGTTTGCCATACCAGGTGGTGTGTGAGATCTGAATTCCCAGAGCAGGAATTGAACCTGCAACCTGCAGTCCCAGGGTGAAATATTTAATGGGCTGAAAGAAAATAATTTCACCAATAATTCTATATCTAGCAAAACCATCATTAAGACCTGCACTATAAGAAATGCTGAAGGGAGTCCTCCAGGCTACAAGATAAAGGGATACTCAAAGCCATGTGAAGAAATAAACAACACAACAGTAAGTGTATCTACGTATAAAACAGATAAATATAAAAACCAGTGGAATTGCATGTTTTGTTTATAACTTCTCTTTTTTTCTATATGTATGTAAGATAATTAAAACAACAATTATATATGCATGTTAATTGATCCCTGATGTATAAAGATGTAAAATAACAGCATAAAGGGAGGAGGTGGAGTTGTAAAGGATCAGAGGAGGCAATGGCACCCCACTCCAGTACTCTTGCCTGGAAAATCACATAGACAGAGGAACCCGGTAGTCTACAGTCCATGGGGTCGCAAAGAGTCGGACACGACTGAGTGACTTCACTTTCACTTTTCACTTTCATCCATTGGAGAAGGAAATGGCAACCCACTCCAGTGTTCTTGCCTGGAGAATCCCAGGGACGGGGAGCCTGGTGGGCTGCCATCTATGGAGTCGCACAGAGTCGGACACAACAAGCGACTTAGCAGCAGCAGCAGAGAGCAGCTTGGTACTAATTAAAACTTGGTTCTTACAAGTTGTTTTTTTTTTTTTTTAACTTAATTCTTACAAGTTAAGATACTAACTGTAACCCCAGGATAACTATTATTATGGGCTGAATTGTGCCTCCCCAAAATTCATATGTTGAAGCCTTAACTCCCAACGTGTTTGGCATTTGGAGATGGGATCTTTGGAAGGTAATTAGATTAGGTCATGTGGGTAAGGTCTTCTTGATGAGGTTTATAACCTTATAAGAAGAGACCAGAGTGTGCTCCTTCTCCCCTTCTCTCTCTCTGTCTTTCTCTTTTTCCCACCATGTGAAGAAATAACTAGAAGTGGGCCATCTGCAAGCCAGGAAGAGAACTCTCATCAGGAACTCATTGCCAGTATCTTCACCTTGACATTGTGCTTTTCAGTCTCTGTAACTGTGAAAAATAAACGGCTGTTGTTTAAGACACATAGTCTATGAGATTTTGTTATAGTGGCTCAATCAGACTAAAGGGTATAAAAATAAAAAAATAAAAACAAACACCTTTTAATGTATACAGAAAAAGAAACAAGATGGGAATCAGAACAGTAAACTAGAAAAAAAAAAATCACTCATAGAACAAGGCAGTAGTGGAGTAACTGAAGAATAAAAAAACAATAAGACAGAAAACAAGCAGCAAAGTTGCAGAAGTAAGTATTTTCTTATCAATAATTGCATGAACTGTAAATGGATCGAACCCTCCAGTGAAAGAGAAGAGATTAGTGGACTTCCCTGGTGGTCCAGTAGTTAAGAATCCATCTGCCAATGCAGGGGATATGGATTCTATCCCGGATCCATGAAGAGTCCACGTGCACGTGCCTCCAGGCAACTAAGCCTGAGAACCCCAACTACGGAAGCGCCTGCACCAGAGCCTGTACTCAACAAGAGAAACCACTGTGTTGCAACTAAGCAGCTGGAGTAGCTTCAGCTTGCAACAACTGGAGAAAGCCCCTGTACAGCAACAAAGACATAGCCCAGCCAAAAATAAAAAATAAATAAATAAATACACTTAAAAAGAGAGAGAGATCAGAAGAATAGATTTTTTTAATGATTTAAATATATGTTGCTAAAAAGAAGCTCACTTTAAATCCAAGGACACAAGTAGACTGAAAATATAAGAAATAAATTCCGTGCAATGCAAAAAATGCCAAAGAAAACTGAGGTGGCTATACTAATATCAGACTAACATAAGTCGACTCATATAGACTTGAAGACAATAATTGTTACAGGACAAAGAAAGGCATTATCAATGCATGTTGACAAAAAGTTCAACATGTCAAGATATACTGATTATAAACATATGCCTCTAACAAAAGAACCACAAAATATATGAAGCAAAAACTGATGTAATTGAAAGAAGACATAATTTTACAGTAACAATTGGAAACTTCAATATCCCATGCTAAAGAATAGATAAAACAACTAGACAGAAGATCAGTTTAAAAATAGAAAATTTGAATGATGCTATGAACCAACAATGTTTAAAAGACATCTATAGAAGACCAAAACAGCAGATTACATATTTTTCTCAAGTGCATATGGAATATTCTTCATGATAGTATGTCAGGCAACAAAAACAAATTGAAGTCTCAATAAACTCAAAATTATCGAAGTCATAAAAATTAATCCTATATTTATGTATTAGCAATGTACAGCTGGAAACAGGATTTTAAAATGCCATGTACAATAGCTCTAAAAAATAAGTATTTACACCTATAGTTAGATATAAATCTAATAAACAAATATAGGATGTGTATGCTGAAGTTCAAAATGGTGACGATCTAAATAAATAGAAAGAAATACTGTCTTCATGGATTCAAAGACTCAGTGTAGTAAAGAATAAGAAATTGATCTACAGATTTAACTCAAATAAAAAAAAACTCTAGCAGGACATTTGAAGACAAAGAAAAGCTGATTCTAACATTTATGTAGGAATTAAATAAATAAGAATAGCTAAGGCACTTTTGAACTGTGGTGTTGGAGAAGACTCCTGAGAGTCCATTGGACTGCAAGGAAATCCAACCAGTCCATTCTGAAGGAGATCAGCCCTAGGTGTTCTTTGGAAGGAATGATGCTGAAGCTGAAACTCCAGTACTTTGGCCACCTCATGCGAAGTGTTGACTCATTGGAAAAGACTTTGATGCTGGGAGAGATTGGGGGCAGGAGGAGAAGGGGACAACAGAGGATGAGATGGCTGGATGGCATCACTGACTCGATGGACATGAATCTGAGTGAACTCTGGGAGTTGGTGATGGACAGGGAGGCCTGGTGTGCTGTGATTCATGGGGTCTCAAAGAGTCGGACACGACTGAGCAACTGAACTGAACTGAAGGCACTTTTGGAAAAGAATAAGGTTGGATAAATTACACCATATGATGTTAAGGCCTTTTATAAAGTTAAAAGTATCTAGACAATGTGGTGTCAGTGAAGGAAAAGATACATAAATCAATGAAACAAAGTAGAAAGTCCAAAAGTAGATCTACCCAAATATGACCCTTGATTTTTAACAGTAGTGCAAAAGAAACTCAATGAAGAGAGCATAACATTTTCAACTAATGGAACTGGAGCAATAGGATTCCTTTACATAAAACAAAATACTTCTACTTAAATATGCTAAATTATATAAAAATTTACTCAAAATGGACTATTGGTCTAAATGGAGAAGATGAAACTATCTAAAACTTTTAGGGATAAAATAGAATAAAACTTTTGTGACATAGAATTCAAAGAGTTCTTTTATATGAAATTTAAAATGTAATGTAAATATACTGAACATTATCAAATTAAAATCTTTTGCTGCATGAAAGGCACAGTCAAGAGAATGAAAAGACAGGCTACATACTGAGAAAAAAATATTTGTAAACCATGTGTTCAGTAAAGGACATGTTTCAAGACTTTACCAAGAAATCTTAAAACTCAAGACTACAAGGAAAAACAACTTCATTAAAAAATGGGCACGGAACAGGGGATGCCACGTTTGAACAGGCACTTCACTATGAGGATATGCAGATGGCAAATGAGTCTATGAAAACGTGTTCAACATCATTAACAATGAGATACCATGACAAATCTATCAGAATGGTTAAAGTTTAAAAACACTGGCCATCTTAAGTGCTAGCAAGGATATGGAACAAAAGCAGTTCTTATGCGGGGATGCAAGAAGATACAGTTGTTCTGAAAAGCAGTTTGTCAGCTTCCTACATAGTTAAACACACCACATGACCTAGCAATCCCACTCCTGGGTATTTAGCCAAGAGAAATGAAAACTAGTGTTCATGCAAAAGTCTGTACCACTGAGTCAATTATAGGGGTGGTAGAGTGGATAAGAATCGCCTGCCAATGCAGGGGACACCAGTTTGATCCCTGGTCCAGGAAGACTCCACATGCTTCGAAGTAATTATGCCCATATGCCACCACTACTGAGCCCTGGTACCTACAGCCTGTGTTCCACAACAGGAGAAGCCACCACAATAAGAAGATCTTGCATTGCAACAAAGAGTAGCCCTTATTCACTGCAACTAGAGAAACCCTGCATGCAGCAGCGAAGACCCAGCACAGCCAAAAGTAAAATAAGCTATTTTACAAAAGAAACATATATATAGTCAACATCTCAGCACACAAGGGTGCACCATAAATGTTTGCTGGATTGAATTACAAGCGATTATTGAAAACCACTACTCTCCAAATTCTACCCTGCCTCAACCTAGTTGAAATTACTGTCTGCTGGCTGATCATGTGTATGTAAGCAAGAATTAGGTTGTCCTAGAGAGACAGTTAGAGACAAACTTCAAACTACTTAACCAACATGGACACAGTTATCTTTAAGATCACCAGGTCCAGACTTCATACACAGCACACTCCTTTGGAGGAAGGCTATAATAAACTTGTGTTAATTGTTTTGCTAGCTATTACTTCCTTCCATTTTTAACAGTCTTCAGAATCTCCCCAAGTGGGATTAAGCCCAACTCCAAATTTAGAAGTGACTTCTATTTATTTAAAGCAATCAGTCTTTTATTTTCTCTGACACCTGTGATTGACTTAGTGGTTGCTTCCGTGAACTAAAAGAGGCAACTGAGGCCAACTGGACCCTATTTCTGGATTACCACATGAGCTATGATGTAAAGTCCCTTTTTTGGGGTTAGGTTTGAACTTGGAATCACATCACTCTAAGGACTGGCTACCATCTTTCAGTGATGAGGGAAAAGTCTGCTGAGAGAGTAAGGAGACAGCGAAATGAATCGGAGAATGAGAGTTTGGTTCCTGGTCAAATCGCTTTCCCCTCCAGTCCAGTTTCCCACTTGACTTCCTTCCCTGTGTATGCGCTCAGTCATGTCCGACTCTTCGCGACCCCATGGACTGCCATGTAGGCTGCCAGGCTGGCGACCCCATGGACTGTAGGCTGCCAGGCTGGCTCCTTTAGCTATGGAGTTTCCCCAGCAAGAGTACTGGAGGGGGCTGCCGCTCCGAGCTCCAGGGCATCTCCCCTACCCAGGGACCAAACGCATATCTCTTGCGTCTCCTGCTTTGGCAGGTGGATTCCTTACCACTGAGTCCCCTGGGAAGCCCTCCTACTTAACTAGGTAATAAAATTTCCAAACCCTTTCCCAGTCTTGCGAGCTTGAATCTCTAGGGAGGTCCTGGAAAACTTATTCTAGTTTCAGCTGGTGGAGAAGGCAACGGCACCCCACCCCAGTACTCTTGCCTGGAAAATCCCATGGACAGAGGAGCCTGGTGGGCTGCAGTCCATGGGGTCGCTAACAGTCGGACAGACTGAGCGACTTCATTTTCACTTTTCACTTCCATGCATTGGAGAAGGAAATGGCAACCCACTCCAGTGTTCTTTCCTGGAGAATCCCAGGGATGGGGGAGCCTGGTGGGCTGCCGTCTATGGGGTCACACAGAGTCGGACATGACTTAGCAGCAGCAGCAGTCTCACCTGAAGCTAGCCTTAAGAGCCATACATTTTTTCAAAAGAATTTGTGATACGTCTGTTTCTTGCTGACAAAAGCATCCTGTCAGAAGTCAGATTGCTTCCTTTCATCTTTAAAATCAATTATTTGTAGAGACGTAAGCATAAGATCTCAATGGGTTATTATCTACATGCTTTTCATAAGTTCAAAGGACAATCTCAGTTAGGATTTCCAGAACAACCTGAAAAAAAAAAAAAAAAAAAAAAAACAAGTTGAGAAATCTCTTCCCTCCCACCGCTCCTCCCTCCGGCTGTCCTTTCTTTGATTAAATAGGCATTAGCACACCTTCTCAAAAGGACTGCTCTGTGGTGTTCACTATCATCTCTGCAAATTTGAAACCTCAAACTCTCCCAGATGCACCTCAGCGCTGTGAATCACCGCATACCTCTAAGTGATGGGAACAGCATTCCTATCATCGGACTTGGTACATACTCGGAACCTAAATCGGTAAGCTTGTCTCTCCCTCTTTTTTTTTTAAATGAATGCTTTCCTAAAAGATAATCTGTCATTCATTTTGAGTAGACTTCACTGATTTAATTTTTGTAGTAATGGATGGAACCTTGAAGGACAGCTATTTGGCTGAGGTTAAATTGGTTTATGATTTTAAAGTATCTTGACTTAACGAATGGGACCTTTCTGCTTCTTTTACTAAAATTCAGCCTGAATACTGATTATTAGATTGAACTGAAGCACATAAAATTTCTGAGTTTCTGGTTTATGATTTTCTTTAAGTTCATATTTGAGAATTTTTAGTTCAGTCTAACAAAACTTTTAGTGAAAAGTTACCATATATGAAGCACTAAGGGCTTCTCAGGTGGCACAGGGGTAAAGAATCCGCCTGCCAATACAGGAGACATAAGAGAGGCAGGTTCAGTCCCTGGGTTGGGAAGGTGCTGTGCAGAAGGAAAGAGCTACCTATTTCAGTCTTCTTGCCTGGAAAATCCCATGGACAGAGGAGCCTGGCAGGCTACAGCCCATTGGATCACAAAGAGTTGGACATGACTGAGCAACTGAACTGAACTGAACCAAAATAGAGAGCAGTATGTCTAGAAATGCTACTGAAATTTGAATGACCCTGAGTGAATGAACTCTGTTAAGCTAAGTATAAGTTAAGCAGAGTTGAGGCAGGGCACTGTAGACAGAGAGGGAAGCATAGAAGCACAAAGTTAACAATCTAAATATGTCATGCCTCTGCTTAATTTTTCAATGTGCGTGCGTGTGTGCAGGCATGCCCAGTCGCTCAGTATTGCTCCCTATAAATTAAAGGGAAGAGGACACATTCCTTATTCACCCCTTGGACTTTATGGTTCAGTCAAGACCTGTCAGTTCAGCAGCATCTAGCACCACTCTTCCACCTCTCCCCACGTGTGAAACATAGCTCCTTGAACAACTCACCTATCTCCATGACCTTGAACATGCTGCTCTCCACCTGGAACATCCTTTCTCCTGAGCTGGTTAATTTTTACTCAACCTGCAAGACTCAGCTGAAGGATTCCTCTCCTTAGAAACCTACCTCCCAGCCACCACAGCTTGCCCCTCCTGTGTGTTCAGGGACCTCTTTGTGCTCCACTCTATTGAAGCAGTTATCATACTGCATTGTAACTACTGCTTCTTTGCAGTTTTCCCCACGAGATGTAAAATCCATCAGGAAAGAGACCATTTCTTATTCAGCTCTATACTCCCAGTATAGTGTTTGGCCTGTGCTGGGTGTTCAGCTAATGCTTGTTAAGTGAATGAATTTGTGAAAGGAGATGCATATACATATATATGGCTTCCCGGGTGGCACAGTGGTAAAGAATCCACCTACAATGTAGGAGATTCGAGTTTGATCTCTGAGTTGGGAAGATTCCTTGGAGAAGGAAATGGCCACCCACTCCAGTATCCTTGCCTGGAGAATTCCATGGACAGAGGAGCCTGGCAGGCTACAAGTCCAAGAGGTTACAGAGTTGGACACAGCTGAGTGCGCATGCACATCTGTGTGTGTGTGTGTGTGTGTGTGTGTGTGTGTGCATGCGCATGCACATCAGAGGCCATGGAGATGTAAAGGCTTACAATAATGATGGCTTAAATTTTCTTAATACCTAACCATGTGCTAGGAACTAGTTCTTTACAGTACATGCACTTTCTGATTTAATCCTCACAACATTATGAAATACTATTTTATCCTGTTTTACAGATGAGGAAACAGAGGCATTGAGATATAAAATAAAATCTCCCAAACTTAAAGAAGAGAACTGGAATGTGAACCTAGGTAGTTTGGGCCCAGATTGTACCTTCTGAATCTACACTATACTGCCTGTTATAACTATCTGTTATGTCAATGAGGCTGCATATTTTTATGACTTTCTATGTGTATTTCTATATATGAAAGTATGTAGGTCTATATCAGGGAAGACAATGGCACCCCACCCCGAGTACTCTTGCCTGGAAAATCCAATGGACGGAGTAGCCTGGTGGGCTGCAGTCCATGGGGTCGCTAACAGTCGGACAGACTGAGCGACTTCACTTTCACTTTTCTCTTTCATGCATTGGAGAAGGAAATGGCAACCCACTCCAGTATTCTTGGCTGGAGAATCCCAGGGATGGGGGAGCCTGGTGGGCTGCCGTTTGTGGGGTCACACAGAGTCGGACACGACTGAAGTGACTTAGCAGCAGCAGCAGGTCTATATATCCAGAAAGTACTTAGGATGAATACACGGATAGATAGATAGGTAGGTAGATGGGTAGAATGATAGATCTAGGATATGAATCTGATTATTTCACTCCTCTGTTTAATTATTTCAATGACTCCCTATCAATTATATGACTTCTTACTTGCGCATCTATCATTCTTTCTACCTATCTCCTGAAACTCAGTGGGGCTCCAAGTGTTGCATTTACTAATAAAAATTATTAAATGCCTACTAGGTGTCTAGTAATATTAAATGCTACAGGCTAGAGACATTCAAAAGCAGTTGTGTGTCATCCCAAAAAAGGCTGAAGACATACTGGAATTAGAGAATATGGCATTAGTGGAATCCTATACTGCAGTGCACCAGCCACATTTGTGATCAGAAATACAGAGCTAATCCTATGTCTCACAAAATTCATAGGTGAAGAACACAACCCACCATGGAAGATTTGGGGGTGGAAGAGACAAGGAGCAGGGTATCTCTTAGCCAGAGCACCCCTTACATTCTGTTCAAAGCCACACAACTTACAATTCCCTCACCACTGACCCAGGACTGAAGAGGCAGACACTAGGGGCACCTGTGCCCAAGTCACTCGCTGGGAAATCAAAGTATCGTATTAGATTTAATGTCAGACTCTTTGTCTGAGGGCTGCAATCTGAGGCCCAGATTCAGTCTTTCCCCCTTATTGGGCCTGAGGTTCTTTACAAAACCTTTCATCT
This sequence comes from Oreotragus oreotragus, assembly GCA_006410675.1. Classification (NCBI taxonomy): domain Eukaryota; kingdom Metazoa; phylum Chordata; class Mammalia; order Artiodactyla; family Bovidae; genus Oreotragus; species Oreotragus oreotragus. The sequence goes on along the minus strand of SJYX01016759.1, from coordinate 45,020 downwards.
CTCAAGAGATGGAAGAATGACAGGCTGAAGTAACTGAAATCCTTTACAGTTTGTGTATATATAATCAAGTCAGTCAGTATTTGTCCTGGGATCCTGTTCCATTTTGATACAGAAGTTAGACAGCAGCAGGCGCCAGGGAAAGATCTAGGCTTATCTTGAGGGAAGGCTGGGTGGGCGCAGAGGTGAAAAGCAGAGAGATTTAACAGCAAGCTCTCCTCTGGCGTCCGTCCAGCTGGGACTCCACTGTTGCACAGGCAGCAGGAACTGTACCGCAGCAGTCCAGAGGAACGTTACCACGCAGTTGTGTGAGGCCAACCAGCCCAGCTTCTTCTGATTTATAAAGACTTTTTTTCTCTCTCTTAATATGCCCAGCTTTCTTATAAAGATTGTTTATACCTGTAGAGTCAGGGGATTTGAGACGAAACAAACATTTAGTAGCACCAAGTTCTCTATGCACTTCCTCACTGGAGGATCACTAATGAAAACTGAAATGTATACATTATCTCTGTACTGTTTCTCTAAGACAGCTTCCCAGAATGTTTTCATACAGGGATGAGATTATCTATAGTAGCCTCCCAATAGATCACTCTTCTTTCTCTATATATATCTATCTCTGTTGGAGAAAGTCTGATAGGCAAGAGTTTTGAATGCTGTTCTTTTTTCTGCTTTGATAGAAATTAATTTGATTTTTAATGCATATCAGCCCATGAGTTAATAACAAATGTTTTTCAAAAACTTCAAATAAAACTCAAGAATGTTACCAAGTGTGTAAATGACACAAATGACACATAGGACCAACTGCAAGTATTTTGGAAAATGGGCAATAATTTAGTAAATAATTTTGTGTGCCTAACCATGTACGGCTTAGTGGTAAAGAATCCTCCTGCCTAACAGGAGACACAGGTTTGATCCCTGGGTTGGGAAGATCCCATGGAGAATGAAATGGCAACCCACTCCAGTATTCTTGCCTGGGGAATCCCATAGACAGAGGAGCCTGGTGGGCTACAGTCCATGGGATCACAAAGAGTTGGCTACAACTTAGTGAAAGTCCCTCAGTCATGTCTGACTCTTTGCGACCACATGGACTACATAGCCCATTGAATTCTCCAGGCCAGAATACTGGAGTGGGTAGCCTTTCCCTTCTCCATGGCATCTTCCCAATCCAGGGATCAAGCTCAGGTCTCCCACATTGAAGGGAGATTCTTTACCAGCTGAGCCACAAGGAAAGCCCAAGAATACTGGAGTGGGTAGCCTATGCCTTCTCCAGTGGATCTTCCCAACCCAGGAATTGAACTGGAGTCTCCTGCATTGCAGGTGGATTCTTTACGAACTGACTTAGTGACTAAGCAACGAATGTACGAGGCATTTTTCTAAGTGACACAGGGATGAAAACCATGGGTTAGAAACAGGGACTTAAACTCTGTGGGTGACTTAAGGCAGAAGAAATAAATACACATAAAAATAAAACATTAGGAAAAGCTTAAGTGCTTTAAGAGAGACAGCACTTGTTTGAAGATGAAAGTAACACAAGTTACAGGGTTATAACTGAGCCAGTACCCCTTCCTGGGTGGTCCAGGTTAAGATTTCTGCCACTATACACAATTTTCACACTCTGAAGAGTGAGTCAAAAGCTTTGCACATGGGGCAGAGAGAGGGAAGTCCAAGTCCTTAAGTGCCAACCAAGGAGAAGCCTAAACATCAAGGGGACTCCGTGATGGAATTCTGCAGTGAGGAAGAGAGATTGGTGTCGACCCTGAATACATGGGCAAGTGAGAATTTATAACCAAGGAGTAGGGTCTGGGTCCATGAGTACAAAACTGCTAAAAGGAAACTTGGGGAATAAGGGATTGCTGCAGCTGCTGCTGCTAAGTCACTTCAGTTGTATCCTACTCTGTGTGACCTCATAGACGGCAGCCCATCAGGCTCCCCCGTCCCTGGGATTCTCCAGGCAAGAACACTGGAGTGGGTTGCCATTTCCTTCTCCAATGCATGAAAGAGAAAAGTGAAAGTGAAGTCACTGAGTCATGTCCGACATTTCAGGACCCCATGGACTGCAGCCTACCAGGCTCCTCCATCCATGGGATTTTCCAGGCAAGAGTACTGGAGCGGGGTGCCATTGCCTTCACTGGGGAATAAGGAACAATTCTTGCTAAAGCAACCTAACAGGATTCTTGCTGAAAAGAGGGAGTGACTAGACATCTGGCACACAGTTCAGTTCAGTTCAGTTCAGCCACTCAGTCATGTCCGACACTTCACAATCCCATGAACCGCAGCACGCCAGGCCTCCCTGTCCATCACCAACACCGAAACCCACCGAAACCCATGTCCATTGAGTTGGTGATGTCATCCAACCATCTCATCCTCTGTCGTCCCCTTCTCCTCCTGCCTTCAATCTTTCCCAACATCAGGGTCTTTTCAAATGAGTCAGCTCTTTGCATCAGGTAGCCAAAATATTGGAGCTTCAGGTTCAACATCAGTCCTACCAATGAACACCCATGACTGATTTCCTTTAGGATGGACCGGTTAGATCTCTTTGCTGTCCAAGGGACTCTCAAGAGTCTTCTCCAACACCACAGTTCAAAAGCATTAATTCTTCAGCATTCAGTTTTCATTATAGTCCAACTCTCACACCCATACATGACCACTAGAAAAAACATAGCCTTGACTAGATGGACCTTTGCTGACAAAGTAGTGTCTCTGCTTTTTAACATGTTGTCTAGGTTGGTCATAACTTTCCTTCAAAGGAGTAAGCGTCTTTTAATTTCATGGCTGCAATCACCATCTGCAGTGAGTTTGGAGCCCAAAAAAATAAAGTCTGACACTGTTTCCACTGTTTCCCCATCTATTTGTCATGAAGTGATGGGACCGGATGCCATGATCTTCGTTTTCTGAATGTTGAGCTTTAAGTCAACTTTTTCGCTCTCCTCTTTCACTTTCATCAAGAGGCTTTTGAGTTCCTCTTCACTTTCTGCCATAAGGGTGGTGTCATCTGCATATCTGAGGTTATTGATATTTCTCCTGGCAATCTTGATTCCAGCTTGCGTTTCTTCTAGTCCAGCATTTCTCATGATGTACTCTGCATATAAGTTAAATAAGCAGGGTGACAATATACAGCCTTGATGGACTCCTTTTCCTATTGGGAACCAGTCTGTTGTTCCATGTCCAATTCTAACTGTTGCATACAGGTTTCTCAAGAGGCAGGGCAGGTGGCCTGGGATTCCCATCTCTTTCAGAATTTTCTACACTTTATTGTGATCCACACAGTCAAAGGCTTTGGCATAGTCAACAAAGCAGAAATAGATGTGTTTCTGGAACTCTCTTGCTTTTTCCATGATCCAGCAGTATTCCAGCTTGTGTTTCTTCTAGTCCAGCATGTCTCATGATGTACTCTGCATATAAGTTAAATAAGCAGATAAGGATCCCACATTTCTCATATGTTAGGAACACACACTGCCAACAAACACAAACAAATAATTTTGGAACATGTCACATTCTCTGAATTGGAGCCTGGGATTAATTTCTACAGAGTGAATCTGAAGTTTAAAATGTGTGCAATAGATCAATAGTCTTTCTTTTAAAATTAGGAGAGTTTTCTTTAATATAATGTCACTGTATTTCCAAATTTAAAGATATATTTATTAAAGTTCTTATTGAGTACCGATTATTACCAGGAACTAGGGACTGTGGATAACTTAACTATATATATAGATCTATAGTCTCTGTCCTCAAACTCATGACCAAGTTGCGGTGGTGCTGGGGAGAGGATTGTGAATACAAGCAGGCACCTCCAGAACACTGTGATAAAGCCTATGCCATTAAGCTTTGCCCAAGTTACCTTTGTGGCAGTGAGGGCTCCCAGAGGAGGAGATATTTGAGCTGTGTCTTGGAGGATAAATGGGGATTCACCCAGAAGACAGAGGCAGGAGGCATTCCAGGTCAATACGGCAGCAATTGGCAAGATGCACATGTGAAGTTTTTCAGCACGTTGGAAAATTCTGAGAAATTTGCTATAATTCAAATAAACGTGCCCCCAAAGATGCCGTGCTTGGAAGGGTCATTGTTGTGGCTGTTCAGAGGAAATATTAGGAGAGAGGAGAAAGTGAAGGTCATTGATTGAGAATTATTTTTTAAGCCCAGGTGAAATATGATGAGTGTCTGGAGTCATTACAATAGGGACGAAGAAGGGTAGAGAATAGGAAAGAGGGAGTACTCAGAAGGTAGACTCCTAGACTTTGTTTGCTAAACAAAGTAGATGGTGATACTAAAGTCAGGATGTAAGTAATAGGAGGCACAGCAAGTTTAGGACATTATTTACCTCTGCATACCTGAGTTTCAGTCACCCACAAACCATTCAATTGTTTATTGATATCTGGAATACAGCAGAGATATCTGAGCTAAATCTTTGGGCATCAGGGATGTGAATCAAAAAATCAAGTGTCTACAGGTTATAGTTACTAAGTAAACAAAGTAAGTGAGTAAAGTGGATAATAAGAGGTCGTGGGGTTTGTCATGAGCTGAAGAGAGCATGCCCTGTCTATGGGGGAGAGCTGCTACTCAGGTATAATAGGTTATTGACGTGGGACTCTGGGGGGCAAAGCTGGCAACTTTTTCAAAAAGAGAAACCAGAAACCTGGATTTTATTATGGGCTTTCCCAATCTTGAGTTAGTTTAAGATTAAAATAAAAACTTGTGAGCCAAAGCAAATTAGCTACCTGGCCTCATTAAATCAACGGATACCTCTATTGTGGATGGTAGTGCCAATTGTAAACATGATTGAAATCCCTAAGAAAAATGTAGTCTACAGCGAGGAAAGGAGAACCTCAGAGTGAAACTCATAAAAGCTTGAGGTTGAAGAGAGAGCCTTGAACCAGATACTGCACAATATAATTCGTATTTTTAGTGGAGAAAGAGTAAAACTAACATTTCACAGCATAAAGATGTGTCCCATTAGAAATCCAGGAGTACCAACTTCAAATAAGCCCTCAATTGTGGGCAATCTTCCTGCATTTCTTTCATCAACTCAGCCTTATCCATCTCAGACATCATTTCAAATCTTCTCCACAATCTTTAAATCTCTGACCCTCACGATTAATTCCAACTATACCCTCTCCCAGCTGATGACCCCATCTTATAGTTTATATAGAAAATAGAAACTATGAGATAGGATCCTGTACTTAGTTTCAGGGATATGAGAAATTCCTATGTTCTCCTGTTCTATCCTGTTCTCTTCCCTCCAGCTTCTCATGAATCTTATACTCTCAGTGCTTTCTATGATATATTTCTATGATATATGCTTTCTATAATATATGCTTTCTATGATATATAAGATAGCCCATCTTAATCTTTCCCTAGGTGTTTTTTTTTTTTTTTTTTAATCTTTCCCTAGGTTTTAAAACACATCCAGGCCTCTCCCATTAACAAGAATGAAAAACAAAACAGTCACTCCCAGGCTCACAAGTTTGTCCAGCTTACTCTAGCTTTCCTCCCTTTTATAGTTAAGCTTCATGAAAAATTGTATACACACCCTGTCTCCAGTTCCTTTTCTACACTCATTCCTTAGACTATCTGATCTAGCTTCTGTTTCAAAGCCCTACCAGACTCTGTCTTGTTAAGGTCACCATGCTACTAAAACTATTGAAAGTTTTCAGTCCTTGCCTTTCTTGTCCTCTTAACATCATTTGACCTTGTTGGCTAGTCTACTGTTTCCCTGGCTTCTGTGATACTTGGCTTTCCTAAGCTTCCCTCCTACTCCTTCTTCAGATCCCATATTATTCTTCACTTCCCCAGGGAACCTTGCCTTGACTGGTTCAAATCTCACTATTATATGCTCTCTGAGGACAGTAAAACTCTCCTTTGTAACATTGTTCACTGTGAAATTTTATATTTGTTTGTGTGCTCTCCCCACTTATAAGCTGAAGATAACTAGGGAATATGCTAAGTTTTCTCATCATCATGTGCACTGTGGCTGGTCAAAGTCCTAAGGGATTACTATCTATCTATCTAAAGAATGAATGACTAAACAACTGAAAATGAGTGAATTTAAAGCCTGAAAATACAGACAATAGAGCCTGCCTCACTTGTTTAGCATCTTATTTCATATTTGGATCATTTCATTTTTATTAATGAAACCTGCAAAATATATTTCAGAAGTTTAAAAGGGGTTATTTCAATCCTCTTAATTTTGAATTATTTTTATTTTTACCTTTTATTCTCAACTCACACTTAGTATATGGTATGACCTCTAAGTAGAGTGACACAAAAATGAACAAGAGTTTGTCTCTACTCTTTTTTTTTTGTCTCTACTCTTAAAGGCATATTTTTTCCTTTTTATATATTAAAATTGAAATCAGAAATAAAATTCAAATTATCTATTAATTCAAACAGTTGCAAANCCTCTAAGTAGACTGACACAAAAATGAACAAGAGTTTGTCTCTACTCTTTTTTTTTTTGTCTCTGCTCTTAAAGGCATATTTTTTTCCTTTTTATATATTAAAATTGAAATCAGAAATAAAATTCAAATTATCTATTAATTCAAACAGTTGCAAATGCAAAGAGAATAACAATAAGAATGATGAAGAACAAGAAGCCAAAAGGGTTAGAAATCATAAAAATCTCATTGAAATTATATATAAAGGCTTTCATTTCACCTATGATATTTTTGCATTGTTAAATATGTTCATGTGAAGGATATATATCTAGATAGATATATGAAGGATCTATATTTAGAAACTAGTATGAATGAACACTTTCAGTGTGAGAAATGAGCCAAATGTTATTGCTTATGATCATCAGCTATATTCATTCAACAAACATTTATGGAGCTCCTGCCATTTGCTAAGGCCACATAAGCTAGGCCACATCTTCAAGACCAACTGAATATGAGATTGAACACAGGGGAGAGAAAATGATCAAAGGGGAGAGAGACTTCTAGATGTGTTGACTGCAGGGGGAAGGATAAACAAGAATTACTTCTGGAAGTTTTGACTGGTGTAACTAAATCAGAGCACACTGACAGTGTGCCTACAGTGGAAAGTAGAGTTCTTGCTTATAAATATCATCTTGGTAATAATTGACACATCACTAATGGTTGAAGGTCAGGAAGTAGTCAACAGTGTTGGAGTGTCATGGAGAGATCAAGCCATATAATCAATGAAAAGGCTTTGAGACTTTCTAATTCAATATATATGAGAATCTAGGAAGTAGACTCAAAGATTAGAAAACAGAATGTGTCAGGTCAATTCAATCCATGTCAGACAGCCCTGTGTTCAAATCCAGCGTTGTCATCTTCAATATATGACATTGGTTAAATTTACTGAACCTCTGAAAGCCTCAGACTTTCTCAGCTGTGAAGTGGAGAAAACAATACCTGCCCCCAAAATGCTTGGGGAAGAATTAAATATAATGCTTAGTACAATGTCTTTCACGTTGTATAAATGCCAAATATAGCATCGAGGAGGACAGTGGTGACAAACCATCCTGTGTTTATGAGGGCCAGGAAAATAGAAGAGAAAAGAGGGAAAGAGATTTTGATTCAACACAGAGATGACATTTTAAAAGACCAAGTTGTCTAGATGGAGAGGTGAACTGTAGGAAGGGTAAATTTCCCATCACCAGAAGGAAGGATTAGATGCTCATTTGGTGACAAGCTGAAAATGAAGTTTCAAGCATGAGGTATAAGTTGACATTCTAGATCTAAGACTTTATTATAGCTCTATATTCTGTCAGAGATCAAATCGCCAACATTCATTGGATCATTGAAAAAGCAATAGAGAGCTCCAGAAAAATATCTATTTCTGCTTTTTTGACGATGCCAACATCTTTGACTGTGTAGATCACAACAAACTGGAAAATGCTTCAAGACATGGGAATACCAGACCACCTTACCTGCCTCCTGAGAAATCTGTATACAGGTCAAGAAGAAACAGTTAGAACTAGACATGGAACAATGGACTGGTTCCAAATTGGGAAAGGAGTACGTCAAGGCTATATATTGTCATCCTGCCTATTTAACTTCTATGCAGAGTACATCATGTGAAATGCTGAGCTGGATGAAGCACAAGCTGAAATCAAGATTGCTGGGAGAAATATCAAAAACCTCAAATATGCAGATGGCACCACCCTTATGGCAGAAAGCAAAGGACTAAAGAACCTCTTGATAAAAGTGAAAGAGGAGAGTGAAAAAGTTGGCTTAAAACTCAACATTCAGAAAACTAAGATCATGGCATCTGGTCCCATCACTTCATGGCAAATAGATGGAGAAACAATAGAAACAGTAAGAGACTTTATTTTTCTGGGCTCCAAAATCACTGCAGATGGTGACTGTAGCCATGAAATTAAGAGATGCTTGCTCCTTGGTAGAAAAGCTATGACCAACCTAAACAGAGTATTAAAAAGCTGACAAAGGTCCATCTAGTCATAGCTATGGTCTTTCCAGTAGTCATCTATGGATGTGAAAGTTGGACCATAAAGAATGTTGAACGCTGAAAAATTGATGCTTTTGAACTGTGGTGTTGGAGAAGACTCTTNTTCTCTTGGCAGAACTCTATTAGCTTTTGCCCTGCTTCATTCTGTACTCCAAGGCCAAATTTGCCTGTTATTCCAGGTGTTTCCTGGGGCACAGTGGAGTATAAGAAACATGAGTTCATATCAAGAGTGAAGAGATATAGACGGTGAGAGGGTGTGGTTAAACTGACGTAGCAGAATTCTTGCTATACTTGGACAGAGCAGAAATAAGTATGAAAGTCCATGTTGGAAAAGAGTTCAAAGGAGCCTGATTATAGAGGCTGGTCCATGAAAGAATCATTGTCAGGGTTGAGGCTGTTTTCACAGTCTCTACCTAAAGGGACCAGGGATGAGGCAGGAACGATAAGTAAATGGTCCTGGAGAGCCAAGTCTGTTTCTCAGCTTTGTTCTGCTTTCCCATTTTGATAATAGATATGAGTGCAAGCAGTGGTAAAGAATCTCTTTGTCAACATGGGAAATGCAGGAGGCTTGATTTCAATCCAGGAGTCAGGAAGCTCCCCTGGAGAAGGGCATGGCAACCCACTTCTGTATTCTTGCCTGGAGAATCCCATAGGCAAAGGAGCCTGGTGGGCTACAGTCCAGGGGGTTGCAAAGATTTGGACACAGTTGCACATGCACACGTATATGCATGAGTGCAAGAAATGCTTTCTTCTTCACTACAAAATAAAACCAAAACACACACAAAACAAACAAAAACACATGCACGTAACACTCAGGAGATGACTGATGGTACAAGACACAATAAAGTACCAGGGATTTCACGCGCTGTTCTAACGAACATGGCAATTTCTCCACTACAGCCAGTTGTCATTCATAAACAAAAGTTCAGTGTGTCCTGATCTTCTCACATTTTTCAGAGAATTTTGTAAAGTTACTAACATTTTTTTAAGTAATGGCAACTCATTTATATTATTGTAAAAAACTGTGTGGGCTAGTATTTTAAGGGTCAAAGAAAGTAATTCAGCTGGGGTTTGTTTTTACTTTTAGTAGAGGGAATATTCTGAGTTCCATGCAGCACTTGTGACCCCTTCACACTCACTCCCATCACAGAAACCCTGGCTCTTAGAAATCAAATACCAAGAGCTGACTTCTGCACTTTATGTCATTCCTCTCCAGAGGCAATGAATACTGTGCATCAAACTGGAAAAAAAAAAAAAAAAGGCTTGGTGGTTGAGGTAGATGGTAATAAAACAAAATACCAGGGAGAAAAACGTAGATTCATATTTCAAAGCCATTAACCTGCCAAAGTTAAAATGGATTAAAATGAACAGAGATGAAATATACAGAGATCAAGTGAGATGGCTTCCATAATAAATCAGGCAAAAAGTAATAAGAACTTGAACTTGGTTGGTGGCTGTGAGGAATGTAATTTGGCTGGAGCCTAGAAAAGGAATAACCTGGCTGAAGGATACAAATCATGGAGTAGATTCTACAAAGCTCCAGCTACCAACTGGGTCCAAACAAAGGAGAATGAATAGTAGCTTCAAGGACAAACATGGATGTTCCATGCCCAGGTCGCTACATTCTTTGGATCTAAGGTTTTGAATTTATCTGAGTGACTTACCTTTTGTTTTTGACCTACTTCCTTATTTTCTTTTAACATTTTAAAATCTGAAATATGCAGAGGGGTGAGTACTTCTTCATTCTTATTTATTTTTATTGAAGTATAGTTGTTTTACAATGTTGTCAATTTCTGCTGTACAGCAAAGTGATTTGGTTATACATGTATATACAATCTTTTAAGTTTTTTTTTCCATTATGGTTTATCATAGGGTATTTTTTAAATAGGGGAATACTTTCAAAGCCAACATCTGAGTAACCACCACACAGATCCAAAATTAGATATACCCCCCCACAGAAACCCTCTGTGTGCCCTTTCCAGTCCAAAGCCCTCCTTTCCTCAAGAGGTAATCGGTCTTCTAACTCTAACGGCAACTATTTTCTTGCTTTTTTCTAAAGGTCATTCAACTTTTTTCAGGTTGCCTGATTCTTCTTCATTTAGTTGTTCTTGTGGGTTGTCATCTTGTTCCTTCACTTGCCACATATTTATCTGTCATCTTGTTTTATCTGATTTCCTGTGTTTCTGGCCTCCTTTCCATAGGCTGCAGGATCTTAGTTCTTGCTTCTGTCCCACTGCCCACTGGCGCAGCAGGCTGGTCTAGGGGCTTGTGCAGGCTTCCTGGTAGAAGGGCCAGGTGCCTGCCCTCTGGTGGTGGAGCTGGGTCTTGTCCTTCTGATGGGCAGGGCCATGTCAGTGGGTGTGTTTTGAGGTGGCTCTGAGCTCAGTACTCAAAAGACAGTACAACCTGTCTTCTAATGGGTGGAACTGTGTTCCTACCTTGTTGGTTGTTTGGCTTGAGGCTTTCCAGCACTGGAACATGCAGGTTGATGGATGGGGCTGTCTTGGTGCTGAAATGTAGACATTTCAGCAGAGCTCACTGCAGTCAGGATTCCCTGGGGCTTCTGTTGCCAGTGTCCTTGCCCCAACGGTGAGTTATAGTCTACCTTCATCTCCCCAAGAGACCCTCCAAGACCGCTATGTAGGTCTAGCCCAGGTTCTCATGGGGGTGCTCCTTTGTACTGGGTCCCAGTGCACATGAGACCTTGTATGTGCCCTCCAAGAGTTGTTGTTTTTCAGTTACCGACTCTTTGTGACCCCATGGACTGCAGCATGCCAGGCTTCCCTGTCCTTCACCACACCCCAGAGCTTGCTCAAACTCATGTCCATCCAGTCGGTGATGCTGTCCAACCATCTCATCCTCTGTCGTCCCCTTCTCCTCTTGCCTTCAATCTTTCCCAGCATCAGGGTCTTTTCAAATGAGTTGAATCTTTGCATCAGGTGGCCAAAGTATTGGAGTTTCAGCCTCAACATCAGACCTTCCAGTTGAATATTCAGGATTGATTTCCTTTAGGATTGACTGGTTGGATCTCCTTGCAGTCCAAGGGACTCTCAAGCGTCTTTTCCAACACCACAGTTCAAAAGCATCCATTCTTTGGCTCTCAGCCTTCCTTATGGGCCAACTTTCACATCCAGACATGACTATTGGAAAAATCATAGCTTTTACTATTTGGACTTAAGTCAGTAAAGTAATGTCTCTGCTTTTGAATATACTGTCTAGGTTGGTCATAACTTTCCTTCCAAGGAGCAAGCGTCTTTTAATTTTATGGCTGCAGTCACCATGTGCAGTGATTTTGGAGCCCAAGGAAATAAAGTCTGTCACTGTTTCTTGCCCTCCAAGAGTGGAGTTTCTGTTTCCCTAGCCCTGTGGAGCTCTTGCTTTCAAGTCTCACTGGCCTTCACAGCTAAACACTCTTGGGATTCTTCCTCCTAATACTAAACTCTGTGACTGTCACGGAGGGCTATTTTTATGTGGCAGCATCCCTGTGCAGCCTGCATGGGTTTAATATTTTTTGGTGCGAGGGTTGTTTTTAGTATAGATATCTGTGTGTGGCTGATGTTGTGGTGACCAGAGCTATGGTGGATACTGATCAGGGCCTCCCCTTTGCTCTGTGGTTGTTCCTGCTCTGTCAAGTTGTTGTAGTAGAGGCCCCCCAGATCTGTTTCTTGGTTGTATTTCTGATCTGTGGCGTGAGGGAGGCAGAAGTGCAGCACTCCCACTGGGAGAGAAGCCACTCAGGGACTTCGCCTCTGGAGCTGGTCACCTATGGGTGTCCTGTGTTGTGTCACCTTTCACCTGTTGTGCAAGCTCTCAGATGACACACTTGGTACTGCCTTCAGCCCCACCTTCATGCCAGCAGTTGGCCTTGTGTCTCTCAGATATTGTTTTCACCAGGCCACCAGGACAGATCCACTGAAGTCAGGTCCCAGGTTGCAGTAATCATGGATTTGGCCCTCTGTGGGCACTATGGAGGCAGCTCAGACTCTGGCCTGGCCCAACCCCCCTGTTTAAGTGCCCACAAAGTCTACAGCTGCTAAAGCTAGGCCCTTCTTGGACATAGGAGCCCTCGTTGTCTGTTTAGAAGTTCTGCAGGCACTGAACTTACAAAGCTGGTCTCGGGGTGTCAAGTTGCAGTCTTTGCAGTTGTGAGAAGAGATTTCAGCTTTTCCTCCTTAGTTGCATGGCCCTTGGGGCTCAGCTATAGTTTGAGCACCATCCCCACATGTGGACCACCCAAGGGGTCTGCTCCTAAGGCTGTCCTGGTGCACATAAGTCAGCCTTAGTGAGGAGGGGAGTGCGGATGCAGTGGTGGCCAGGGTCACAAGAAGGAAGCCTTTCCTAGTGCCCAGGGAGGCAAGGGCCACGTGTGGGGAGAGAGGCTTCAGTGTGGTCCCACCTCTTGCGTGTCACTTAACAACGGTGCTTCACTTCTACAGTGGTCTGCATTTCCTCCAAAAGCATTCTTAGTTGCATTTTTCCTCACTCCCATCCCCTTAGGCTGTCTCCTCATAGCCAAGAGCAGTGCTTTCCACAGGGCTGCTCACCAACCCCCCCGTTTAGCACCCAGCCCTCATGTGCACTGGCAACACACCTCTCAGGCTGGGGCATGCAAGGTGGCGGCACAGACCATCTGCAGGTCTCAGTCTGTCGTGCCTCGGTTCAGTCGCTCAGCCGTGTCTGACTCTTTGCAACCCGATGGACGGCAGCATGCCAGGCTTCTCTGTCCATCACAAAAAAAAAAAAAAAAAAGGCTTGGTGGTTGAGGTAGATGGTAATAAAACAAAATACCAGGGAGAAAAACGTAGATTCATATTTCAAAGCCATTAACCTGCCAAAGTTAAAATGGATTAAAATGAACAGAGATGAAATATACAGAGATCAAGTGAGATGGCTTCCATAATAAATCAGGCAAAAAGTAATAAGAACTTGAACTTGGTTGGTGGCTGTGAGGAATGTAATTTGGCTGGAGCCTAGAAAAGGAATAACCTGGCTGAAGGATACAAATCATGGAGTAGATTCTACAAAGCTCCAGCTACCAACTGGGTCCAAACAAAGGAGAATGAATAGTAGCTTCAAGGACAAACATGGATGTTCCATGCCCAGGTCGCTACATTCTTTGGATCTAAGGTTTTGAATTTATCTGAGTGACTTACCTTTTGTTTTTGACCTACTTCCTTATTTTCTTTTAACATTTTAAAATCTGAAATATGCAGAGGGGTGAGTACTTCTTCATTCTTATTTATTTTTATTGAAGTATAGTTGTTTTACAATGTTGTCAATTTCTGCTGTACAGCAAAGTGATTTGGTTATACATGTATATACAATCTTTTAAGTTTTTTTTTCCATTATGGTTTATCATAGGGTATTTTTTAAATAGGGGAATACTTTCAAAGCCAACATCTGAGTAACCACCACACAGATCCAAAATTAGATATACCCCCCCACAGAAACCCTCTGTGTGCCCTTTCCAGTCCAAAGCCCTCCTTTCCTCAAGAGGTAATCGGTCTTCTAACTCTAACGGCAACTATTTTCTTGCTTTTTTCTAAAGGTCATTCAACTTTTTTCAGGTTGCCTGATTCTTCTTCATTTAGTTGTTCTTGTGGGTTGTCATCTTGTTCCTTCACTTGCCACATATTTATCTGTCATCTTGTTTTATCTGATTTCCTGTGTTTCTGGCCTCCTTTCCATAGGCTGCAGGATCTTAGTTCTTGCTTCTGTCCCACTGCCCACTGGCGCAGCAGGCTGGTCTAGGGGCTTGTGCAGGCTTCCTGGTAGAAGGGCCAGGTGCCTGCCCTCTGGTGGTGGAGCTGGGTCTTGTCCTTCTGATGGGCAGGGCCATGTCAGTGGGTGTGTTTTGAGGTGGCTCTGAGCTCAGTACTCAAAAGACAGTACAACCTGTCTTCTAATGGGTGGAACTGTGTTCCTACCTTGTTGGTTGTTTGGCTTGAGGCTTTCCAGCACTGGAACATGCAGGTTGATGGATGGGGCTGTCTTGGTGCTGAAATGTAGACATTTCAGCAGAGCTCACTGCAGTCAGGATTCCCTGGGGCTTCTGTTGCCAGTGTCCTTGCCCCAACGGTGAGTTATAGTCTACCTTCATCTCCCCAAGAGACCCTCCAAGACCGCTATGTAGGTCTAGCCCAGGTTCTCATGGGGGTGCTCCTTTGTACTGGGTCCCAGTGCACATGAGACCTTGTATGTGCCCTCCAAGAGTTGTTGTTTTTCAGTTACCGACTCTTTGTGACCCCATGGACTGCAGCATGCCAGGCTTCCCTGTCCTTCACCACACCCCAGAGCTTGCTCAAACTCATGTCCATCCAGTCGGTGATGCTGTCCAACCATCTCATCCTCTGTCGTCCCCTTCTCCTCTTGCCTTCAATCTTTCCCAGCATCAGGGTCTTTTCAAATGAGTTGAATCTTTGCATCAGGTGGCCAAAGTATTGGAGTTTCAGCCTCAACATCAGACCTTCCAGTTGAATATTCAGGATTGATTTCCTTTAGGATTGACTGGTTGGATCTCCTTGCAGTCCAAGGGACTCTCAAGCGTCTTTTCCAACACCACAGTTCAAAAGCATCCATTCTTTGGCTCTCAGCCTTCCTTATGGGCCAACTTTCACATCCAGACATGACTATTGGAAAAATCATAGCTTTTACTATTTGGACTTAAGTCAGTAAAGTAATGTCTCTGCTTTTGAATATACTGTCTAGGTTGGTCATAACTTTCCTTCCAAGGAGCAAGCGTCTTTTAATTTTATGGCTGCAGTCACCATGTGCAGTGATTTTGGAGCCCAAGGAAATAAAGTCTGTCACTGTTTCTTGCCCTCCAAGAGTGGAGTTTCTGTTTCCCTAGCCCTGTGGAGCTCTTGCTTTCAAGTCTCACTGGCCTTCACAGCTAAACACTCTTGGGATTCTTCCTCCTAATACTAAACTCTGTGACTGTCACGGAGGGCTATTTTTATGTGGCAGCATCCCTGTGCAGCCTGCATGGGTTTAATATTTTTTGGTGCGAGGGTTGTTTTTAGTATAGATATCTGTGTGTGGCTGATGTTGTGGTGACCAGAGCTATGGTGGATACTGATCAGGGCCTCCCCTTTGCTCTGTGGTTGTTCCTGCTCTGTCAAGTTGTTGTAGTAGAGGCCCCCCAGATCTGTTTCTTGGTTGTATTTCTGATCTGTGGCGTGAGGGAGGCAGAAGTGCAGCACTCCCACTGGGAGAGAAGCCACTCAGGGACTTCGCCTCTGGAGCTGGTCACCTATGGGTGTCCTGTGTTGTGTCACCTTTCACCTGTTGTGCAAGCTCTCAGATGACACACTTGGTACTGCCTTCAGCCCCACCTTCATGCCAGCAGTTGGCCTTGTGTCTCTCAGATATTGTTTTCACCAGGCCACCAGGACAGATCCACTGAAGTCAGGTCCCAGGTTGCAGTAATCATGGATTTGGCCCTCTGTGGGCACTATGGAGGCAGCTCAGACTCTGGCCTGGCCCAACCCCCCTGTTTAAGTGCCCACAAAGTCTACAGCTGCTAAAGCTAGGCCCTTCTTGGACATAGGAGCCCTCGTTGTCTGTTTAGAAGTTCTGCAGGCACTGAACTTACAAAGCTGGTCTCGGGGTGTCAAGTTGCAGTCTTTGCAGTTGTGAGAAGAGATTTCAGCTTTTCCTCCTTAGTTGCATGGCCCTTGGGGCTCAGCTATAGTTTGAGCACCATCCCCACATGTGGACCACCCAAAGGGTCTGCTCCTAAGGCTGTCCTGGTGCACATAAGTCAGCCTTAGTGAGGAGGGGAGTGCGGATGCAGTGGTGGCCAGGGTCACAAGAAGGAAGCCTTTCCTAGTGCCCAGGGAGGCAAGGGCCACGTGTGGGGAGAGAGGCTTCAGTGTGGTCCCACCTCTTGCGTGTCACTTAACAACGGTGCTTCACTTCTACAGTGGTCTGCATTTCCTCCAAAAGCATTCTTAGTTGCATTTTTCCTCACTCCCATCCCCTTAGGCTGTCTCCTCATAGCCAAGAGCAGTGCTTTCCACAGGCCTGCTCACCAACCCCCCCGTTTAGCACCCAGCCCTCATGTGCACTGGCAACACACCTCTCAGGCTGGGGCATGCAAGGTGGCGGCACAGACCATCTGCAGGTCTCAGTCTGTCGTGCCTCGGTTCAGTCGCTCAGCCGTGTCTGACTCTTTGCAACCCGATGGACGGCAGCATGCCAGGCTTCTCTGTCCATCACCAACTCCCGGAGTTTACTCAAACTCGTGTCCATCGCGTCGGTGATGCCACCAACCATATCATCCTCTGTTGGCCCCTTCTCTTCCCACCTTCAATATTTTCCAGTGTCAGGGTCTTTTCAGATGAGTCAGTTGTTTGCATCAGGTGGCCAAAGTATTGGCGTTTCAGCTTCAGCATCAGTCCTTCCAATGACTATTCAGGACTGATTTCCTTTAGGATGGACTGGTTGGATCTCCTTGCTGTCCAAGGGACTCTCAAGAGTCTTCTCCAACACCACAGTTCAAAAGCATCAATTCTTCAGCACTCAGCTTTCTTTATAGTCCAACTCTCACATCCAGATATGAATAGCCTTGACCAGACGGACCTTTGTTGGTAATGTCTGCCACAGATCATTTGCTGTGCTCTCCTCTGATAGCCCCCAAAACTCCCCTTCTGTCCCAACTGATCTCCCCACCAGTGAGGGGGCTTCTTTAGGTGTGGGAACTTCTCCTCTCCTTCAGCTCCCCCAAGGGGTGCAGCTTCCCATCCCGCCTCCTCTCCTTTTCCTTTTCCCTTCTTTCTTTCATCCTACCTTGTTATGCAGGGATCTTTCCTGTCCCTTTAGGTGTCTGAGTCCTCTGCTAGTGTTCAGCAGGTGCTCTGTGAGGACTGTTCAATTTGTAGATGTATTCTTGATGCACTTGTAGGGAGAGATGAACTCTGTGTCCTCCTACTCCTCTGCCATCTTGACTCTCTCTAAAGGTCATACAACAGAAAAAAATTTTTTTTAATTGAAATACAGTTGATTTGCAATGTTGTATTAGTTTCAAGTGTAAAGTTTATGTACAGATACACATTCTTTTCCCATTTTTTCCCCATATAGATTATATATAAGATATTGAGTATGGTTTTCTGTGCTATACAGTAGGTCCTTTTTGGTTATCTATTTTATACTGCTACTACTATATGTTAATCTCAAACTCCTAGTTTATCCCACCTCCCCTTTCCCCTTTGGTAACCATAATTTTGTTTTCTATGTATGTGAGTCTATTTCTGTTTTGTAAATAAATTCATTTGTATCATCTTCTTTTTTTAGAGTCTACATATACATGATATTACAAGATTTTTGTCTTTATCTGACTTACTTCACTTAATATGTAATCCCTGGGTCCACCCATGTTGCTGCAAATGGCATTACTTCGTTCCTTGTTTATGACTGAGTAATAGTCCATTGTACATATATATTTCCACATCTTTATCCATTCATCTGTTGATGGGCATTTAAGCTGTTTCTATATCTTGGCTATTGTAACAAATGCTGTGATGAACATAGGGGTGCATATATCTTTTCAAATTTTGACTATTGCTGGATTTCTTAGAAATAGAAACACACTGAATGCACTATTTTTTGATTTGCCTCTTTTTTCTGATATTATGTTGTAAGATTCACCATGTTATTGCTTCATCAGCCATTTTTATTGCTGCATAACATTTAATTAAAAGAATATATCAGTATCTGCATTCTATTGGTGGGCATTTGTATTGCTCCCAGTTTGAGCTTTCACAGACAATATTGCTACAAAGAGTCTTACACACATTTTATTGCACAAGTACATGAGTTTCTCTAAGATATGTACTGTATGAGTATCAGTATCTTCAGTTCTAGTAGATGAGGTCAATATAGATAATTTCCAAAGTAGTTATGTAATTTACATTCCCTCTAAGAATTCATGGGTGAACTTCCTGCTCCACACTGTCACTAATACTTGGTGTCTTTTTAATTTATTCAACTTTAGTAAGAGTAAAATCATCTTTCATTGTGGTTTTAACTTGCATATTCTTTACCCTACATGAAAATGGTCAAATTTTCATATTTTTTCATATTTTATTAGCCATTTGTATGTTTTTCTGCAAAGTGGCTAGGCCTATTATACATTATTGTTTATTGGATTTTTCTCTTTTTATTTATATGGTGAATTTTTAAAATATCTGGATATGAGTTCTTTATCAATTATGTCATGTAAAAGTACCTCTTTTGAATTGCCTTTTTTAATAGTGTCTTTTGATGATCAGACGTCAATGCAATGTGGGAGACCTGGGTTTGATCCCTGGGTCAGGAAGATACCCTGGAGAAGGAAATGACAACCCACTCCAGTACTCTTGCCTGGAAAATTCCATGGACAGATGATCCATGGGATTGCAAAGAGTCGCACACGACTGAGCAACTTCACTTCTGACTTTGATGATCAGAGTTTCTCAACTTTAATACTGTCACATTTATCACTCTTCTAATTTATTATTAGTACTTTCTTTAGCTTGTTTAAGAAATCCTCCTTTACCCAAATGTCTTAGTTTGGGTACTCTGGGAAACAGCCTCTGGGAGAAGGATATTTGCATGCAGGAGGCTCACTAGGGTGTAGTCTCAGGAACCAGACCTGCAAGGGGGTGAGAAAAGCAGGTCTGTGAAGAAGGGAGGGTTGAACTGTGATACAGTGGTTCCTCAACCCCACAGAGAGCTCTGGAATGGGAATGGAGCCAGAGAGTTGTTCTAAGTCAAAGGGACAAGGCTTTTACACACTTGCACCGTCCATAGAGGGAATTGGTATGTGTGATTAGCAGCCAGCACTTCCGATAGCTGAGGAAATGAGTGCCTCTGTTCTGGGGGCTACCCCATGCCAACCACTAGTCTACCCCTGGTGCCAACTAGACCTACTGGCTTTGTGTGCTAAGTTCTTCCTTGGGAAAAACGTTTCCAGAATTATTTGGTTTCTTTCCTGGAAAAAATTTTAAAGAGCTAGGTTATCAGTTGAATACAACCCCTGCCACTAAGGCTATCTTCAGAACTTCCCTGGTGGTCCAGTGGTTTAGAATCCACCTGCCAGTGCAGGGGACACAGGTTCAATCCCTGGGCCAGGAAGATCCCACATGCCATGGGGCAACTAAGCCCGTGCACCACAAAAGACCCAGTGCAGCTAAAAAATAAATAAATATTAAAGCTGTCTTCAAGCTGCAATCAATACTTATTGTCTCCCTCTGAGACTCCCAATTCTAGATTTCTGCACCGTTAGCCTACATCTCTGCTGGTCTAGGTGGCTTATGTGGTATTATGACTCAGATTCTCATCTCTGAATTGTGTGAGTCTCTTGTCAACTTATCCTTCTCAGATCATTTACTCAGGTCATTGTCTGTTAACTATCAAATTTGGGAAAGGGTATATCATTGGCCTGGGTGCTAAACACTTTCTTCCCTGTCCCACTGGGTAAATATGGAGGAGCCCTACTGCCTTCAATTTTAAAACTCACTCATCCCTGCCAGAATGGCAGCTTTTCACCTTGAATGCTAAACTCTAGAAATAAGGAGCCTGGTTTGCCCCTGGAAACTAGGATCCATGGAGCCTAAAACTCAGGAATGGGAATCACACATTTTCTAAACGGCGTCAAAGGGAATGATGCTAAGCCTGTGGGGTTTTCAGACTCCTGTATTCTACTTGTGGGCCACACAACACTGGGTGATGGATGTTGACCTAGGGTATGTCACAACTCATCCTTACTGGACTCCCAGCTTTCTTAAGTCGATAAAAGGTGCTGCTGTCCATTTCAGAAAACAGATTTCTTATTTTGTTAAGAGTGTTCTTATGTATGGACTCAATTTTTTTTTTTTAATTTTAGATTCTCTGATCTTATCACTTATTTGAGTCTACAAACATGGTATTCTATTTGAGCTTTCTTATTTTTCCCTAAAATTAATTTCCCCCAGAGAATCTGTCTTAATTTACATAGAATTCTCTTATGCTACATTTAAGACCTACAGAGAAGTATTAATACTTTTCTCACATCCACATTTCCAAATAGTTCCTCCATGTTGATTAGAATGAAGTCCAAAATAGTAATTCACCTCACTGCTGCTTCTGCCATCTAACAAAATATTTTTAGCAAGTAAAGATTTTTTAGAAAAGGCTCTTTAATGATACCTGAATAATCAAACTTTTCACTACTATAACCTGCTGCTGTGCCATAAGCTTTATTTAAAAAAGCACCAGCCATATATTACTCAGGCTGAATCAGTACCACATTCTTACCTTAGCCCTTGTCGTTTACCCTTTCTTTGTACTAAATGTTTCTTTTCTTGGGTTAACCTTTGAAAATACAATCATATAGTGACTTCCCTGGTGGTTCAGTGGCTAAGATTCTGTGCTCCCAATGCAGGGGGCCTGGGTTTGGTACCTGGTCAGGGAACTAGGTCCCACAGGCTGCAACTAAGGGTTTGCCTGCTGCAACCGAGCATCCCGCAACCAAGCATCCCGCATGCCACAATGAAGACCTAAGACCACACGTGTTGTGACTAAGACCTAGCACAGCCAAATAAATTAAAAAAAAATTTTTTTTAAGAAAATACAATCCTATATTTCAGTATGCATTGTTTGGGGCTTTTCCCCTTGTATTAAATTTACTTTAGCCACCATTGTATACTTGGTGGCTCAGTGGTAAAGAATCTGCCTGCCAATGCAGGAAACTCGGGTTCAGTCCCTGGGCTGGGAAGATGCCCTGCAGAAGGGAATGGAAACCTACTCCAGTAGTCTTGCCTGGAGAATTCCGTGGACAGAGGAGCCTGGAGGGCTACAGTTCATGGGTCACATAGAGTCAGCCACAACTGAGCAACTAACACTTTTCACTTTCACTTTTCATACTTAAACTATCAGTTCCAACCCACAGAATCTCAGTGATATGTCTGAGATATATTTATTATCTCCTAGTGAACTTTATTGTTTTTTGTTAGTACTACATATACACCCAAGAAAGAAAGCAGTATTTTTACCTTTTCCCCAGTAAATTTCTGATTCTACCCGAACCCTCATCTTCCCACTGTGTTTTTGTTGTCACAATTGTCATCCATAACACCTCATTTTACAGCTTGGGGAGTTTGGGCTTAATTTCTGTTCAAGCTTTATTGATCATATTGTTAAGTCACCCAAGATGTGTTTCTAACATTCCTGAAAAGTGTGTCTCCCTTTCCCAACTATTTTACATTTGTGACTATGAATTCTTTTTTTCTAATACCATCTGTGTAGCCACCTGGTTCATTTTTCCTATCCTCTTTACATTAGTAGTAATGAGTTTTAACTGAAATAGGGGAAGAAAATAGTTTATGCTCCCAACGCTTTCTGTTTCCAGCCTAGAACTATAAAGCCACTAGATATACAAGAGATTCCTGGTCTCATTCATTCTACAACAAGTCGCCACTTGTCTGATATGACATTATCAAGCATTTGGTTAGAATACTGAAAAGATAGACACAAACACAAGTAGTTTTCAACATTTGTGAATGAGACAAGAATGATCATCATCTGAATATGAGGCCAGTAAAAATCTACAAATAGCATTAAGCCTCTCCCCTGTACAAAACCTAAACTAGGACTTGTAATTTTAATCTGATGAGATTAGTTGTTTGTCTTAAGGAAAGTCTCCATCAAGTCCTTCACTTCTCATTAAGAAAAAATGTTAACGAAGCACACTCTTGTATATTTAAATGTCTTCATAACTAAAAAACAGTAGTTTATATGTGACTTGAAAAATGAATAACTTACACCTCAAATGCTAAGAATTTGTCAGGTTTGGGGGTCCTAAATATCCTCAGTCTTATGCTTCATGCGGTTTTATGAAACGAACAAAGCTTTGGCTGCCAAATTTGATAAAAACACATCTTGAAAAATGTAACACGCCCCTGACAATCTTTTCATCCCAGCTCTACTGAGGTATAATTGACATATAATAAACCACTTGTATTTAAAGTGTACAGTTTGATGGGTTTGACACATGTATATATTTGTGAAGCCATCATCATAATCAAGACAGTAAACATATCATCACTGCAAGCTTGTTTGAACTTCCTTGTCTTCCCTCCCTATGATTCATGCCCACAGACCCTACCCACTACCACAGGCAATTGCTGATCTGTGACTGTTACTATAGGTTAGTTTTCATTTTCTAGTATTTTAATAAATAGAAACAGAAGGTATTTATTCTTTTTTTGTCTGACTTCCGGTATAATTATTTTGATATTCATCCATGTTGTTGTGTGTAACAGTAGTTCATTCCTTCTTATTACTGAGTGGTATTCCAGTCTGTGGATGTATCTCAGTTTTTTTTTACCCATGCCTTTACCTTATAATTGAGCCTTCTTCAATGAACTTGTGCCCTCCTATAACAGGACTGGGCTTCCCTGGTGGCTCAAATGGTTAATGCAGGAGACCCAGGTTTGACCCCTGGGTTAGGAAGATCTCCTGGAGAAGGAAATGGCAACCTACTCCAGTATTTTTGCCTGGAGGATCCCATGGACAAGAGGAGCCTGGTGGGCTACAGTCCATGGGTTGCAAAGAGTCAGACACAACTTAGCAACTAATACACACTCACAACAGGGCTATCATGAAATCTCTTGTCTTTGGGAACAATTGGTCAAGTTACATTTCTGAAGTTGCAAAGCTAAGGGCAGCCCTGGGATGAATGAATCTTCCATTAAGGGTTAGAAGCAACCTGATAGGTCAATTTCTCCAGTTTTCAGACTCCATCTTCCTGTCACAACAGCATAGAATTGGCAATTTGTCATGTTTGCTATAAAACAGTGCATGTGCCAAGTGTCCTGATTCCGTTCAGTTCAGTTCAGTTCAGTTCAGTCGCTCAGTCAAGTCCAACTCTGTGACCCCATGAACTGCAGTACGCCAGGCCTCCCTGTCTACCACCAGCTCCCAGAGTTTACTCAAATTCATGTCCATTGAGTCGGTGATGCCATCCAACCATCTCATCCTCTGTCGTCTCCTTCTCCTGCCTTCGATCTTTCCCAGCATCAGGGTCTTTTCCAGTCAGTCAGCTCTTTGCATCAGGTGGCCAGAGTTTTGGAGTTTCAGCTTCAGCATCAGTCCTTCCAGTGAATATTCAGGACTGATTTCCTTTAAAATTGACTGGTTGGATCTCCTTTTAGTCCAGAAGTGAAGTGAAGTGAAGTCGCTCAGTCGTGTCTGACTCTTAGCGACCTTATGGACTGTAGCCTACCAGGCTCCTCAGTCCATGGGATTTTCCAGGCAAAAGTACTGGAGTGGGTTGCCATTTTCTTCTCCAGGGGATCTTCCCAAGCCAGGGATCGAACCTGGGTCTCCCGCTTTGTAGGCAGACGCTTTACCATCTGAGCTAGACTTTCAAAGAGTTTTCTCCAACACCACAGTTCAAAAGCATCAGTTCTTCAACGCTCAGCTTTCCTTATAGTCCAACTCTCACATCCATCCATGACCACTGGAAAAACCATAGCTTTGACTAGACAGACCTTTGTTGGCTAAGTAATGTCTTTGCTTTTTAATATGCTGTCTAGGTTGGTCATAACTTTCTTCCAAGGAGCAAGATTAAGAATGATTAAACTAAACAAAAGATCTATTTCTCTTCTCTCCTCTCCCAATTCCTTATCATTATAGACTCTTAAGGGGACCTGTGCAACATCAGTGAAGATTGCCATCGACATGGGGTACCGGCACATTGATGGGGCCTACCTCTACCAGAACGAGCATGAAGTAGGGGAGGCCATCAGGGAGAAGATAGAAGAAGGAAAGGTGCGGAGGGAGGATATTTTCTACTGTGGAAAGGTGAGTCTTCCCTTCACCTCATGGTGAGCCTGATGTCACTTTTCCCTGCTGAAGAAACTCACCAAGCTACCAGCTTGTGGGATCTTAGTTTCCCACACCCCCTGCAATGGAAGTACAGAGTCCTAACCACTGGACCATCAAGGGTGTCCCAAAGAGTGAGTTCTGAACTGGCAAATTCCTCAATCTTGCCAAGAATTTAGAGACTAAATAGCCCCTTGAAGTTAGCGTAAAGTTCTTTCTTCATACTTGGGCAACCCCTCACCTACTAGTAATCACTTCCCATTTATCCCTCTCCCCTAGTCACTGGTAAACACTGATCTACTTTTTTTCTCTCTAGTTTTCTTATTCTGGACATTTCTTACAAAAGAATTCATGCAATATGTATTCTTTTCTGTGTAGCTTCTTTCTCTTATTATGTTTTCTACTTTCATCTATGTTGTAACATTTATCAGAATTTCATTTCTTTTTATAGCCAAATAATATTCCATTGAATGGATATATCACATTTTATTTACAACTTTTGAGAAATCTCAAAAGTTTAAATCTCCAACTGATGATAGTTAGAAATCACTATCCATTGAAAAGCAATCAGAAATATAAAGTATCATGATAAGATGAGAGCCAGTGGAAATATTGAATACATATTTAGAGGCAGCCTTGAAGGAATGAAACTTAATAACTTTAGAGAACTTGTAATACAATTCTCCTAAGTTTTCTAAAGAGAACAAAATGGTGTTTCAGACTTCATTCACTGCCCCTTCTCCAAACTCCTTTCCAAGCTCTTTGGGAGCCTGCAGTTGCCCAAGTCACCAGCCACTTACAGGCTATGATTTCAAGGGGCCATGTAGAACCACTGTCCCAATATACCAGCCTGAAGCTTGTCACTTTATTACAGCTTTGCAATCTGATTCCTAAAGATTTTGTTATTACAAAGTCTTTCACCAAGAGTTTCTGGGGAAGAATAAACTTGAACTCATATCCTGAGGCTGTGAGCCAAAGATGGAAATATTTTTGAAGTTACAAATGAAAAACAAACAAAAACAAACTTTAAAACTTTCCTTTTTATCGCCCTGGTAAACAGTTAAAGTTGTTGTAATACCTGCTGCTGCTGCTAAGTCGCTTCAGTTGTGTCCGACTCTGTGCAACTCCACAGACAGCAGCCCATTGGGCTCCACCATCCCTGGGATTCTCCAGGCAAGAACACTGGAGTGGGTTGCCATTTCCTTCTCCAGTTGTAATACCTATCACACTGAAAAAGAACTGAATTAAATTGCCCATTTCATAAGGTTGCTATGAGTTAATATTTACAAAGCACTTAAAGAGTACCTAGAACTGTTGAATAAAGGTAGATTAAAATATATAAAACAGAATTTTCAATTAGATGGGATGTCAATAATATAGAAAAAAGACCCACATTAAAACCAAAAACACATTTTTCACTACTCTTGCATTGTTTCCTCTTTTCTGTGCTTTGAAGGCAAGAAAAAAATTATTGTTCAACAGAGGAAAAAAAATTTACCAATTTTGCTTGCCCTTACCTGTGGCAAAATGCGTATGGAAATTCAAAAGTTTTTTTTATCCAAAAAAAATATGTGAGCAAATTTGATGCTCCAAGAAAATATACTCATTTATCCTGAGGCTCTGAGTACCCCTCAGTACCCTAAGTTTCACAGACTTCAAGGGTACACATGCTCCATTCTGATAACCTAAAGCCTAATTTTTCATTACTTAGCACTTTAGAGACTGAGTAATTTCTTTTTCTTTTTTCTTATATATGTTAAACTGTCTACTTGCCTTTTACTTACCTTTTCAGCTTTATTGAAATATAACTGATACATGACACTATATAAGTGTAAGTGTACAACACATTGATTTGATACAATTATATACTGCAAAATGGTTACCACATTGTAAATTAGCTAACATCTCCATCACATTACATAATTACCATTATTTTTTGTGATGAAAACATTGAAGATTTATTCTCTTAGCAACAGTATTACTAACTATCATCACCATGCTATTCATTAGATCCCCAGAACTCACTCCTAACAGGGAGTTGGCATCCTTTGACCAACATTTTTATTGGTTTTTAATTCATGAATAGCTGTTTAACTGATGATCATTTTGGAGGACAAAGATCTCCAACAAAGGAGTCTCCCATGCCACCATTTTTGTGACATCACCAGTTCAGATTGAGTAATTCTGGTTAGGGATTGGCAGAATTTTCCTGGGGAAATGAGGAAGTGGACCAAATGGGAACAAAGGAGCTGTCAAAAGGGATCTAAACCTTTACAATAATTTAAAATTTCACCAGTGTCTACACCACCCATCACAGTGTGAAGCATTGGTGAAGTCACGTACACAACCATGTTTCTTACTCAGATGATTCATACTTTCCATCAGTGAAATGAAAATAAAGCACCAGGCCAGGGGAGCACCACTAGTTGCATACATGTTCCCTAATTACACAAGGAGGAAAAACGAACGTGCTAAGAGTGGATTCGGCAGTTAGCACAGGGCAGAGGAAGACTTTATTGCTGAATTAGGTTCTCTGTGGTTCAGGTGGATCTTTAAATCTCTGGTACTACGTTTGGATCAAGTTATACTCTGGGTATCAAGACATATCAGTTCAACCCATACTCAGATGACACTGCAGTTTAAACATATTTCTGTGAAATGAAATGCGTGAATACAATGTATATGAGTGTAAAGACTACTGGGGTGGGGAATTCCCTGGCCATCCTATAGTTAGAACTCCATGCTTCAACTGCAGGGAGCATGGATTCCATTCCTGGTCTGGAAACTGAGATCCTGTGTGCTGGGCAATGCAGTAAATATATATATATATATATTTTAAGGGGTGCATTATTATTTTAAAAAATACCATGGATATTAACTATCCCCCTTTTTTTCTTTCAGCTGTGGGCTACACATCTTGACCCAGAGAGGGTCCGCCCTTCTCTGGAGAGGACACTCAAGGACCTCCAGCTAGATTATGTGGATCTTTACATCATTGAAATACCTATGGCTTTTAAGGTAGGTTCAGATACCTAAAGGTTATGCTTCACTCTTTGGCAACCATGAGCAAAAAGCTCTGTGCAGGAAGCTCATTCATTACCTAGCACCATAAAATATAATGCTGTTTTGTTACCATAAATGAGATAGTACTGACCAGGCCCAACAAATGCCAAGAACAATCCTATGTATCCATCTCAGGCCTGGATCCCAAGTTTCTTGATTCATAATCCAATGCATGTTCTGCTATATCATGTCTTTACAGTTATACTTTGAACTTTCTTTGTTAAACCAACATGTAATCTACTATCTGTAGTCCATACTGTAGTTGCCCAGCATCCAGCACACCCTTCTTCCCATTCACACAGTCACGAAAACATCTCTGCATATAATGTAAAGTAATAGGTACAAATGAAAACTTACACTCCACCTTTCAGGTTTTCTTCCTTTGAAGAGAATAGTCAGGTTTTTGAAGCCAGCTCTAAGATCAAGACTTTTGTGTGATATATATTCTTTTAGTTCAAATCACTCCTTCCATGAACTTTCTCAGTCTATGGGCTCACTGTTAATTTAACCACTACCAACACAACCACTATACACTTCTGATGATCAGCAACAGCTTTAAAATTTCATTGAGGGAAGGAAAGACTGAAAAACAAAGTTGATCCATGAGGTATATGAGGTCCTGCTGAACAGGAAAAACAAGAGCTCTCTGCCATTGCAGTGACCAGAATTTCTTTACACAGCCAACCTGACTGCCCCTGCTCTGTTCTCTAGAAACACCTTCCTTATTGACTTTCCTCTGTGGTCACATGCAAGATGTGACCTAGTGGGGGTGGTTTAGTTGCTAAGTTGAGTTCAGCTCTTGTGACCCCATGGACTATAGCCTGCCAGGCTCCTCTGTCTGTGGGATTCTCCAGGCAAAAATACTGGAGTGGATTCCCATTTCCTTCTCCAGAGGATCTTCCCAACCCAGTGATCGAACGTACGTCTCCTGCATTGCAGGCGGATTCTTTAGTGACTGAGCCACCTTAGCAATTATATACCCAATAACCTCATTTCACCAAAGAGAAAAATTAGACCACAAGCAATGAACTACTTGGTCAGACTTAAAATCCATCAGAACTGGGACCAAATCCTGGTCCCTTAATGCCAATCTCAGTCTCGTTCCCTTATATTATACTACCCTCTCTCTTATCCTCATGAGCTTAATGATCCCAATGTCCTGTGGACTACAGTGATGTTTTGATTTCAAGCTCTTTGGATTTTGACCTCAACCCTTCTCTTCACTCAGCTAACTTTGATTCTTTTTCGAATGGCAGAGTTCTAAGCTGAGTCTTCCAGATTTGGTAAGAAGCTATATTTAAAAGTGAGAAAATGAAATTTACTTCTCTGTAGCGGACTAATGACTTGTAAAATCTTTTGGAGAAGGTAAATAGAGAAATTCTATTTCTATTTTTAAATAGGATCAGAGCTCAAGGACACAGAGAAGGTAAAACTTTTAACAGTGACAAATTTCACAACCCAGTGACATTACCTCCCAACTGAACCTGTACTTCTTGTAATTGAGAAATCAATCTTTGAAGTCAAAATATCGCATGCTTTTTGAATCTCATGATTTTTAAAAAACAAATACCTTTCTTGCTAAAATGTTTTAGTACTTTGTTATTTTTTAATGTCAAGTTAACAAGCAGACACAATTTCAGAACAAAATACAAAGAGTAAGACATTTTAAAAGGACAAAGTTATTGCTAAACAGGAATGAGAGTGAACAGGGTGGATTTTTAGAAGGTTGAATTATTCTTCTAATAATGCTTTATAGTCAGGAGCAGGAAAGGAGGGAAAAGACAATGGGCTTGTCCAGATGAAGGGATTAGTAAAGTTAGCACAGTGGAAGCTTAAGGAGACATGATAAAAATATCTAACATAGGTTCAGACATGATAAAGAATTAAATTTTGGGAGAGTAAAAACTATTAATATTAACAGAGTTCATGATGGAGGCATAAAGCCATTTCATATCAGAAGTAAAATTAGGAAATGCTAAAGATAAGAAACATGGAGGGAGAATAGAGTGGAAATAACCATCATAAGGTCTGTCTAGTCAAGGCTATGGTTTTTCCATTGATCATGTATGGAAGTGAGAGTTGGACTGTGAAGAAAGCTGAGCACCAAAGAATTGATGCTTTTAAACTGTGGTGTTGGAAAAGACTTTTGAGAGTCCCTTGGACTGCAAGGAGGTCCAACCAGTCCATCCTAAAGGAGATCAGTCCTGGGTGTTCATTGGAAAGACTGATGCTAAAGCTGAAATTCCAATACTTTGGCCACCTGATGCAAAGAGTTGACCCATTGGAAAAGACCCTGATGCTGGGAGGGATTGGGGGCAGGAGGAGAAGGGGACGACAGAGGATGAGATGGTTGGATGGCATCACCAACTCAATGGATGTGAGTTTGAGTGAACTCTGGGAGTTGGTGATGGACAGGGAGGCCTGGCGTGCTGTGATTCATGGGGTTGCAAAGAGTCGGATATAACTGAGTAACTGAACTAAACTGAGCTGAGCTGAAGCATCATAAGTGCTAAGAAGGTCAGAGGGCTTAGAAATCAGAGATATACAGGGTAGTTACTACGAATGATTACATGGCTTTGAGGAGAAAGGAGCCTTTTTCCCACTTTCAGTATAACAGAAGAAAATTTAGATGAAAATTTTAGATGAAATTTAGATGACCCCTTTGTTAAAAAGGGCATGGAGAAAGTGTGATCATCAGGTAAAAGTTTCATTCAGGTAAGATGGCAGAGGGAAAAATTCAAGAAATTTTTTAAAATATAATGGATCTTATCCAATTCCTTGCTCATTTTTAATAACAAAACTTTCCTATTATCAAGATCTACAAAGACTTCTATGCCACCAACCAAATCCAATAGACAGTTTGTCCTCATATTTTATTTGACCTCTTTCAATGCAATTGATCACTGCCCCTTTCTTTGTACATTTTCATCTTGTGGCTTTGATGATGTCACCCTCTGATGAGTCTTTGGCAGCTCCTTCCCCACTAAACTCCAAATGCTTTGCCCAGTGCTCTTTCTTCAATATTTTTGCCTGACTGAGCCACACTCTTTCTGTAGGTGATTTCACCCCATTGCATGGATTGAATACCATTTAATATGCTGAAGAACTCCCACATTTTACCTGTGCCCACAATTTCTTTTTGAGCCACCTCTGAGACCTCTTTATTCTCTTCAAAAATCCACTTGAATGTCTGTCATTTCAAACTCAAAATATCCAAAACAAAATTCTCAATTTGTTGTCCAGCCTCAGGAAATGGTTACCACCATCCAATCAAGGAACCTAGAAATCATCTTTTATTTCTCTCTATCCTATTTCCAAACCCATATGAGATGGGTCCCATTTTTACATATAGGAAAAAAAGGAGATATATGAAAGACAATTTCCACACCACAGTCAATAGATAAATCTACACAGTGTATTAAAAAGCAGAGACATCACTTTGCCGACGAAGGTCCATATAGTCAAAGCTATGGTTTTTCCTGTAGTCATGTATGGATGTGAGAGTTGGACCATGAAGAAGGCTGAGAGCTGAACAATTGATGATTTTGAACTGTGGTGTTGGAGAAGACTCTTGAGGGTCCCTTGGAGAGCAAAGAGACCAAACCAGTCAATCCTAAGGAAAATCAACCTTGAATATTCATTGCAAAGACTGAAGCTGAAGCTCCCATCCTTTGGCCAACTGATGTGAAGAACTGACTCATTGGAAAAGACCCAAATGTTGGAAAGGATTGAGGGCAGGAGGAGAAGGGAATGACAAAGGATGAGATGGTTGAATGGCATCACCAACTCAATGGACATGAGTTTGATTACACTCTGGGAGATGGTGAAAGGACAGGGAAGCCCGCCATGTTGCAGTATGGGGTTGCAAAGAGTTAGACACGACTTAGCGACTGAACAAAATTAGTCAATCTTCATTGGAAAAATGTCACCAAAAAGCTAGAAGAGGAGGTTCAACAGTTAGTGTGTGAGGTAGAAAAAAAGATGCTGAACTCCTAGAGGCCGCTAAAAAGGGAAAGAAAAGAACCACAGGGCGATTAGCCGGACCTGAGAAGTAATGAGCTGTCCATTTCCATTATACTTAAGGAGCATTCCATTCATCAACCAGGCTTTTCTTAGTTGAAGAATTCCTTCTCAGCCTTAGTGATGACATTTGGTTTCTCATAAGAGTAAGAAGTTTGCTGTCCTCAACTTTGGCAAGGATATACTATCCAAACACTGAGTCTAAACGTCCTAATTCTCAACTTTTACTTTTTTCTAATGAGAAATGTTATCATTTAGAAAGAACTTCATGACTTAACAATAATCTGTCAACAAATGAAGGAGTAATAAATGCCAGGGTGAGAGAATAAGACTAATGTGTCATATATGTTGGACAAATGAATTTCTGGATAGCTCCACAAAGGGGAGAAAACAAATTTATATGTTTATCTTAAATTGGTTTCCCAGGGTCAGGGTATACTGAAATATCGACAACTCAAATTCCATCATTGTAATCCTCAGATATACTTGCTTTTTTTTTTTTTTTTTTTTAACAGCCTGGAGATGATTTCTATCCTAGAGATGAAAATGGCAAATGGTTATATCACAAGTCAAATCTATGTGCCACTTGGGAGGTAAGTTAAAATGGGTTTCTTAACCTTAAAAGATTGCATTTTACAATTGTGATCTGATTATTCCTGTTAGCTTTATAGAGAGTTGTGACCTTTACTTCCAATGAAAAGTAATAGTCAGGTATTTCTAACCATGAGCAAAGATGCATAAAATCTCCATTTCTGGGCACTGAGAAGTATTTGATTTCACTTTGATCAAAGAGAAGAATGCCAAAGATAAAGAGGAGAGACAGGTGGGAGGCAAAAGAAAGTAAAGGAAATAAGCTTTACTATAACAGTAAATAAAAATACATAAATGAGATAAATTCACAATTCTTTTGTTTCTCAAAGTGAATTTTTAAAAATCAGTAATATGATGTTTAAAAGAAACAAATGTAAAATAAATGAAAAACTGAAAAATAATTCTGGTTCCACTTCTGAGCAATCTGCTGGTTCCTTCCCCAAGATTATAAGAGTGAGAAAGTAGGGGAAAATAATGAGAAAACCCTTATGGATTTATGTGTTGGGGGGAGGCGGGTACAGATATTATGAACTGGTTTGTTATGTGGTAACATGGCAGCTTCTACCCAGAGTAAGAGGCAGTGCAGCAACCAGTAGCATAATTTAGGAGAGGAACTACTGGGGTTATTTTTGCTCTTATTTCTCTCTTGTTATAGTCTTGGAATAAATAAAAGCAAAAATAATCCCAACAGTTCCTCTCTTATACATCTTACTGGATGCTGGGCTGCATTTTACTCTGGGTAAAAGGGGCCATGGTAGCTTCAGGAGGGGTTTCCCTGGTGGCTCAGCAGTAAAGAATCCACCTGCAATGCAGAAGACCCAAGTTCAATCCCTGGGTCAGGAAGATCCCCTGGAGAAGGGAATGGCAACCCACTCCATTGTTCTTGCCTGGAAAATCCCACAGACAGAGAAGCCTGGAGGGCTCTAGTCCATGGGGTCGCAAAAGAGTCAAACATGACTTAGCAACTGCAAAACAACAACATAGCTTTGTTCACTCCACACATGTAGACACTTAGGACTCATATTCAGACATCTTCAGGAATCAAGTCAGAGTAGAACTGAAATCTTGCACTTGTGGGAAGCTAGGGAAAACCTGTCTCTGCCTGACCTCTGGGAGTTGTTTTCCTGCCTCTGCCAATTCAAGATCCAAAGGCTGGAAATTATAATCGAATGATTATCTCTTTCTAATAGACTTCCCTACATGTCAGTGACAGCTTAAAACTCTGAACTGTGGATTGTTTTGAGGGTTGAGGAGGCACTGACTATGTTTCTGCTGTCTGGGCCTCTCCACCTGAAAAACCATTTACTTAATCCATATGCTACCAGTGCACAACTGAAAGCAGACTTACTCCTTTTTAAAAAGTTTATTTATTTTTAATTGAAGGATAATTGCTTTACAGTATTACATTGTTTTCTACCAAACATCAGTGTGAATCAGCCATAGGTTTGCCCATGTCCCTTCCTACTTGAACATGCCTCCCACCTCCCTCCCCACCCCACCCCTCTAGGTTGTTACCAAGTCCTAGTTTGAGCTCCCTGAGTCATACAGCAAATCTCCATTGGCTGTTTATTTTACATATGGTAATGTATTTTCCATGTTACTCTCTCCATACCTCCTACCGTCTCCTTCTTCCTTCCACCCAAGCGATGTCCATAAGTCTGTTCTCAATGTCTGTGTCTCCACTGCTGCTTTGCAAATAGGTTCATCAGTAGCATCTTTCTAGATTCCATAAATGTGTTAGTATATGATAATTATTTTCTCTTTCTGACTTATTTCACTCTTATAATAGGCTCTAGGTTCATCCACCTCATTAGCACTGACTCAAATGTGTTCCTTTTTATGGCTGAGTAATATTCCATTGTATATATGTACCACAGGGAAGTGGAATTTGTAAAAAATATATATATATTTAGAGATAAATTTAATACAATCTGTGCAAGACTTATGCAGTTAAAATGACAGTATTTTACTGAGAAGATTTTTTAAATCTAAATAAAAGGAGAGCTATACCATGTTCTTTGACAGAAAGACTGAATACAGATGAGTTGTTAATTCTCTCCAAATTGATGGATAGATTCAACGCAATCCCAGTCAAAATCCCAAAAGAAATGGAAAAGCTGACTCTAAAATGTATAGGGGGGTACTTCCCTGGTGGTCCAGTGACCAAGACCCAGCACCCCCTGGATTTGATCCCTGATCTGGGAACGAGATCCCACATGTGGCAACTGAAGAGTTAACATGCCACAGCTGAAAAAACCCCACATACTGCAAGGAAGACCAAAGAGGCCATGTGTCACAATTAAGACCTGGTGCAGCCAAATTAAAAAAAAAAAAAATACAGGGAAGTGCAAAAACCATAATGATAAAGATTTAATTTACTAAGAAGATATACAATTTTAAACACATGCATGTCAAATAAAATATATTCAAAGTATAAAGAGCAAAAACATAGAAAACAGAAAGACATTGGTAAATTCACTATTACAATAGGAGATTTCTGATATATTCCTTTAAATTATTGAAAAGACAGGAAAAGCTTGACTTTTAATCTTCTAAATAATGTATGTATGTGAGAGAGACAAGCAAGACCTGTATCCAAAAATAGGAGAAAATACATTTTCCACACACACCAGACACATAAAATTTTCAGGTACTATACCAAAAAGAAAACCTCAGCAGATTTTAAGAAATAAGATCATTATTATTGTGCTGGTATATGTTATGAAGGGCTTCCCTGGTGGCTCAGATGGTAAAGAATCTGCCTGCAATGCAGGAGACCTGGGTTTGATCCCTGGGTAGGGAAGATCCCCTGGAGAAGGAATGGCAACCCACTCCAGTGTTCTTGCCTAGAGAATTCCAGAAACAGAGGAGCCTGGTGAGCTACAGTCCATGGGGTCACAAAGAGTCAGATACTGAGAAACTACCATTTTCACATTTATACATTATGAAAATACAAGGGGAAGGTATGATAAACAATTCCCCCAAATCACTCATTTACAGAATTCCTATTTCCTCCACTTCTCTTTAGTTCACAGAATGCTTCTTAACATACCCAGGGACTTTTCTTTTTAAAGAATTCACAGTCACCCTTATAAATGTTTATTCTTGCTTGTGTTGAGGCTTTTTTTCTTGACCCACTGGCTTTTATCCTACAGGCTTTGGAAGCATGCAAAGATGCTGGCTTGGTGAAATCCCTTGGAGTATCCAATTTTAACCGTAGGCAGCTGGAGCTCATTCTGAACAAACCAGGGCTTAAGTATAAGCCAGTCAGCAACCAGGTACGGCACTGACAAGGGAAGGGAGGTGAGGGGGGTATGGGGGTTGGGAATGTGAGAGAATCCATTACTTAACAGAGGAATCCTGGATTAGGAGTCAAAAAGCCTNTGTCAAAGGGAATGATGCTAAGCCTGTGGGGTTTTCAGACTCCTGTATTCTACTTGTGGGCCACACAACACTGGATGATGTATGTTGACCTAGGGTATGTCACACCTCATCCTTACTTGACTCCCAGCTTTCTTAAGTCGATAAAAGGTGCTGCTGTCCATTTCAGAAAACAGATTTCTTATTTTACTAAGAGTGTTCTTATGTATGGAGTCAGTTTTTTTGTATTTTAGATTCTCTGATCTTATCACTTATTTGAGTCTACAAACATGGTATTCTATTTGAGCTTTCTTATTTTTCCCTAAAATTAATTTCCCCCAGAGAATCTGTCTTAATTTACATAGAATTCTCTTATGCTACATTTAAGACCTACAGAGAAGTATTAATATTTTTCTCACATCCACATTTCCAAATAATTCCTCCATGTTGATTAGAATGAAGTCCAAAATAGTAATTCACCTCACTGCTGCTTCTGCCATCTAACAAAATATTTTTAGCAAGTAAAGATTTTTTAGAAAAGGCTCTTTAATGATACCTGAATAATCAAACTTTTCACTACTATAACCTGCTGCTGTGCCATAAGCTTTATTTAAAAAAGCACCAGCCATATATTACTCAGGCTGAATCAGTACCACATTCTTACCTTAGCCCTTGTCGTTTACCCTTTCTTTGTACTAAATGTTTCTTTTCTTGGGTTAACCTTTGAAAATACAATCATATAGTGACTTCCCTGGTGGTTCAGTGGCTAAGATTCTGTGCTCCCAATGCAGGGGGCCTGGGTTTGGTACCCGGTCAGGGAACTAGGTCCCACAGGCTGCAACTAAGGGTTTGCCTGCTGCAACCGAGCATCCCGCAACCAAGCATCCCGCATGCCACAATGAAGACCTAAGACCACACGTGTTGTGACTAAGACCTAGCACAGCCAAATAAATTAAAAAAAAATTTTTTTTAAGAAAATACAATCCTATATTTCAGTATGCATTGTTTGGGGCTTTTCCCCTTGTATTAAATTTACTTTAGCCACCATTGTATACTTGGTGGCTCAGTGGTAAAGAATCTGCCTGCCAATGCAGGAAACTTGGGTTCAGTCCCTGGGCTGGGAAGATGCCCTGCAGAAGGGAATGGAAACCTACTCCAGTAGTCTTGCCTGGAGAATTCCGTGGACAGAGGAGCCTGGAGGGCTACAGTTCATGGGTCACATAGAGTCAGCCACAACTGAGCAACTAACACTTTTCACTTTCACTTTTCATACTTAAACTATCAGTTCCAACCCACAGAATCTCAGTGATATGTCTGAGATATATTTATTATCTCCTAGTGAACTTTATTGTTTTTTGTTAGTACTACATATACACCCAAGAAAGAAAGCAGTATTTTTACCTTTTCCCCAGTAAATTTCTGATTCTACCCGAACCCTCATCTTCCCACTGTGTTTTTGTTGTCACAATTGTCATCCATAACACCTCATTTTACAGCTTGGGGAGTTTGGGCTTAATTTCTGTTCAAGCTTTATTGATCATATTGTTAAGTCACCCAAGATGTGTTTCTAACATTCCTGAAAAGTGTGTCTCCCTTTCCCAACTATTTTACATTTGTGACTATGAATTCTTTTTTTCTAATACCATCTGTGTAGCCACCTGGTTCATTTTTCCTATCCTCTTTACATTAGTAGTAATGAGTTTTAACTGAAATAGGGGAAGAAAATAGTTTATGCTCCCAACGCTTTCTGTTTCCAGCCTAGAACTATAAAGCCACTAGATATACAAGAGATTCCTGGTCTCATTCATTCTACAACAANTTTCTAATACCATCTGTGTAGCCACCTGGTTCATTTTTCCTATCCTCTTTACATTAGTAGTAATGAGTTTTAACTGAAATAGGGGAAGAAAATAGTTTATGCTCCCAACGCTTTCTGTTTCCAGCCTAGAACTATAAAGCCACTAGATATACAAGAGATTCCTGGTCTCATTCATTCTACAACAAATCGCCACTTGTCTGATATGACATTATCAAGCATTTGGTTAGAATACTGAAAAGACAGACACAAACACAAGTAGTTTTCAACATTTGTGAATGAGACAGGAATGATCATCATCTGAATATGAGGCCAGTAAAAATCTACAAATAGCATTAAGCCTCTCCCCTGTACAAAACCTAAACTAGGACTTGTAATTTTAATCTGATGAGATTAGTTGTTTGTCTTAAGGAAAGTCTCCATCAAGTCCTTCACTTCTCATTAAGAAAAAATGTTAACGAAGCACACTCTTGTATATTTAAATGTCTTCATAACTAAAAAACAGTAGTTTGTATGTGATTTGAAAAATGAATAACTTACACCTCAAATGCTAAGAATTTGTCAGGTTTGGGGGTCCTAAATATCCTCAGTCTTATGCTTCATGCGGTTTTATGAAACGAACAAAGCTTTGGCTGCCAAATTTGATAAAAACACATCTTGAAAAATGTAACACGCCCCTGACAATCTTTTCATCCCAGCTCTACTGAGGTATAATTGACATATAATAAACCACTTGTATTTAAAGTGTACAGTTTGATGGGTTTGACACATGTATATATTTGTGAAGCCATCATCATAATCAAGACAGTAAACATATCATCACTGCAAGCTTGTTTGAACTTCCTTGTCTTCCCTCCCTATGATTCATGCCCACAGACCCTACCCACTACCACAGGCAATTGCTGATCTGTGACTGTTACTATAGGTTAGTTTTCATTTTCTAGTATTTTAATAAATAGAAACAGAAGGTATTTATTCTTTTTTTGTCTGACTTCCGGTATAATTATTTTGATATTCATCCATGTTGTTGTGTGTAACAGTAGTTCATTCCTTCTTATTACTGAGTGGTATTCCGGTCTGCGGATGTATCTCAGTTTTTTTTTACCCATGCCTTTACCTTATAATTGAGCCTTCTTCAATGAACTTGTGCCCTCCTATAACAGGACTGGGCTTCCCTGGTGGCTCAAATGGTTAATGCAGGAGACCCAGGTTTGACCCCTGGGTTAGGAAGATCTCCTGGAGAAGGAAATGGCAACCTACTCCAGTATTTTTGCCTGGAGGATCCCATGGACAAGAGGAGCCTGGTGGGCTACAGTCCATGGGTTGCAAAGAGTCAGACACAACTTAGCAACTAATACACACTCACAACAGGGCTATCATGAAATCTCTTGTCTTTGGGAACAATTGGTCAAGTTACATTTCTGAAGTTGCAAAGCTAAGGGCAGCCCTGGGATGAATGAATCTTCCATTAAGGGTTAGAAGCAACCTGATAGGTCAATTTCTCCAGTTTTCAGACTCCATCTTCCTGTCACAACAGCATAGAATTGGCAATTTGTCATGTTTGCTATAAAACAGTGCATGTGCCAAGTGTCCTGATTCCGTTCAGTTCAGTTCAGTTCAGTTCAGTCGCTCAGTCAAGTCCAACTCTGTGACCCCATGAACTGCAGTACGCCAGGCCTCCCTGTCTACCACCAGCTCCCAGAGTTTACTCAAATTCATGTCCATTGAGTCGGTGATGCCATCCAACCATCTCATCCTCTGTCGTCTCCTTCTCCTGCCTTCGATCTTTCCCAGCATCAGGGTCTTNCTGTGACCCCATGAACTGCAGTACGCCAGGCCTCCCTGTCTACCACCAGCTCCCAGAGTTTACTCAAATTCATGTCCATTGAGTCGGTGATGCCATCCAACCATCTCATCCTCTGTCGTCTCCTTCTCCTGCCTTCGATCTTTCCCAGCATCAGGGTCTTTTCCAGTCAGTCAGCTCTTTGCATCAGGTGGCCAGAGTTTTGGAGTTTCAGCTTCAGCATCAGTCCTTCCAGTGAATATTCAGGACTGATTTCCTTTAAAATTGACTGGTTGGATCTCCTTTTAGTCCAGAAGTGAAGTGAAGTGAAGTCGCTCAGTCGTGTCTGACTCTTAGCGACCTTATGGACTGTAGCCTACCAGGCTCCTCAGTCCATGGGATTTTCCAGGCAAAAGTACTGGAGTGGGTTGCCATTTTCTTCTCCAGGGGATCTTCCCAAGCCAGGGATCGAACCTGGGTCTCCCGCTTTGTAGGCAGACGCTTTACCATCTGAGCTAGACTTTCAAAGAGTTTTCTCCAACACCACAGTTCAAAAGCATCAGTTCTTCAACGCTCAGCTTTCCTTATAGTCCAACTCTCACATCCATCCATGACCACTGGAAAAACCATAGCTTTGACTAGACAGACCTTTGTTGGCTAAGTAATGTCTTTGCTTTTTAATATGCTGTCTAGGTTGGTCATAACTTTCTTCCAAGGAGCAAGATTAAGAATGATTAAACTAAACAAAAGATCTATTTCTCTTCTCTCCTCTCCCAATTCCTTATCATTATAGACTCTTAAGGGGACCTGTGCAACATCAGTGAAGATTGCCATCGACATGGGGTACCGGCACATTGATGGGGCCTACCTCTACCAGAACGAGCATGAAGTAGGGGAGGCCATCAGGGAGAAGATAGAAGAAGGAAAGGTGCGGAGGGAGGATATTTTCTACTGTGGAAAGGTGAGTCTTCCCTTCACCTCATGGTGAGCCTGATGTCACTTTTCCCTGCTGAAGAAACTCACCAAGCTACCAGCTTGTGGGATCTTAGTTTCCCACACCCCCTGCAATGGAAGTACAGAGTCCTAACCACTGGACCATCAAGGGTGTCCCAAAGAGTGAGTTCTGAACTGGCAAATTCCTCAATCTTGCCAAGAATTTAGAGACTAAATAGCCCCTTGAAGTTAGCGTAAAGTTCTTTCTTCATACTTGGGCAACCCCTCACCTACTAGTAATCACTTCCCATTTATCCCTCTCCCCTAGTCACTGGTAAACACTGATCTACTTTTTTTCTCTCTAGTTTTCTTATTCTGGACATTTCTTACAAAAGAATTCATGCAATATGTATTCTTTTCTGTGTAGCTTCTTTCTCTTATTATGTTTTCTACTTTCATCTATGTTGTAACATTTATCAGAATTTCATTTCTTTTTATAGCCAAATAATATTCCATTGAATGGATATATCACATTTTATTTACAACTTTTGAGAAATCTCAAAAGTTTAAATCTCCAACTGATGATAGTTAGAAATCACTATCCATTGAAAAGCAATCAGAAATATAAAGTATCATGATAAGATGAGAGCCAGTGGAAATATTGAATACATATTTAGAGGCAGCCTTGAAGGAATGAAACTTAATAACTTTAGAGAACTTGTAATACAATTCTCCTAAGTTTTCTAAAGAGAACAAAATGGTGTTTCAGACTTCATTCACTGCCCCTTCTCCAAACTCCTTTCCAAGCTCTTTGGGAGCCTGCAGTTGCCCAAGTCACCAGCCACTTACAGGCTATGATTTCAAGGGGCCATGTAGAACCACTGTCCCAATATACCAGCCTGAAGCTTGTCACTTTATTACAGCTTTGCAATCTGATTCCTAAAGATTTTGTTATTACAAAGTCTTTCACCAAGAGTTTCTGGGGAAGAATAAACTTGAACTCATATCCTGAGGCTGTGAGCCAAAGATGGAAATATTTTTGAAGTTACAAATGAAAAACAAACAAAAACAAACTTTAAAACTTTCCTTTTTATCGCCCTGGTAAACAGTTAAAGTTGTTGTAATACCTGCTGCTGCTGCTAAGTCGCTTCAGTTGTGTCCGACTCTGTGCAACTCCACAGACAGCAGCCCATTGGGCTCCACCATCCCTGGGATTCTCCAGGCAAGAACACTGGAGTGGGTTGCCATTTCCTTCTCCAGTTGTAATACCTATCACACTGAAAAAGAACTGAATTAAATTGCCCATTTCATAAGGTTGCTATGAGTTAATATTTACAAAGCACTTAAAGAGTACCTAGAACTGTTGAATAAAGGTAGATTAAAATATATAAAACAGAATTTTCAATTAGATGGTATGTCAATAATATAGAAAAAAGACCCACATTAAAACCAAAAACACATTTTTCACTACTCTTGCATTGTTTCCTCTTTTCTGTGCTTTGAAGGCAAGAAAAAAATTATTGTTCAACAGAGGAAAAAAAATTTACCAATTTTGCTTGCCCTTACCTGTGGCAAAATGCGTATGGAAATTCAAAAGTTTTTTTTATCCAAAAAAAATATGTGAGCAAATTTGATGCTCCAAGAAAATATACTCATTTATCCTGAGGCTCTGAGTACCCCTCAGTACCCTAAGTTTCACAGACTTCAAGGGTACACATGCTCCATTCTGATAACCTAAAGCCTAATTTTTCATTACTTAGCACTTTAGAGACTGAGTAATTTCTTTTTCTTTTTTCTTATATATGTTAAACTGTCTACTTGCCTTTTACTTACCTTTTCAGCTTTATTGAAATATAACTGATACATGACACTATATAAGTGTAAGTGTACAACACATTGATTTGATACAATTATATACTGCAAAATGGTTACCACATTGTAAATTAGCTAACATCTCCATCACATTACATAATTACCATTATTTTTTGTGATGAAAACATTGAAGATTTATTCTCTTAGCAACAGTATTACTAACTATCATCACCATGCTATTCATTAGATCCCCAGAACTCACTCCTAACAGGGAGTTGGCATCCTTTGACCAACATTTTTATTGGTTTTTAATTCATGAATAGCTGTTTAACTGATGATCATTTTGGAGGACAAAGATCTCCAACAAAGGAGTCTCCCATGCCACCATTTTTGTGACATCACCAGTTCAGATTGAGTAATTCTGGTTAGGGATTGGCAGAATTTTCCTGGGGAAATGAGGAAGTGGACCAAATGGGAACAAAGGAGCTGTCAAAAGGGATCTAAACCTTTACAATAATTTAAAATTTCACCAGTGTCTACACCACCCATCACAGTGTGAAGCATTGGTGAAGTCACGTACACAACCATGTTTCTTACTCAGATGATTCATACTTTCCATCAGTGAAATGAAAATAAAGCACCAGGCCAGGGGAGCACCACTAGTTGCATACATGTTCCCTAATTACACAAGGAGGAAAAACGAACGTGCTAAGAGTGGATTCGGCAGTTAGCACAGGGCAGAGGAAGACTTTATTGCTGAATTAGGTTCTCTGTGGTTCAGGTGGATCTTTAAATCTCTGGTACTACGTTTGGATCAAGTTATACTCTGGGTATCAAGACATATCAGTTCAACCCATACTCAGATGACACTGCAGTTTAAACATATTTCTGTGAAATGAAATGAGTGAATACAATGTATATGAGTGTAAAGACTACTGGGGTGGGGAATTCCCTGGCCATCCTATAGTTAGAACTCCATGCTTCAACTGCAGGGAGCATGGATTCCATTCCTGGTCTGGAAACTGAGATCCTGTGTGCTGGACAATGCAGTAAATATATATATATATATATTTTAAGGGGTGCATTATTATTTTAAAAAATACCATGGATATTAACTATCCCCCTTTTTTTCTTTCAGCTGTGGGCTACACATCTTGACCCAGAGAGGGTCCGCCCTTCTCTGGAGAGGACACTCAAGGACCTCCAGCTAGATTATGTGGATCTTTACATCATTGAAATACCTATGGCTTTTAAGGTAGGTTCAGATACCTAAAGGTTATGCTTCACTCTTTGGCAACCATGAGCAAAAAGCTCTGTGCAGGAAGCTCATTCATTACCTAGCACCATAAAATATAATGCTGTTTTGTTACCATAAATGAGATAGTACTGACCAGGCCCAACAAATGCCAAGAACAATCCTATGTATCCATCTCAGGCCTGGATCCCAAGTTTCTTGATTCATAATCCAATGCATGTTCTGCTATATCATGTCTTTACAGTTATACTTTGAACTTTCTTTGTTAAACCAACATGTAATCTACTATCTGTAGTCCATACTGTAGTTGCCCAGCATCCAGCACACCCTTCTTCCCATTCACACAGTCACGAAAACATCTCTGCATATAATGTAAAGTAATAGGTACAAATGAAAACTTACACTCCACCTTTCAGGTTTTCTTCCTTTGAAGAGAATAGTCAGGTTTTTGAAGCCAGCTCTAAGATCAAGACTTTTGTGTGATATATATTCTTTTAGTTCAAATCACTCCTTCCATGAACTTTCTCAGTCTATGGGCTCACTGTTAATTTAACCACTACCAACACAACCACTATACACTTCTGATGATCAGCAACAGCTTTAAAATTTCATTGAGGGAAGGAAAGACTGAAAAACAAAGTTGATCCATGAGGTATATGAGGTCCTGCTGAACAGGAAAAACAAGAGCTCTCTGCCATTGCAGTGACCAGAATTTCTTTACACAGCCAACCTGACTGCCCCTGCTCTGTTCTCTAGAAACACCTTCCTTATTGACTTTCCTCTGTGGTCACATGCAAGATGTGACCTAGTGGGGGTGGTTTAGTTGCTAAGTTGAGTTCAGCTCTTGTGACCCCATGGACTATAGCCTGCCAGGCTCCTCTGTCTGTGGGATTCTCCAGGCAAAAATACTGGAGTGGATTCCCATTTCCTTCTCCAGAGGATCTTCCCAACCCAGTGATCGAACGTACGTCTCCTGCATTGCAGGCGGATTCTTTAGTGACTGAGCCACCTTAGCAATTATATACCCAATAACCTCATTTCACCAAAGAGAAAAATTAGACCACAAGCAATGAACTACTTGGTCAGACTTAAAATCCATCAGAACTGGGACCAAATCCTGGTCCCTTAATGCCAATCTCAGTCTCGTTCCCTTATATTATACTACCCTCTCTCTTATCCTCATGAGCTTAATGATCCCAATGTCCTGTGGACTACAGTGATGTTTTGATTTCAAGCTCTTTGGATTTTGACCTCAACCCTTCTCTTCACTCAGCTAACTTTGATTCTTTTTCGAATGGCAGAGTTCTAAGCTGAGTCTTCCAGATTTGGTAAGAAGCTATATTTAAAAGTGAGAAAATGAAATTTACTTCTCTGTAGCGGACTAATGACTTGTAAAATCTTTTGGAGAAGGTAAATAGAGAAATTCTATTTCTATTTTTAAATAGGATCAGAGCTCAAGGACACAGAGAAGGTAAAACTTTTAACAGTGACAAATTTCACAACCCAGTGACATTACCTCCCAACTGAACCTGTACTTCTTGTAATTGAGAAATCAATCTTTGAAGTCAAAATATCGCATGCTTTTTGAATCTCATGATTTTTAAAAAACAAATACCTTTCTTGCTAAAATGTTTTAGTACTTTGTTATTTTTTAATGTCAAGTTAACAAGCAGACACAATTTCAGAACAAAATACAAAGAGTAAGACATTTTAAAAGGACAAAGTTATTGCTAAACAGGAATGAGAGTGAACAGGGTGGATTTTTAGAAGGTTGAATTATTCTTCTAATAATGCTTTATAGTCAGGAGCAGGAAAGGAGGGAAAAGACAATGGGCTTGTCCAGATGAAGGGATTAGTAAAGTTAGCACAGTGGAAGCTTAAGGAGACATGATAAAAATATCTAACATAGGTTCAGACATGATAAAGAATTAAATTTTGGGAGAGTAAAAACTATTAATATTAACAGAGTTCATGATGGAGGCATAAAGCCATTTCATATCAGAAGTAAAATTAGGAAATGCTAAAGATAAGAAACATGGAGG
Source organism: Oreotragus oreotragus (assembly GCA_006410675.1). Lineage (NCBI taxonomy): Eukaryota > Metazoa > Chordata > Mammalia > Artiodactyla > Bovidae > Oreotragus > Oreotragus oreotragus. Next base: position 75 of record SJYX01016759.1, on the reverse strand, counting down.
GAGAATAGAGTGGAAATAACCATCATAAGGTCTGTCTAGTCAAGGCTATGGTTTTTCCATTGATCATGTATGGAA
>SJYX01016758.1:6504-22696 GCA_006410675.1 Oreotragus oreotragus | reverse complement strand
CTTGTGAACGACCCATCATTGTGCATTGTGAGCACTTGGTTCTGTACAGACTCCTTCTCCCGGCTCAGCCCTCAAAAACCAAGCCACTAATTCGTATGAGTCACTGTCCAGACTGATTTGACATGAACAAATCTTAATGTGATTCTGAAAAGCTGACACTAATATGTTGGTGACATCTATCAACTCAACCTCATCAGAAAAGAGCCTGGAGCCTTTTTTTACTCATGTGAATCTTTCAAAGACCCAGGAAGTTAAAAATATGGATTATCTTAGCCACAGAGTCCATCTCATCAGGGAGCTCTGAGGTGGCCCACAGGGAATGGGAGAATGTACGCGGGCTCTCTGACTCCTGAGGTCACAGAAAGGCTAGTTTCTGGGAGCCCAGGAGCGCTGCACAAAGCTGTTAGGTGCCCTGAGCCGGAGGCTTTGTGCACAAATTATTTTCTCCCTCATAAGGGTGTGTCAGTGGTAGCACGCTTCCACTGTGTCCCATGGCACAATGCAGGGTCAGGTTGGGGACATCACAGGGCACGTGGAGGGAAATCCATTAGCAGCCTAAACAACCCCGCACTGTCTCCTTGCCCTCGAGTGTGCTGATAAAAGGATGCTTTTAGCTGTGCAGTGGGTGAGCCCTGCACTTNATAGCTGTGCAGCCAAAAGTTAAAAATAATAATAATAAAATGATAAGCAGCCAAAGTTAAAAATAATAATAATAATTAAACAAAACCATCACTGCCTTAGGTACACAGGGTCCACCAGCTGGAGCCTCATATAACTGACTTCATTCCCTCCTTGTCCAACTACCCGCAGCCCCGAATTGTGAACAGAACAGAAAAGCAAGTGTTGCTTGTGAACGACCCATCATTGTGCATTGTGAGCACTTGGTTCTGTACAGACTCCTTCTCCCGGCTCAGCCCTCAAAAACCAAGCCACTAATTCGTATGAGTCACTGTCCAGACTGATTTGACATGAACAAATCTTAATGTGATTCTGAAAAGCTGACACTAATATGTTGGTGACATCTATCAACTCAACCTCATCAGAAAAGAGCCTGGAGCCTTTTTTTACTCATGTGAATCTTTCAAAGACCCAGGAAGTTAAAAATATGGGTTATCTTAGCCACAGAGTCCATCTCATCAGGGAGCTCTGAGGTGGCCCACAGGGAATGGGAGAATGTACGCGGGCTCTCTGACTCCTGAGGTCACAGAAAGGCTAGTTTCTGGGAGCCCAGGAGCGCTGCACAAAGCTGTTAGGTGCCCTGAGCCGGAGGCTTTGTGCACAAATTATTTTCTCCCTCATAAGGGTGTGTCAGTGGTAGCACGCTTCCACTGTGTCCCATGGCACAATGCAGGGTCAGGTTGGGGACATCACAGGGCACGTGGAGGGAAATCCATTAGCAGCCTAAACAACCCCGCACTGTCTCCTTGCCCTCGAGTGTGCTGATAAAAGGATGCTTTTAGCTGTGCAGTGGGTGAGCCCTGCACTTTCACTGGGTCTATGGGGTGAGGTAGCTCATTGTCTAGTAAAACATTGCCTGAATCTCTCCAGTAAAGTAACAGAGAGAGTGCTGGCCTACAGGTCAGAAAATCAGTCCAGGAGCAGACTTGCCACTCATAACTCAGCAGCCTTGAGGATATCAGCTAACCTCTTAGAACTCTGGTTTCTAATCAGACAGCATTGTTGGAAGAGGGTCACCCTAAATTCCATACTAAGAATGGGTCTGCTAATGTTTTATGACCCGTGTCTCTGTGGTACTGTTACACCAGAGCACGTGTGTCTGCTGCATAAAAGCCAGAATGTGCTGAAGTGTGTAGAAAATAAAAAGGAGTTGTTGAATGCAGCTCTTTTCTCACGAGTGGCTTTCACTCAGCTCTCTTTCCAGCAGCGACTTACACATGGTTCAGCCCCACCCGTCCAGTAATTACCTGGGAAGGGTAGAGAAGTAGGTCATCGTCAAGCTCTGATCACTGCTGCTGAGGACCTTCCAACTTACTCGACGTCCTTTCCATCGATTGCCAGGCCTCTTGCACAGGCGTGTGTGCACAGTCTTCTAAATGAGACCTCTTTGTGCCCCAAAAGACAGAGACTCAGTAACAAGGCTCTCCAGGATGGTTTAACCTAAATTCATTTCATCTTCCCTCTCACAGCTGCCTGCATTTCCCCTGCTTACCCCTTGACTGACTCACCCCCATGCTGAACCCCATACTGGCCCTTGACAAGCTCTGCAGAGAGTCACGTTGGCTTGGAAGTCTTTCTCTCCATATCCAAGCCCCATTGCTGTCCCCTCTTGCCAACAGTCATCGCAAGGAGCCATCTCACAAATCCGATCCTCAGCCCCAGGGAAGCCCAGACCAACATCTGGACTGCAGCCTCCCAACAGACCCTAAGCCAGAACCAGAGTGAGACCACCTTTGGATTCCTGACCCACAGAGGCTGTGAGATAAGAAGGCTTTGTTGCTCTAAACCACTTGATTTTAGGATCATTTGTTATGCAGCCATAGATAATAGATACTCTAGTTAAACTTCTAAGACACATACAGTGCAAATCCTAGATCTTGGCTGCCTGTTGCCTAGGGATATCACTGAGGATACCCACCCCTGCAGCGGGGTATGAAACACTTGTGTTACAGAGAAGGTCGGATATTCAGAGTGACAGCCGTGAGTGAGATGAGGGTGGGGGCTGGCATAGCATAGCTGGTGCTCTCCACCAGTTTTTATCTTCTTTTCAGAAAGGCTAATTTCCATAGCAGTTGTCAGGAAACCTTGTGGTGCTCCCTGGAAAATGTATTCTTGTTCTTGTGGTGCTGGATCTCTAGCATGTATTTAAAATTTCTGGCATCTGCAGCTGACATGAAAACCTGATCAGAGAAAGCAATCCCAACTCCTCTCGCCCCCATAAGAATCACCATAATTCCTTCCCAGCCTCTCTATTGCCCAGTAAGCTGAGCAAAATGCAAGTTTAACAGAAGAGCGCATCAAAACCAACTTTCTCCCAACATATCAGGAGGGACACTTAGAATTCCTGCCTTCAGGATCTCATGAGAAAAAGAGAAGGCTTTCTTTTTCTCTCACACAACAATAAAGTGTGAATTGTGTTGGATTATGACAGAAGAGGTCGAGAAAGACAGCAAGAGCAACACTGAGCGTGAGGGCAGGTCTTTGCTCCGCGTGGTGGGTGGTCTGCCTGTGACAGCGGCAGGCCCTGTGCCACCACGACTACCCTGTCCCCATTGGCCACAGCACCTGGTGCTCCGTTCCAAGACGCATGGAGCCAGGGCATGCTGTGTGGCTTTTTTTTTNGCTCCGCGTGGTGGGTGGTCTGCCTGTGACAGCGGCAGGCCCTGTGCCACCACGACTACCCTGTCCCCATTGGCCACAGCACCTGGTGCTCCGTTCCAAGACGCATGGAGCCAGGGCATGCTGTGTGGCTTTTTTTTTTGCTGTCATTGGCATCGAGTGGAGCCAGAAGGACATTCCCCTGCAAAAATGTGTTTCCCCGTGCTTCCAAGGGACTGAGATTATAAAAAACCGAAAGAGGGAAAGAGGCGGGGGAGGGAGAGCAAGAGAAGAGCTTAATAACCGGCAAGGGGAAGTTGTTTAGTCTCATGCCAAACCCTTCAGGTCTTCTGCAGGCCCGTGGAGGGTGGAGGGTGGAGGGCTGCCTGCACCAAGGACCTAACTCGGAGGTCAGGAGAGGGCCCCGGGTGGCCTATATCATTCACACATGTCCTTGGCGAACCCCCAGAAATTTTTGCACAGAGCCTCAGACTTGTTCTCAAAGGTGACAGCTATGAACAGATGGGCCCTCACACTGAGGTATGGGCCCAAGAGAAAGGTGAGAAGCAGTGAAGCCATAAAAACCTGAAAAGTACCAGCAATCATTTCAGAAAGCAGCCACCTGGCGGATCTTCTCCTGGAAGTTCCTGTATGGACCAAGTGGACACCCATGAAACACAAACAGGTGAGGATGTGAAAAGTTGTCAGGGTCCAGAAGCTCCTCCTGGGCCCCCATCTCCCAGTCATTGCCCTCTTCCTCACTACTCCTGGAGGCAACCACCATCTCGACTTCTAATACGAATGTTTAGTTTACTTGTCTTCAAACTGGATACAGGATATAATCATTTCACGTATTTTCTTTGATTCTGGCTTATTTTTCATAGTATTATTACGTTTCTAAGATTTATTTATCTTTTTTTGGGTAAAGCATTAATTGTTTTGGGCTTCCCCAATGGCTCAACAAGTAAAGAATCTGTCTGCAGTTCAGGAGACATAGGTGATGCCTGGTCAATCCCTGGGTCTAGAAGATCCCCTGGAGGAGGAAATGGCAACCCACTCAAGTAATCTTGCCTGAAAAATCCCATGGACAGAGGAGCCCGGTGGGCTACAATTCATGGGGTCACAAGGAGTCAGACATGACTGGGCAACTAAGCGTGAGCACAATTAATTGCTTTATTTTAACAGCTATTCAGGATTCCATTGTATGAATGTGTCATCATTTATTCATTCTACTGATGATGGTTGTTTATTTCTAGATAATGATACTATAATCACTCTTTGCATATCTCTTTGTGTTCATAGGCACCATTTCTGTAGGGTATATACCTAGGAGTGTGTATCTTCAAATTTAATAAGTTAAACTCTCTTGTAATGATAGATATATAGTTAAATTCAGAATATTTTAATAATATAATGGGGGAGCATGAATCACATATAATCTCATACAAATATTAAAAGATAAAAGTGTTAAAAATAACTGTAGTTACAATATCTTTAATAGACACATAATAAAAAAAAGATGTACATTGTGGCACCAAATCATAAAATGTGGGAGGGGAGTGTAAAAATGTAGAACTTTTGTATGGTTTTGAACATAACTGACCATTATAACCATAAGATATTTTATGTAAACCTCACGGTAACCACAAAGCAACAACCTATAGCAGATATACAAAGGATACTGGCACACAGAAGGGAATCAAGCCTACCACTGCAGAACAGCATCAAAGCATAAAGGAAGAGGGCGGGAGAGGAGGAGAGGAACCACAGAAGAGCCAGAAAGCAACTAACAAGGTGGCGATAGTGTGTCCACACCTGTCAATAATTTGTTTAAATGTGAATGGTCTAAATTCAACAATTAAAAGACATGCAGTGACTGAATGGATTTTTAAAAAAGATCCAACTGTATGCTGCTTAAAAGAGACTCATTTTAGTTTTAAGGACACACATAGGCTCAAAGTGAAGGGATGGAAAAGATATTCCATGCAAGTGGAAACTAAAAGAAGTAGCAGTAGCTATACATGCATTTTTAAAAATAGACTTTAAGACAAAAGCTGGAACCAGAGACAAAAAGGTCAACAAATAATGATAAAAGGATCAATTCCCCAAGAGGAGGTCACCATTGTAAATATTTATGCACCAACATTGGAGTAAAATTGACAAAACTGACCACCACTACCACCACCCCTAAAGAAACAAACCAATGGAACCCTCTATTCTCTAAAGAATGAACAAAGATTAGGCTTTGGTTCAATTGCCTGAGCCTAACCTTTGACTCTGCCTGGGCATCCCAGCACACCTGTGTCTTGGGATGATGCTGGTCCACACCCAGGAGGAAGTGAGTGTCACCTTTGTTTTTACTCTAGAGTGGCATCACTGACTCAATGGACTTGAGTTTGAGCAAACTCTAGGAGATAGGGAAGCCTGGTGTGCTGCAGTCCATGGAGTCCCAAAGAGTTGGATACAACTTAGCAACTGAACAACGAGGTTCATTTTAAAACATTCTTCACAAGATTCAGGAACCAAAGGTGCATGAAAAGAATAAATACTCTTTTTTTTTTTTGGCAATGGTTCAGATCTAGCAGGAAAATGAAATTATAATGTCAAACAAGAAAGAAAAGAGAGATTTTTAAAAGTTGCTATGTCACACTACTCGAAATAAAATCTCGGTTTAATGCAAGAGCCCCTAGGTAGGGTCCCTCTTCCAATCTTGCAGACTCACTCATTCAGCTCCAAGTCCAATGCTTCCCACAGTGCCTCCTGCCATTTATTTCTCCTTTCTTGTCAGGGAAGGCCTAGCAGTTCGTGGCATCCCTTCTCTCCCCTGCAAATACCTCCTCTTCTCCCCAATCCAAACACTCAAAGCTTCAAAGAAGTGAAGAATTTCTCTTCCTCACAAAAGAATCCTGGGAAGAACTGACCTGACACACCAAAGTGCAATCAACTCCCTTTTCCACGAACTTGAAGCAACCAGTAGTATTGAATCGCATTTGACCCCTTCAGGATCCCACCGGCAGGAATACATTGGGTGAGGGCATACCTGAATTCCTCTGGCTACACAGGAGCATGTGTACTATGATCCAAACTCTTCCATTTTGTAGCAAATATCTTATAATGTAACCCAAGTGTTTGCTATTGAGATATTGTATTCCAAACCTTTCTCCTGGTGCTCACCCTTGCCTTTAATATCCAAGCAAAATGGCATGATGTAATTGGAAAGGCCAGATGCCATGGAGCCCCAATGAAATATAGGTGCTTCTGATTACTCAACAAAATGGATGCTTTTTGAGGACCTATTATGTTAAAAGTCTCAATGCTAGGTGCTTATAAAATACAGAGAGATTTAAAAAAAAAAAAAAAAAAAGTGATGGCCCCATCCTCAAGAGCTTTTATAATCAGTGAGTTTTCTGTGTCCTTCACACCAGATCTGGAAACAGCACCATTCCTGGGGCAGGTGGCTGTCCACTTCCTGTAAAGCCTGAAGAGGAAAAGTGACTGTGGACAGCCGAGGGTGAATCTTCTACTAGAAGCTAGTGCCTGTTTCTCAGGGTGGCCTGCGGTATAAATAATCACACAATATAGTGGATCAATTATTTGCTGTTTCTGCAGGCATTTGGGACCATGTCACCTCTATTCTCCTAGCTGTGAGTTTTTGTCATCACATTTTACCCCAGTAAGAGTTGGTTAACCTATTCCGTTCAACCAAATGCTTCAGTGAAAAGGGATTTAGCTCCTTAGGGCTCAGCTCCCCCATGAGAAATGATCCCCCCAGCATCCCTAGTAAGGTCTCTCCTGTTGCCAGGCAACAGCCCTAAAGCTCCCTGAGCTTTCGGTCAGGGCCCTGACTGTGGGAATGACTTCCTTTGTCCTCATGTGTGCCTTCCTGCTTTCTAAATGTCCTCTAGTGGCTGAGGTCACCCTGCATGTGAGAATCTATATCCTGATTTGTGTCTACTTCTGAGCTCTTTCCCCCCAAGAATCCCAAATCTTCCTCTTTATGTCATGGATGTTATACCATCTATATGCACACAGCATATATGAACACATAATATATGCAAATAGAGCTAGTTCCTTGGAAGTTCTCTCTTTCTTCCTTGCCAGCTGCCAGATTTGGCAGGCCAGCTGACACCCAGCCAGGCCATTTTATTCATCAAGGCACAAAACCGGGGTTTGGCCCCTCTCTTCCTAAGAATCACAGAATATAAAGGCTGGGAAGAGCTGAGGGTGTCCTCAATTCTCCTTTGACAACTCTGGCCCTTTCCCTGGAGCTAAATTAAACTGTTCTCCCCAGCTATTGTAAACCTGTCTTCCTTATGATGGAGTACTTGTGGCTTATTCCTTGGGGAGCACTAAAGAAGGTGTCTAAAGAACAGCTGGATATATAAGAAAGAGGGCAGTCTCAGCCTCTGCGGAAAGTGTCCATCAGGACCTGAAGTTTCTTTGTGGCAGGAATGTGTGCGGCATGATAAAAACCCTTCCATTTCATAGAAAGCTTGTGATGCAATCGATGTCAGTTCCCAAGTCTTTCTCCTGGGAGGTCATTCTTTCCTTTAAGATCAAAAAGAAAAAAAAAAAAAAAAAGGAAGCTTGAGTACATTGCACATTCTTTATGAAGCCTGAAGCCCAGTGCCCTATGTGTCCTGGGAGTCTCAGAGGGATTGTATTCCTTGCAGTAGCCTCTCTTTCTCTCTCTCCCCATCCCCACTCTCTTCCCCATTCCCTGGATTTCTCTGCCTCTCCTCTTTCTCTTCCACAGGAGTCTCTTTAATATATATGAGCTGCTGCCTCACGCTAAGCTATTATAGGGTAATCAAGGACATCTTTGCAAGTTAAGTATTTCCTCTGGATTAAAAATAATCCAATCAATACTTTCCCATTCAAAAGAAAAAAATGGGGCAATACATATTTTATCCCTCCATAGAGTATTTTTCTAGCTTTTGTATTAGTTGGTATTGCCCCATGTAAATGACAGCAAAATTTGGAGATTTAAAATAACATACCTTTATAATCTCAAAGTTTCTGTGGATCCCAAAACTGGAAGTGGCTGAACTGAGTGGTTCTTGGTTGGAGTCTCTCATGCGGTCAGTCATCTGAGGACTCAACTAGGGCTGAAAGATCTTCTTTCTAGTTGGTTCACTCTCATGCCTGATGTGGAGTGGGAAATGGCAACCCACTCCAGTACTCTTGCCTGGAGAATCCCATGGACAGAGGAGCCTGGCGGGCTACTGTCCAGGGGGTTGCAAAGAGTTGGACGCGACTGAGCAACCGAGCATGGATGCCTGATAGTTAGTCCTTGCTGTGGACAAGTGGTCTTACCCCTTGCACCAGTTTCTCCTTGGAACTGCTTGAGTGTCCTTACAGCATGGAAGCTGGCTTCTTCTAAAATGAGTGATCCAAAAGAGAACAAGACGGAAGCAGCCAAGGTCTTTTATGGGAAGTGATACTCAGTCATGTCTGTAACATCCTGTTGGCTTGCGCAGGTCAGTCTTTTTCAATGTAAGAGGCAACACACAAGGACGTGGGCATCAGGAGCAAGAACCATGGTGGATAAGAAGGGCACCATGAAGACTGCCTGCTGCACTGCTTAAAATAAACATCAGACCTCAAAAAACACACATTTCGCTGGATCGAAAAATACCACTGACTGCAAGATACATCTTTATTTTATGTAACAATAAGAAAGAAAAAATGGCCAATATTGGGAGACTCTCCAAATAAAGCGGACCCACCAAAGCTACAGTTTTTGGGTAAATAATAATAAATCCACCCCACAGAAAGAAACAGCAGAAAACTTGTAAGTCTCAGTTTGCATGGAGTGAAGGTAGGGGGAAAGTACTCCCTAGAGAATTTGAACTCAAGTGGATAGGAGCCCCCAGACTGAGAGAACCTAAAAGCCCCTCTTAAGAAACTTGATCTCAATCTAGATGAACTAAATTGAAAAGACATTAGAATTTTAAACAAAGTTAAAATATGGGAAAATGTGTATCTTAAACTCAAGAAAACATAGTAAGTCACCTCAGCGAGAATTCAGGTAAAATGTACAGAAAAGGTTTAGAGTCAGCATTCTTTAGGACAAAATCACAAAAATGGAATCTTATTTTTGACAAAAGAACAGAACCTTGGTCCATCTGCTGTGTTTTGTTGGCCAATGTTGTGTCCTTTCTCAAGTCAGTTTCTTAGACTCAGCTAATTAATTACAGAAAAAGAAAAAGAGAAGCAGAAAGTTTATGAAGGGAATCAGCATAGAATCAGTGGAAATAAAATAAACTTTGAATTAGATCCAGGTCTAATTCAAAGTAGATTGCAGGTCTTTATAGCTGTGCAATCTTAAACAAGCTGCTTTCCCTCTCTGAGTTGTAAGAATTAAATAGCACCTACGAAACACCTAGCACGGTGCTTACCATATTTGTTCAAGAATGATAACTATTATGATAATTACCATATATTTATCAATTTCTAAAACTGCACTTCTTTTTTGAGAATTTTTTTTTAAACCTCAACTAAGAGAAAGCCTAATACCCAGGGAAGACTACCTTCCTCCTGCTGCTCATTCAGTAATATCTGTCAATAACTGAACATAGGTCCTGGGCTTGAGGGTTAGTCCAGCTGCAACAGCTAGACAAGGCATGTGTGTCTACATGATCTCCTTCCCGAGGGGCCTTAAAGAAAGAGCAGTGTTTTGCCAGATTGACTGTATTGAGGTCTTGCACTCAGGCTGAGCACTCTGTCTCTTGTGTCTAACTCTTCGCGGCCTTATGGACCGTAGACCATCAGGCCCCTCTGTGGCATTCTCCAGGCAGGACTACAGGAGTGGGTTGCCATATGCTTCTCCAAGGGATCTTCCCAACCCAGGGATCGAACCTGAGTCTCCTAGGTCTCCTGCATTGGCAGGTGAGTTCTTTACCACTAGCACCACCTGGGAAGCTCCACTGAGGTCTTAGGGGTTCACTGTGTAATATCCATTTATTTTTTTACCCTTCTCCCTTCTTCAACTGAAGAACAAAATGCAAGAGATAGACAAAGGAGGTCAAAATGTCAGCTATATTGCTGAGAAAGTCAATTAGAGAACATGGCGTTAGACCTGTGATCAAAAGAGCATGTCACAAGAAAGAGGAACTTGACAGTGAAGAAACCAGGCAGATGCTGTCTCAGCCAGGTGATCAAGGTCAATATCAGCAGTTGTAAACCATGTGGATACAAGTACGCTTGACATGTATGGTATGATGAGAATAACACTTTACCTCCAATGTCTTCCTCCCCAAAACCTATAATTCTAGTCTAATCACCAGAAAAACTTCAGACAAGTTGAAAATGATGAATTTTCTACAAAATACCTGACTGGTACACCATCAAGGTCCTCAAAAACAAGCAAAATCTGAAAAACTGACATAAGCCAAGAGAAGCCTAAGCAGATGTGACCAAAAATTGCAATGTGATACCCTGGATGGGATGCTGGAATGGAAAAAGAACATTAGGTAAAAGCTAAGGAAATCTAAATAAACAATGGACTTCTTTAGTCAATTTGGGTTCTTTAACAATGAATCATACTAATATAAGATTTTAATAATAAAGGAAACAATACAGATTATACAGCTCTCTCTGCACCATCTTCTCAAATTTTCTAAATTTAGAACTGTTGTGAAAAACAGAGTATTAAAGAGAAAAACAGGTGGGCCATGCCAGTNTTTGGGTTCTTTAACAATGAATCATACTAATATAAGATTTTAATAATAAAGGAAACAATACAGATTATACAGCTCTCTCTGCACCATCTTCTCAAATTTTCTAAATTTAGAACTGTTGTGAAAAACAGAGTATTAAAGAGAAAAACAGGTGGGCCATGCCAGTTATACCCAGCCCTTCATCCAAGTGTAGATGGTGGGGCAGCTACCTGGGAACTTCAGAGCAGACTCCCTGACCCAACATGGCTCCCCAGGACCACAGACAGAGGAAACCAAATCCCCAAGACTTAAAGGCGTTTCCCTGATTGACCCCACCTGACCATGTGCCACCGGCTGTGACCCCTTATCAGGTCATAAAGACAGCCTCCATGGAGGGTCAGGGAACCATTGCAAGGGGCCAGATATGTTTCCAAAGAGGCTCAAGGCAAAGCAGTCAGCTTGTGGATGCGTGGACTCAGCTGTCTGAACTCAAAGCCTGGGTTTGCCACTTTCTACCTGAGTGACCCTTGCAGGTGGCTTAACATCACTGAGCCTCAGTTTTGTGATCTGTAAGATGGTGATGGCGGTGGTATCTACCTCAATGGGCTGAAGAGGAGTAAATTAGATAGTATAGCAAAGTGGCTGGAACAGTCCCTGCTAAGTCACTTCAGTCGTGTCCGACTCTGTGTGACCCCATAGACAGCAGCCCACCAGGCTCCCCCATCCCTGGGATGCTCCAGGCAAGAACACCGGAGTGGGTTGCCATTTCCTCCTCCAATGCATGAAACTGGAAAGTGAAAGGGAAGTCGCTCAATCGTGTCCGACTCTTAGTGACCCCATGGACTGCAGCCCACCAGGCTCCTCCGTCCATGGGATTTTCCAGGCAAGAGCGCTGGCGTGGGCTGCCATCGCCTTCCCCAGGAACAGTCCCTAGGACACAGTAAGTGCTTGATGATTGTATGTTCTTACTATTACTCTCAGAGAAACAGAAAGCCAGGGGAAGAGGGGCCCTCCCTGACCTGGGAGCCGGCATGGGAGAGCTTTCAGGGGGCTCAGGAAGAAGCCCTTGCTGAGATAAGGAGGTGAAAGTCAGTGAAGGGGGCATGTCCATGCTGTGGCCGCAGCCCAGGGCACATGTGGGAAGACAGGCAAGACCAGACAGGAGTGGAGATGAGTTCAGCCATGAGGCCAAAGAGCACCGGGTTTCTGTACTTCTCTAGGGAGAGACAGGGCATATCAGGGCTGAGGTGTGTGTGCTTAGTTGCTCGGTCATGTTCAACGCTTGTGACCCCATAGACTGTTATGTAACCTGCCAGGTTCCTCTGCCCCTGGGATTCTCCAGGCAAGAATACTGGAGTGGGCTGCCATTTCCTTCTCCAAGAGCTGTGGTAGGCAGACTTTTTCTGTAAAAGGGCTTTGCGTGCCCAAAGGCAAAATCAAGGATACAATGCATCTCTGTTATGTAACGATAAATACACACATACCTCGTGTTATCATGCTTTGGTTTGTTGCATTTTTACAAATTGAAGGTTAGGGGCAACCCTGCACTGAGTAAATCTGTCAGAACCATTTTCCCAAGGGCATTTACTCACTTCATGTCTTTTATACGATTTGGTAATTCTCATGGCATTTCAAACATTTTCCTTGTTATTAGACTTGTCATGGTGACCTGCCATTAGTGATCTTTGATGTTACTGTCGTAACTGTTTTGGCATTTTAAATTTTTTTCTATTTTTTTATTTTTTTGGTTTGGTGGTGCCATTCAGCAGGCAGGATTTTAGTTCCCAATCAGAGGTCGATCCCACACCCTCTATGGTGGAAGCTAGAAGTCTCGGTCACTATACCACTAGGGAAGTCCCTTGGCATTTTTTCGTTTTAAGGTATGTTTTAAATTAACACACGTAATAGCCATTTGAAAATACCCTGATGTTGGGAAAGATTGAAGGCAGGAGGAGAAGGGGATGACAAAGGATGAGATGGTTGGATGGCATCACCGACTCAATGAACATGAGTTTGGGTAAACTCTAGGAGCTGGTGATGTACAAGGAGGCCTGGCGTGCTGCAGTTCATGGGGTCGCAAAGAGTCAGACACGACTGAGCAACTGAACTGAACTGAACTGAATATATGTACATTGATTTGTTAGACATAATGCTATTGCAGTAGACCACAGTTTAGCATTAATGTTTATATGCAGTTGGAAACCAAAATCTTATGTGACTCACTCCGTTTTAATGCTTGTTTTATCGCAGTTGTCTGGACCTGAAACTGCAGTGCCTCAGAGGTCTGCCTGTAAATAACTCCTGGGTGAGTCTAGTGCCGTCAGATGGCTTCGTTCCTCCCCATCTCAAATGCCACCCCCTCTCATACTTTAATGTGAGTATAGGCGTAAAAATTAAAACAACCAGTATAAACTGCAGGATTTGCTGATCTAGACTTGTCAGCAAGTCCATCTTCAGCAGCACTGCGTTAGAACCCAGAGCTTCAGTCACTCACTTCTCCTCTCTTGTTCTCCATCCCTTGAAGTTTTTGGAACAGCTGGCAATAAGAAGTAAAATGAAATGCTCTGGTATGGAAGTAGGGGTGGCTTCTCAAATATTGCTGAGTTACAACTGCACCCCTGAGATTTGCGGTCCTCAGAGCAGCAGAGCCAAGTGATGAGGTCACGATCTGGGCTCCTGGCAACTTCTCTGCAGCTGTGGCAGGAAGCAACCATGGACAACTTGTAGACCAACAGGGTGGCTGTATTCCCATACAACTTTATTTATAGACACTGAAATTTGAATTTCAGGTAACTTTTACATGCCACAAAATGTCATTCTTCTCTTGATTTTTTTCCAACCATCTAAAAACAGTGGAAAAAACTAGTCTTAGTTCCAAAACCCTACAAAGATAGCAAGATGAATTCAGCTTTCAGGTCATAGTTTGCCCACTCCTATTTGGAAGGATAGGCCTCCCTGGTAGCTCAGTGGTAAAGCATCTGCCTGCCAGTGCAAGAGATGTGGGTTAGATCCCAGGGTCAGGAAGATCCCCTGGAGGAGGAAATGGCAATCCACTCCAGCATTCTTGCCTGAAAAATCTCATGGACAGAGGAACCTGGCGGGCTACAATCCAGGGGCTGCAAAAGAGTCTGACGTGACTAAGCAACTGAGCACGCATGAGAGCGAAGTATAAAGACTGGCTTTAAATAAAGCCTTAATTCTATCAAGTCATCAGCAAACTACAGAACTAAAGCCTCTTCTCTATATTTTCTGGGGCAAACGGTAACAACCTCTCTGTAGAGAGGGTTCTCCGCATCAGAGAGGCAGCTCACCTTGCTCTGTTCATCCATCTTCCTTGTTTGCAGCATCTCACCCCTCCTTTCCATAAGCAGTTGCTGTCTCAGATGGTAGGAGAAGGAAACTCAGAGAAACCCTTATCACTCTCAACTGGCTGATTCTGGGCTCCTGCCACCATTACGAAAAACCTTCTTTTAGCCTCATAACTGTTGCCAGAACTGAATGAGCTCAATTCAGTTGCTATAACTCACTTCTATGGCACCTCCCAGGCAGGCAAGGTGTTACACTAGACGGAAGCTCTTAGCTCCCAGCCTCCCGGGAAGGGTAAGCTTAGGGTGTGCTTGAGAAAATGACGTGTAAACAACAAGGATATGGTTCAATCTAGTTGTGATGCCTCCACAATTAAAATAGTCTTTGGTTTTGTAATCAAGTGGCCTGCATGCTGCAACTGGAAATTTGAAATAGTAACAATAACGATAGGAGCTGACATTCACACATGGATGCAGAGTGGCAAACAGATGCCAGATGAACAGGAGTAAACAAAGAAAAGGAGAAAGGAAACCAGAGCTCCTTAATTAGTCCTGAGATTGCACATCTGGACCATTTTTCAGGGAAGGAGATGAGGCCACAGAGGTCATGGTTCGTCCAAGCTCACCGGCCATGTAGCGGGTACAGTGAAGGCTGGACCTCAGTGTCCCCAGCTGGGATGTTCATGTCAGGCATAGACTTCTACTAACAAATTGGCTGAAATAACAGAATTTATATCTGTTTACACTGATAGTCTCATGTTCCTTGACTTAAGGAAGAGGGCATTAGTGTGGGTGTCCAGGACAGTCTTGTGTATATTTCCATCCTGTAAGTAACAGTACCCTTTTCACTCTCAATAGTGTCTGGCTGAACAATAAATTACATGATCACTCTAGTATTTGGCTGGACAGACGGCCAATGTCTGCCAGACTTCAGAGACTAATCAGAAGGGAAATGTTCCCTGATTCAGCTTTAGGGTGGCAAGCTCCCCTGGGATGGCCAGAAGCCTATATTCAGAGTGCTGTGATTCTCCTCACCCAGTTCTTAGCCCAGGCCTCAAGTTCAAAGAGTCTTTTGTCCTGCGCACTCTGCAGGCATCTTCGTGCTCTGGGGCCTGATCCTTTCAGGAGCAGGAGCCGCTCAATGCACACACAGCCTTTCAGCACATCTGCCCCGGCCCCTCCCCTCTGAACAGCCGCGGCCCCTCCTGACTATCCCAGGAGAGCAGCCTCAGCAAACTCCAGAAAATCCTTTTACCCGGAAGGTATGGCTTCCAAGTTGGATGCCCTCTGGGAAACAGATTAGAAACGCTTACTTGGTGTTGAAAAACAAGTACCTAACCATCTGGGAGGGCTTCCCATGGGGAGGTCCATGGGGCCACAAAGAGTCAGACATTACTGAGCAGCTGACCTGAACTGAACTGAGGGCTTCCCAGGTGGAGCTAGTGGTAAAGAATCCACCTGCCAATGCAGAAGACCTGAGAGACTCGGGTTTGATCCCTGGATTGGGAAGATCCCCTGGAGGAGGGCATGACAGCCCACTCCAGTATTCTTGCCTGGAGAACCCTCATGGACAGAGGAGCCTGGCGGGCTACAGTCTATGGGGTCGCAAAGAGCCGGACACAACTGAAGTGACTTAGCACTCACACAACCTTCTGGACAAGAGCGAGTTAGAGGTAAACACCACATGGGCTGAAGAAACACAGTGTGACCCTAACCATCCTGATGTTCAGTTAACAAAGCAAGAAAGGAGGGGAGAGACTGTTTTGAGCAGGTGTCCCTCAAAGTGACCCGAGGACCCTCCTGAAGGGTGTGGTAGAAGGCGGATTCCTGACCTCCCTTCCACAGAGAAGCTGAGGACAAGGTACATGTGCTAAGTTGCTTCAGTGATGTCTGACTCTTTGCAACCCCACGTACTGTAACCCACCAGGCTCCCCTGTCCATGGGATTCTC
>SJYX01016757.1:388438-468969 GCA_006410675.1 Oreotragus oreotragus | reverse complement strand
CATCCTCTGTTTCATTCCGTATTCCAAGGCCAAATTTGCCTGTTACTCCAGGTGTTTCTTGACTTCCTACTTTTGCATTCCAGTCCCCTATAATGAAAAGGACATCTTTTTTGGGTGTTAATTCTAAAAGGTCTTGTAGGTCTTCATAGAACTGTTTAGCTTCTTCAGCATTACTGGTTGGGTCATAGACTTAGATAACTGTGATATTGCATGGTTTGCCTTGGAAACAAACAGAGATCATTCTGTTGTTTTTGATATTGCATCCAAGTACTGCATTTCAGACTCTTTTGTTGACCATGATGGCTACTCCATTTCTTCTGAGGGTTCCTGTCTGCAGTAGTAGATATAATGGTTATCTGAGTTAAATTCACCCGTTCCAGTCCATTTTAGTTCACTGATTCCTAGAATGTCAACATTCACTCTTGCCATCTCTTGTTTGACCACTTCCAAATTGCCTTGATTCATGGACCTGACATTCCAGAATCCTATGCAATATTGCTCTTTACAGCATCGGATCTTGCTTCTATCACCAGTCACCTTCACAGCTGGGTATTGTTTTTGCTTTGACTTCATCCCTTTATTCTTTCTGGAGTTATTTCTCCACTGATCTCCAGTAGCATATTGGGCACCTACTGATTTCCTCTTTCAGTATCCTATCATTTTGCCTTTTATACTGTTCATGGGGTTCTCAAGGCAAGAATACCGAAGTGGCTTGCCATTCCCTTCTCCAGTGGACCACATTCTGTCTGACCTCTCCACCATGACCCCCCATCTTGGGTTGCCCTGCGGTCATGGTGGCCGGGAGGAGCAACCAGAGGAGTGGTTGCTGCTCTGGCGCAGGAGGGCCTAGAGGAGCCATCCCACGTTGAAGGTCAGGAAGAGTGGCGGTAAGGAGATACCGTTCGTCTAAGGTAAGGAGCAGCGGCTGTGCTTTGCTGGAGCAGCTGGGAAGAGATACCCCACACCCAAGGTAAGAGAAACCCAAGTTAGATGGTAGGTGTTGCCAGAGGGCATCAGAGGGCAGACACACTGAAAACACACTCACAGAAAACTAGTCAATCTAATCACACTAGGACCACAGCCTTGTCTAACTCAATTATACACAGATGGGCATAATAAAGGAAAGAAATGGCAAGGACCTAACAGAAGCAGAAGAGATTAAGAAGAGGTGATAAGAATACACAGAAGAACTGTACATAAAAGGTCTTGGCCTGGATTATCATGATGATCTGGTCACTCAACTAGAGCCAAACATCCTGGAGTGTGAAGTCAAGTGGGCCGTAGGAAGCATTCTGTGAATAAAGCTAGTAGAGGTGATGGAATTCCAGGTGAGCTATTTGAAATCCTAAAAGATGATGTTTTATAGTACTGCAACTTGGAAATGTGTCAGCAAATTTGGAAAACTGTGCAGTGGCCACAGGACTGGAAAAGGTCAGTTTTCTCTCCAATCCAAATGAAAGGCAATGACAATGTTCAAATTACTGTACAATTGCACTCACTTCACATTAAAGCAAGATTACGTTCAAAATCCTTCAAGCTAGGCTTCAGCAGTATGTGAGCACAGAAATTCCAGATGTAAAAACTGGATTTAGAAAGGCAGAGTAACCAGACCTCAAATTGCCAACATCCACTGGATCATAGAAAAAAGCAAGGGAATTAAGATTTTAAAAATCTACTTTTACTTCGTTGACTGTGCTAAAGTCTTTGACTGCAGAGATCACAATAAACTGTGGAAAATTCTTAAAGAAATGGGAACACCAGACCATACCCATCTCCTGAGCAACCTGTATGCAGGACAAGAAGCAACAGTTAGAACCAGACATGGAACAATGAACTGGTTCAAAATCGGAAAAGATTAAAAATATATATCAAGCCTGTATAGTGTCACCCTGCTTATTTAGCTTATATGCAGAGTACATCATGAAAAATACCACGCTGGATGAAGCACAAACCAGAATCAAGATTGCTGGGAGAAATGTCAGTAACCTCAGATATGCAGATGATATATCACTTTAATTGCAGAAAGTGAAGAGGAACTAAAGAGCCTCTTGATGAAGGTGAAGGAGGAGCATGAAAAGGCTGGTTTAAACTCAATATTCAGAAAACTAAGTTCATGGCACCTGGCCCCATCACTTCATGCCAAATAATGGGGAAACAACAGAAACAGTGACAGACTTTATTTGCTTGGGCTCCAAAATCACTGTGGATGGTGACTGTGTCCATGAAATTAAAAGACACATGCTCCTTGGGAGAAGTGAGTGAAAGTAGCTCAGTAGTGTCTGACTCTTTGCCACCCTATGGACTATACAGTCCATGGAATTCTCCAGGCCAGAATATTGGAGTTGGTAGCCTTTCCATTCTCCAGGGGATCTTCCCAACCCAGGAATTGAACCCAGGTCTCCCACATTGCAGCCAGATTCTTTACCAGCTGAGCCACAAGGGAAACCCAAGAATACTGGAGTGGGTAGCCTATCCCTTCTCCAGTGTATCTTCTTGACCCAGGAATCGAACTGGAGTTTCCTGCATTGCAGGCAGATTCTTTACCAACTGAGCAACAGGGAAGCCCCTTGAAAGAAAAGCTATGACAAACCTAGACAGTGTATTAAAAAGCAGTGACATCACTTTGCTGACAAAGTTCTATCTAGTCAAAGGTATGGTTTTTCTGGTAGTCACATACAGATGTGAGAATTGGACCATAAAGAAGGCTGAGCACCGAAGAATTGATGCTTTTGAACTGTGATGCTGGAGAAGACTCTTGAGAGTCCCTTGGACAGAAAGGAGATCAAATCAGTCAATTCTAAAGGAAATCAACCCTGAATATTCATTGGAAGGAAGATGCTAAACCTGAAGCTCCAGTATTTTGGCCACCTGATGCAAAGAGCCCACTCATTAGAAAAGACCCTGATGCTGAGAAAGATTGAGGGCAAGAGGAGAAGGAGGCAACAGAGAATGCAATGGTTGTATGGCATCACTGATTCAATGGACATGAGTTTGAGCAAACTCCAGGAGATGGTGAAGGACAGGGAAGCCTGGCATGCTGCTGTCCATGGAGTTGCAAAGAATCTGGCATGCCTTAATGACTGAACAACCATAATACTTCAATAAAAATAATTTTTAAAAATACTTTAAGAAAATATACTGGATTTATTCTTTTACCTAAAACAAACGAAAACAAGGCACACAAAATATGAAATATGAAATAACAATAACTGAGCTATCAAGGAAGCCCTAACTCTAGACTGAACACATTCTATTCTCACCTAACATATCTTGGAAGAAATACTTGATATAATCAGATTGTTTCACCCAACTTCATCTCAGGGCAAAGCTGAAGAATATTTACAGGAATATAAAAGTATTAATATCCAAAAAGGTAAGATTCACAGTATCTTATGTCCTATAAAAATTATTAGGACAGGAAAGAAGTAGGAAAACATCACCTACAAAAAAGAGAAAATCTCTCTCATTGTAAATTGACATGGAACTGACATAAATGTTAGGATTATCAGATAAGGATATTAAAACTTGTTATGATATTATTGTATGTGTTAAAAAAGTCAAGTAGTGACATGAAAGATATGAAAAAGATTCATCATCTGGTGAATCCTGAGAGACTACAATTCTTTACACAAATCTTATGTCCTCGCTTAAATTATTGCTGAGTTTGGTGAATATCTAAAAGAACTGAGAATTAAAGTAAATTGAATTTATTGATTTTATTCATGAATGGCCTATAGGACTAATGGCATAGAAACAGTCCCTATGTGGTAATATTCAAAAAATTAAAGGTAACATTAGTACTATGTAGTTTCCCATGTATAAAATAGTTTTAAATATTTAAAAATTAATATTTAATTCATCAAGTTTCCATAACTGCTAGAAATAGTTGCAAATACTCAAAGCTCCTTTCTAGTATGTCCTAATTGCTAACTTTGTACCTTTCAATCATCCATTCCTCCTTGTGTTGCCATTTTGAAAAGTAGAAATACTAGGTTTAATATCTTTTAAAAGGTAATTAAAAGAATCTTACAAATGTCAAAATTTAGAAGATTTTTATCAAAATATCCTACATGAAAAGGGGCGATAATGAATTTGATGCAAGGTATATGGTTTTAAATATAAATTTATTTCCAATTTTGGAAAATATTTGATGAATATACAAAAGAAATAGCTCAGGTTTTCTTTAGATGTACATTTTTTTGATTTCTATTCATCCAGTGTGTGTGTGTATGTATATATATGGGCTCAGTCATTTAGTCATATCCAGTTCTTTGCAACCCCATGGTCTGCAGCCTGCCAAGCTCCTCTGTCTGTGGAATTTTCCAGGCAAGAATACTGGAGTGGGTCACCATTTCCTATTCCAGAATATCTTCCCAATCCCGGGATTGAACCCAGGTCTCTTGTATCTACGACTGCTAAAAGGTAACATGCATTCATTTTACAGTAGAATTTTCCAATCTGTGTTAAATTGTGAGTGTTCACTTTACATTATGACTGGCATGGATATGGATTGTCATCCCACAGACAGTTCTGTTTTCATGAATGGCCTGTTCCTCTGAAATGTCAGTGCTGTAGAACCTGCAATGGTTTTTGCCTGGAATGCCATCCCCTTTCACTCTGTAACTGATGTACTTCTAAACTATTATTATTTATCATCAATTTCACTCTTTTTAAAGCAAAGATATTTACCTTCTTCTATTTGCTTTCTTCGTACTTTACAAATCATTGCTGTAGTACTTATTTCATGATTGTAAAGTTTTAACAGCATTTTAATATACTGGGGGCTACAAGAAGGCAGCGTACTTTCTTTTGTTACCAATGATCAACACCATTTATTAAGTGTGTATCTGCTATGGTGACAAAAGAATTACTGGCCAAACTGAGCTTCTCATTGTATGTTGCTGAGTAAGAGTAGATTGATTAAACAATAACTAATGTTTGGAAGAACAGCTATGACAAACCTAGACAATGTATTAAAAAGAAGAGACATCAATTTGCCAAAAAAGTTCCATCTAGTCAAAGCTATTTCTTTCCCAGTAGTCATGTACATGTGATGTGATAACTGGACCATAAAGAAGGCTGAGCATTGAAGAATTGATGCTTTTGAACTATGGTGTTGCAGAAGACTCTTCCAAGAGTCGCTTGGACTGCAAAGAGATCAAACCAGTCAATCCTAAAGGAAATCAATCCTGAATGTCACTGGAAGAGCTGATGCTGAAGCTGAAGCTTGAATACACTGGCCACCTGATACAAAGAGCCAACTCATTGGAAAAAAACCTTTTGCTGGGCAAGAAAGAACAGGAGGTGAAGGGGGCAACAGAGGAGGAGATGGTTGGATGACATCACCGACTCAATGGACATGAGTTTGACCAAACTTTAGGAGATGGTGAAGGAAAGGGACGCCTGGCTGCTGCAGTTCATGGGGTTTCAAAGACTCAAACATGACTAAGCGACTGAACAACAATAAAGCAATGTTTTTCCAAGAAACAGTTTGGATTAAGATTGCTTTTGATAATTTTTTAGATGAACAAATATATTGCATATATGTTGGGAGAGGGCAGAACTGCTTATTATGCTTGTTAGAAAACTTAAATTTTAGAAGCATTTGATGATTTAAACTACCTGAATTTTTAAAATTTTTGAAATATCTACCAGAATCTTTCAATGGCCTTTCCCATGGGCAGCTCATTTGTAATTATGCTTGGAAGGGTTAATATCTTGCTTTAAAAGTGAGAATGTGTGTATATATTTAGGTATTTCAAAAGTTCATGGAGAAAGATGTAAAGGAGTGAATTTTATTAGATAGTAGAAATCATTCATGGGAATTTCATAAGTTTCCATAAACCTCTTATCCTTCTCCATCAGAGGGCAAACAGAATGAAAACCATAATCACAAAAACTAACCAAACTGATCACATGGAACACAGCCTTGTCTAACTCAATGAAACTATAAGCCATGCCATGTAGGGCCACACAAGATGGACTTGTCATTATGGAGAGTTCTAACAAAAAGTGATCCACTGGGGGAGGGAATGGCAAACCACTTCAGTATTCTTGCCTTGAGAACCCCATGAACAATATGAAAATGCAATATGATAGGACACTGAAAGATGAACTCCAAAGGTCAGTAGGTGCCCAATATACTATTGGAGATCAGTGGAGAAATAACTCCAGAAAGAATGAAGAAATGAAACCAAAGCAAAACAACAGTTGTGGATGTGACTACTGATGGAAGTAAAGTCTGATGCTTGCCGGTGTCCAACCCTGGTGAGTCCAGGGAATTCGAAGCGGGGACAGTCAACGTCTGAGGAATTAATTGCTTAATTAAAGATATGGAGGGAGATTAGAAAGAAATAGTGTAGTAGGAAAATAAGTGGAGAAAAGAGGCTAAATAACTTGGTTTACGCAGAAAACCAATAAAGTTACAAGACAAGGAACTTGCACCGTCTACGTAGGCCACCAGCGCCTGCTTGAATAGCGGAAGGTGCCCCACCTTGGGCTCCCTCTTGCGTGGGTCTTAGAAGCCAGGGCAAATAAGTAGACTCGGTGAGCCACCATGCTCCAGATGGGAATTCAGCCAGAAAAATGAGAAAAGAATGACATGGGGGAGCCAAGCATTGGTGCCAGACCCACAACTTTATTTTCAAAAGCAGCTTATATACCCCAAGTTGTACATAAAGAAATAATGGAATATGCAGAGTTATGCAGGGGCAGCAGTCCTGACCCTTATTGAGACCAGGCTTTCCTTTTGCATACCTTCCCGTATACAAAAGGTCCCAGGTGGTTTTACATCATCTCTGGCCAGGGGGCCTGTTAACATTTTTATGGCTCTTTTCCTAGATAAATGTCTATCAACCAGAAAACTCATTTCCCTTGAAGTATTTTTTCTTAATCTACATCACCCTCAAAGTACTAAATAAAGTTACATTCCTGTAGAACAATGGTGCAGTGGGTTATAACAAAGAAAGCACTTAAATATCTAATGTTGCTAATGCCAGGGCTACTACCTGTTTTTTCTACATGCCAACTATATCAACAAATAAAAGATATAAAAATTTGGCAGCAAGTATTGGCTCAACAAATGAAACCCTTAATCAGTCCTATTCTAATGATTTTGACTCCTCAGAAGCCCCTACATTCCTAGGATGTTTTAAGCTTCCTGTGCCTCTCGCGGTTGGGAGGCCGCAAACAATCACATGCGCAGCTGTAAAAGTCCGGTAGGCAGGCTAGAAAACCATCAGAGGTGTTTTTGGATTGAAACACTCTTATGCCCAGGAGACTTTTATCTAAGAGCTCTAAATTAACTTTTTCCAGAAAACAGGTGGTGGGAGGACAGCCCCCTGTTAATGTCAGAAGAGTAGGTGGAAAGCATAACACAGTAAAGCAGGCAGACTCTTGTTTTGGGGAAGATGCACGAGCAGATCCAGTGAGGCTCCCTTAAGGCCCGACTTGCCTTTGCCTGTCAGGCCCCTTAACCTCTTGACCTTTGCTATGGGCAGAACTCCTTGTGCTGCCTCCCGGCAGATGCTGTAAAGAGCAATATTGCATAGGAACCTGTAATGTTAGGTCCATGAGTCAAGACAAATTTGAAGTGATCAAATAGAAGATGGCAAGAGTGAACATTGACATTTTAGGAATCAGTGAACTAAGATGGACTGGAACAGATGAATTTAACACAGATGGCCATTATATCTACTATTGTGGGCAAGAATCCCTTAGAAGAAATGGAGTAGCCACCATAGTCAACAAAGGTGTGTGAAATACAGTACTTGGATGCAATCTCAAAAACAACAGAATGACCCCTGTTCATTTGTAAGGCAAGCTATTCAATATCACAGTAATCCAAATCAATGCCCTGACCAGGAATGCCGAAGAAGCTAAAGTTGAACGGTTCTATAAAGACCTACAAGACCTTCTAGAACTAACACCCAAAAAAGATATCCCTTCCATTATAGGGGACTGAAAGGCAAAAGTAGGAAGCCAAGAGATACCTGGAGTAACAGGCAAATTTGGCCTTGGAGTACAAAATGAAGCAAGTCAAAGGCTAACAGAGTTTTACCAAGAGGATGTACCAGTCATAGCAAACAGCTTTTTCCAACAACACAAGAGAAGACTTTACACCTGAACATAACCAGATGATCAATACTGAAATTAAATTGATTATATTCTTTGCAGTCAAAGATGGAGAAGCTCTATAAAATCACAAAAACAAGACTGGAAGCTGACTGTGGCTCAGATCATGAACTCCTTATTGCCAAATTCAGACTTAAACTGAAGAAAATAGGGAAAACCACTAGAACCATTCAGGTATGACCTAAATCAAATTCCTTACGATTATACAATGGAAGTGAGAAATAGATTCAAGGGATTAGATCTCATAGACAAAGTGCTTGAAGAACGACGGATGGAGGTTTGTGACATTGTACAGGAGGCAATGATCAAGACCATCCCCAAGAAAAAGAAATGCAAACAGGCAAAATGATTGTCTGAGGAGGCCTTACAAATAGCTGAGAAAAGAAGAGAAGCTAAAGGCAAAGGAGAAAAGGAAAGATATATCCATTTGAATGCAGAGTTCCAAAGAATAGCAAGGAGAGATAAGAAAGCCTCCTAGTAATGCAGACAGCAAAGAACTAAAGAGCCTCTTGATGAAAATGAAAGAGGAGAGTGGAAAAGTTGGCTTAAAACTCAACATTCAGAAAACTAAGATCATGACATCTTGTCCCTGTGGCAAATATATGGGGAAACAATGGAAATAGTGGTAGACTTTATTTTTTTTTGGTTCCAAAATCACTGCAGGTGCTGACTGTACCCTTGAAATTAAAAGATGCTTGCTGCGTAGAAGAAAAGCTTTGGTCAACCTAGACAGCATATTTTAAAAAGCAGAGACATTACTTTGCCAACAAAGATCCATCTAGTCAAGGCTATGGTTTTTCCAGTAGTCATGTATGGATGTGAGTGTTGGACTATAAAGAAAGTTGAGCACCGAAGTATTGATGCTTTTGAATTGTGGTGTTGAAGAAGACTCTTGAGAGTCCCTTGGACTGCAAGGAGAGCCAACCAGTCCATCCTAAAGGAAATCAGTCCTGAATATTCATTGGAAGGCCTGTTGCTGAAACTGAAGCTCCAATAGTGATGCAAAGAACTGATTCAATGGAAAGGATCCTGATGCTGGGAAAGATTGAAAGCAGGAAGAAAAGGGGAAGACAGAGGATGAGATGGTTGGATGGCATCACCAATTCGATGGACACGAATTTGAGTAGGCTATGGGAGTTGGTGATGGACAGGGAGGCCTTGCATGCTGCAGTCTATGGGGTTGCAAAGAGTTGGACACAACTGAGCAACTGAACTGAACTGATGGGAATTTCAAATAGATATTATTTTAATAAAGTAAATTTTCCATAAAAATATGAAATATGACCAAATAAGAATGATGAAACTAAAGTATTTTTAACATGAAGACTAAAATATGTATTTAAATATTTCCTTAAATATAAACAGAACAAATTTGCAAAAATTAATCTTCAATTTAGTCAGTATTTATGCACTTTGCTAAGTATCATTATAACATACCTTACTTTCCACTTCATAATATTTCCAAAGGGATCCATCCATTTCATCTGGAACATGATTGAGCTATTTGATTTAAAACTGTAATTATAAATTGCTTTATCAAGTATGCAATTCTCTGATGAGAAAAATAAATTACTTATTCAGCATTCTAATGACCTTACAGCTCACATACAAATGATGCTGGGAAAGATTGAAAGCAGGAAGAAAAGGGGAAGACAGAGGATGAGATGGTTGGATGGCATCACCAATTCGATGGACACGAATTTGAGTAGGCTATGGGAGTTGGTGATGGACAGGGAGGCCTTGCATGCTGCAGTCTATGGGGTTGCAAAGAGTTGGACACAACTGAGCAACTGAACTGAACTGATGGGAATTTCAAATAGATATTATTTTAATAAAGTAAATTTTCCATAAAAATATGAAATATGACCAAATAAGAATGATGAAACTAAAGTATTTTTAACATGAAGACTAAAATATGTATTTAAATATTTCCTTAAATATAAACAGAACAAATTTGCAAAAATTAATCTTCAATTTAGTCAGTATTTATGCACTTTGCTAAGTATCATTATAACATACCTTACTTTCCACTTCATAATATTTCCAAAGGGATCCATCCATTTCATCTGGAACATGATTGAGCTATTTGATTTAAAACTGTAATTATAAATTGCTTTATCAAGTATGCAATTCTCTGATGAGAAAAATAAATTACTTATTCAGCATTCTAATGACCTTACAGCTCACATACAAACTTTTTGGCAAAGTTTCAAGAAAAGATTCTTGAAAACTCAGAAACATAAAATTGCAGTTAATTAACAATGACTCGAGTATAAATACATCCATTCAGATAGTAGAGATAATAGAGATTATGTTTATCTCTATTTTTATGAGTTTATTATCTTATCTAAGTGTTTATTTTTACATTAATTATCTGTTTTTAAATATAAATTTATTAATTTTTGGTCATATATTAAGCCCTGCCATATATTAGTATCATATACTTCAATTCATATACATGTATGTATATATATGTATACACAAACTACTATGAAAGAAAGGGAAGAAATCAATGCCAATTCAAGATAATAGTTTACAGTTTTATTTGAAGAGTAAGGAAGACAAAAATAATAGGAGAAATGTGCCAAAAGGGTATCCAAGGGTATGGTTTTCTAACAGTGAATGGTGGGTCCATGGGAGTGCACCACACTGCTATTCTTTTGCCCTATGAATGTTTTTGTAATGACAGCTTTCTATTAAACTATAACATACCTATAGGGAATCACATAAATATTAAGTGAACATGTCAACGAGTTACAAATAAGCGAACACATCCATGTAACCAGCACACATAGTGGGATACAGAAATTTACAAGAACCTGAAAGCTTCTTTAAGCTCTCTTCTAATTATCACCCTCCACAGGAAAACACTATCCTGACTATTAACAACATGGATTAGTGTTGTCAGAACAGAGCTGGAACTTCATACAAATGGAATCATGAATTAAGTTCTCTTTGGTAACCTATTTTCTTTTCCACAATATTTCCGTTGAGAGCCAACCATATTGCTACTTATAATTCCTATTTGTCCAGTCTTATAGCTGAATCATGTAAGAGTATTCCCAATTATTTACTCTTTCCATTGTTGATGAACATATGTATTTCCTTTGGCTATCATAAACAGTACTGCTACAGATTTTTTTGTCCACACACAAGTATGTATTTCTGTTAGGAATATACTTGAATATGGAATTGCTGGTTCACAGAGTAAATATTTGTTCAGCTTTAGTAGATACTAGGAAACTGTTTTCTGAAGTGAGTGTATCCATTTATATCCCTGCTACTAGTGTATGAAGTTTAAATTGCTCAGTATCCCCAGTAATACTTGCCATTATGAGTCTTTTAGTCATTCCAGTCCTACATGTATTTAATTAATACTTTGTATTTAATTGAAATTTAATAAAAACAAAATTTCAATGTGGAACATTTTATTTTTAATTTTTTAATTTTTATTTTTACTATTGACATGAATCCACCATGGGTGTTAGGAGTTTTATAGTTTTTGGTCTTATGTTTAGATCTTTAATCCATTTTGAGTTTATTTTTGTGTATGGTATTGTAACACCATACATTAGTTATCTTAATAAATAAATGAATCATGCTTAAAAACCAAAAGGAGACATAGGCATATAATAATAAAACATGATGATATAAATTTTATGATTTCAACTGCTCATTTTCTTTCTCATTGCAAACTTTAGGTATACTCTGTATTCTAGACATAGGATGATAAAAAATAATTAACTATTACATCAAATAATGCCTATCCTTCTCAACCAAATGTAATTTATTTGAGGCCAAAGATCTTCATTTTTCCACTTGGTAGTCTCATTTCTTGGAACAATGTCTGGAATATGATAGGTAATTTTAAATGCTTTGTTGACTGACCAAATGACTGCCTTTTCATCAATTAAGTTTCAAATAAACAGTCAAGTAAAATAGATAAATGCTATTGTTAATGAAAGTAGATGTGTTAATTCAAATGTTTTAATGAAGCCTTGGTGCACTTCAAATTATTTCAGTATTTGAACAAAAATTTAGCAAATAAAAATGTCTACAGAAGGAGAGATGGCATGATCTTTTTCAATATAAATTTTGACATTTATGTAAGAATGCTTAAATCTCAAAGATTTGTAATATAGTTTTCATTAAATGCACATTTGTGAATCCCAAATAAATATTTGAAAATAACTCTAAAAAGTATACAAATTTTTTATTTATATGCATTTATATTGATTATATTGTTCTTTCTATAGTATTCCAAACAGCTTTTTTTTTTTTTTCCCTTAGAGCACTAGTAAAAGTAAGTAAAACTGAAAACTGGAAAAATAACTTAGGATTTCTATTCTAATAAAATGTTTGATTCAGCAAAAGGGAGTCTACTTGCTTACTCAATTGTGTTCAATTTTGCATGTTGCAAAACAAACACATCTGGTTTTTAAATATTTTTCTCTGCACTACTTTTAACCAGCCACTTATCATCTCCTTGTAATTAGCCCTTCTATGAATCTAACAAAGTAATTTCAGGTTTCTTTTAAATGTTGTCTATGATTTTTTAAAAAATGTTCTGATTATTGCTTTGTGTGTGATTTGCATTTTCCAACTACGCTGATTCTTTTGGGGTTTAGTTGTCCAGTAACAGCTTTGGAAATATCTAAACTCACTTTGCATACTGATGGGATTACTGTTGATAATTGATATTTTATGAAGAATTTCATACACCATAGAGCATTGCCTTACTATATTGTTCACTAGAAGTTACGTATTGTTCGCATAGAAGTTCACAGAGTTTTATAGCCAAATTTTGAGTCAGTTATTTTGAGGGAAGTGCGTGTCCATTTTTAAGACAATAGAAAAGATATCTCATGAGTAAATTAATAACTTTATGACTGGAAGTTGCATTGCTTGATTCCCTCTGTTTTGACTCTGGGGCTCTACTTTTTCCCACATTACTGAATATGTGTGTGTACATGCTCAGTTGCTTCATCATGTTCTACTCTTTGTGACCTAATGGGCTATAGCGTGCCAGGCTCTTCTATCCATGGGATTCTTCAGGCAAGAGTACTGGAGTGAGCTGCCATGCCCTCCTCCAAGGGATTTTCCCAACCCAGGGACTGAACCTGCGTCTCCCATATTACAGGCAGATTCTTTTGCCATTATTAAATATAATGATGAATAAAAATGGCTACTTTTCCAGGTAGGTAGACACACAACAGAAGAAACTACATATTAACAACTGTCTATGATAACTGTGTTCTGCTATGGTGCATTAAAAATGAGAGATCTCTATTAGAGATGGTGTGAGAAAAATGCTCAGAGAGGAAGTATGATGACTTTTTAAACTTAGATTTCAAGGATAAATACACGTACCATCTGTTTTAAAATATTTCATAAAGCAGACATGACTTAGCACTTGACCATAAAGCTCTGTCCAGTGAAATGTTTCTATCTATAACACTGACTTTCAATGTGTTAGAGAAAACTTCATGCATTGAGTATAAGAGAGCTGGAAGTGATTTCCTAGTCAGAAGAATACTGCCTTCCAGCAGTCCACTTAGGAGAGTAATGGCCATAGAGCCCTGTAAGGATATGAATGTCAAGTGGAGAGGGAAGGTTGCTGCAGTTTTTACTTTGCTTGCTTTAATGATGCTTTCAGCCTAAATTGACCCTAAAATGATTCATCATTAAAAAAAGAAAATCATCCAGGGACTTCCCTAGTAGTCTAATGGTTAAGACTTTGTGCTTCCACTGAAGGCGGGCACCAGTTCTGTCCCTGGTTGGGGAATTAAGATCACACATGATGCATGGTGTGGCAAAAAAAAAAAAAAAAAAAAAAATATATATATATATATATAATTGAAATATTAACAAAAAATTGCCCAACACTGATGAGTCATGATTCAAAAGATCTATTAATATCCCAGATATTACTAGATATGTACATTTTAAGGAATATCAAAGGTCATGAAAGCATGATATGTGAGTAGTAATTTGNAAGAAAAAAAAAAAAAAAAAAAAAAAAATATATATATATATATATCATTGAAATATTAACAAAAAATTGCCCAACACTGATGAGTCATGATTCAAAAGATCTATTAATATCCCAGATATTACTAGATATGTACATTTTAAGGAATATCAAAGGTCATGAAAGCATGATATGTGAGTAGTAATTTGGCAT
This sequence comes from Oreotragus oreotragus, assembly GCA_006410675.1. Classification (NCBI taxonomy): domain Eukaryota; kingdom Metazoa; phylum Chordata; class Mammalia; order Artiodactyla; family Bovidae; genus Oreotragus; species Oreotragus oreotragus. Next base: position 454,652 of record SJYX01016757.1, on the reverse strand, counting down.
CAGGGAGATGTCAATTGTCACTAATATTCTATGTTCCATTCTCTTATACACTAAACTTAGCAACTAGTGCATTTTCTCCTGTTCATAGAAATTCCCAGTGCACAGCATTCTCAGACATGTTGAAAAATATGGGTGAGGAGAGAATCTTAAGGGGGTGTGGATAAATTCATAGATCTAGTACTGAAACCATTTGTTGATGTTGGCAGGACACTAAAGTAAGAGCATACTGAAAGTATTTATTGTTTCTACTTCCTTGGACTCTGAAAAGGGAGTTCTTGGATAAGGATTTTTAAAATAACCAGTGCATTTAATCACTTTTGCAAAGAAAATCTTTCCTGTTGATAGCCATAAATATTATTGAGTTTTAAGAATAGAAAATAACAAGAACACAAGCCTCATCAAAAGAACAAAACATCAAAGTCAATTTGGGGACTTCAGATTCCAGCTTTGTTCAATTAACTTGTACCTTCCTAATCTTCTACTGAAAGCAACTACAAAAGCTAGACAAAGAACATACACAAAAAACCTATTCAAGCATACCACCATGTAATCAAGACAAGTTGACTTTAGTGATAGCACAGGGAAAGACAAATTTACTATGGTTAATTTTCTATATTATCCTTTCTGACTTTTCCTTTAGGTAAATTGCCTTTTCTAAAAACTTAACACATAAAACAGGTACATTGTCTTTTAAATTTACTCATAAAAGGAAAATAGCAGTCTGGGTGCTTCAGTTTTGTTGGGAGTTAGGAGCCAAGGGTTGATGTTCTGGAGTTCCAAGGCTACCAGAATTTGTTCAGCAAACTTGCACTGCAGAATAAGGCTAACCTACTAAAACTGACAGAAGTAAAGACAGAAGATAGGAATAGTCCTAGTTTTATTTCAGAACTTTAGCCAATAATTTAAAATATGTCCATAAAAAATCCAAATACAGAAGGTTGAATCAGTTATATTGAAAATCATTTAAGAAAAAAATCAATACTGGTCTTATGCAAATTACCTAGGCAACAAATAAATAAAATACAAAGGATCTCACTAGTTCCTTTATGAGGTAAGCATAATCATAACAAAAGCTTGACAAAAACATCACGAAAAAGGAAAATGATATCTTTGCCTTTCATTTGAATAAATATGCACAAGTGATTAAAGAAAATATTAGCAAATTAAACAAAGCTACATGCTGTTTAGCTGCTAAGTCATGTCTGACTCTTTTCTGACCCCATAGAGTGTAGCCCACCAGGCTCCACTGTCCAGGAAATTTCCTATGCAAGAATACTGGAGCAGATTGCCATTTTCTTCTCCAAGAGCTACATGTAAAAGAATGAAATTAGAACATTTTCTTAAAACACATACAAAAGTAAACTAAAAATGGATTAAAGCACTAAATGTAAGACTGGGAATCATAAATCTTCTAAAAGAAAATACATGCCCAACAGTCTCTGACAATTAGTCTTCTGATTGGGTTAGTCTTCTCAGAAAAAAGAAACAAAAGCAAAATAAACAAATAGGACCTAAATAAACTTACAAGTTTTGGCACAACAAAGGATGCCATCAATCAAATGAAAAGCCAGTCTCTTGAATAGGAGAAAAAGAAAGTCACTCAGTCCTGTCTGACTCTTTGAGACTCCGTGAATTATACAGTCTATGAAATTTTCCCGGCCAGAATACTGGAGTGGGTAGCCTTTCCCTTCTCCAGGGGATCTTCCCAACCCAGGAATCAAACCAGTTCTTTGTGACCTAATGGGCTATAGCGTGCCAGGCTCTTCTATCCATGGGATTCTTCAGGCAAGAGTACTGGAGTGAGCTGCCATGCCCTCCTCCAAGGGATTTTCCCAACCCAGGGACTGAACCTGCGTCTCCCATATTACAGGCAGATTCTTTTGCCATTATTAAATATAATGATGAATAAAAATGGCTACTTTTCCAGGTAGGTAGACACACAACAGAAGAAACTACATATTAACAACTGTCTATGATAACTGTGTTCTGCTATGGTGCATTAAAAATGAGAGATCTCTATTAGAGATGGTGTGAGAAAAATGCTCAGAGAGGAAGTATGATGACTTTTTAAACTTAGATTTCAAGGATAAATACACGTACCATCTGTTTTAAAATATTTCATAAAGCAGACATGACTTAGCACTTGACCATAAAGCTCTGTCCAGTGAAATGTTTCTATCTATAACACTGACTTTCAATGTGTTAGAGAAAACTTCATGCATTGAGTATAAGAGAGCTGGAAGTGATTTCCTAGTCAGAAGAATACTGCCTTCCAGCAGTCCACTTAGGAGAGTAATGGCCATAGAGCCCTGTAAGGATATGAATGTCAAGTGGAGAGGGAAGGTTGCTGCAGTTTTTACTTTGCTTGCTTTAATGATGCTTTCAGCCTAAATTGACCCTAAAATGATTCATCATTAAAAAAAGAAAATCATCCAGGGACTTCCCTAGTAGTCTAATGGTTAAGACTTTGTGCTTCCACTGAAGGCGGGCACCAGTTCTGTCCCTGGTTGGGGAATTAAGATCACACATGATGCATGGTGTGGCAAAAAAAAAAAAAAAAAAAAAAATATATATATATATATATCATTGAAATATTAACAAAAAATTGCCCAACACTGATGAGTCATGATTCAAAAGATCTATTAATATCCCAGATATTACTAGATATGTACATTTTAAGGAATATCAAAGGTCATGAAAGCATGATATGTGAGTAGTAATTTGGCATCAGGGAGATGTCAATTGTCACTAATATTCTATGTTCCATTCTCTTATACACTAAACTTAGCAACTAGTGCATTTTCTCCTGTTCATAGAAATTCCCAGTGCACAGCATTCTCAGACATGTTGAAAAATATGGGTGAGGAGAGAATCTTAAGGGGGTGTGGATAAATTCATAGATCTAGTACTGAAACCATTTGTTGATGTTGGCAGGACACTAAAGTAAGAGCATACTGAAAGTATTTATTGTTTCTACTTCCTTGGACTCTGAAAAGGGAGTTCTTGGATAAGGATTTTTAAAATAACCAGTGCATTTAATCACTTTTGCAAAGAAAATCTTTCCTGTTGATAGCCATAAATATTATTGAGTTTTAAGAATAGAAAATAACAAGAACACAAGCCTCATCAAAAGAACAAAACATCAAAGTCAATTTGGGGACTTCAGATTCCAGCTTTGTTCAATTAACTTGTACCTTCCTAATCTTCTACTGAAAGCAACTACAAAAGCTAGACAAAGAACATACACAAAAAACCTATTCAAGCATACCACCATGTAATCAAGACAAGTTGACTTTAGTGATAGCACAGGGAAAGACAAATTTACTATGGTTAATTTTCTATATTATCCTTTCTGACTTTTCCTTTAGGTAAATTGCCTTTTCTAAAAACTTAACACATAAAACAGGTACATTGTCTTTTAAATTTACTCATAAAAGGAAAATAGCAGTCTGGGTGCTTCAGTTTTGTTGGGAGTTAGGAGCCAAGGGTTGATGTTCTGGAGTTCCAAGGCTACCAGAATTTGTTCAGCAAACTTGCACTGCAGAATAAGGCTAACCTACTAAAACTGACAGAAGTAAAGACAGAAGATAGGAATAGTCCTAGTTTTATTTCAGAACTTTAGCCAATAATTTAAAATATGTCCATAAAAAATCCAAATACAGAAGGTTGAATCAGTTATATTGAAAATCATTTAAGAAAAAAATCAATACTGGTCTTATGCAAATTACCTAGGCAACAAATAAATAAAATACAAAGGATCTCACTAGTTCCTTTATGAGGTAAGCATAATCATAACAAAAGCTTGACAAAAACATCACGAAAAAGGAAAATGATATCTTTGCCTTTCATTTGAATAAATATGCACAAGTGATTAAAGAAAATATTAGCAAATTAAACAAAGCTACATGCTGTTTAGCTGCTAAGTCATGTCTGACTCTTTTCTGACCCCATAGAGTGTAGCCCACCAGGCTCCACTGTCCAGGAAATTTCCTATGCAAGAATACTGGAGCAGATTGCCATTTTCTTCTCCAAGAGCTACATGTAAAAGAATGAAATTAGAACATTTTCTTAAAACACATACAAAAGTAAACTAAAAATGGATTAAAGCACTAAATGTAAGACTGGGAATCATAAATCTTCTAAAAGAAAATACATGCCCAACAGTCTCTGACAATTAGTCTTCTGATTGGGTTAGTCTTCTCAGAAAAAAGAAACAAAAGCAAAATAAACAAATAGGACCTAAATAAACTTACAAGTTTTGGCACAACAAAGGATGCCATCAATCAAATGAAAAGCCAGTCTCTTGAATAGGAGAAAAAGAAAGTCACTCAGTCCTGTCTGACTCTTTGAGACTCCGTGAATTATACAGTCTATGAAATTTTCCCGGCCAGAATACTGGAGTGGGTAGCCTTTCCCTTCTCCAGGGGATCTTCCCAACCCAGGAATCAAACCAGGTGGATTCTTTACCAACTGAGTTATCAGAGAAGCCCCTGAATAGAAGAAAATACTTGCAAATGATATGTTTGATAAGGGGCTAATATTCAATATAGATATACAGCTCATTGATTTAAAAAGTGGGCAAAAGTCCTGATGAGACATTTCTTTCAAAGAAGACACAGAGATGGCCAATAGGTGCTAACCGGTAGGGAAATGCAAATCAAAACCACAATGAAACATCACTTCACACCGGTCAGAATGTCTATGGTCAAAAAGACAACATATAACAAGTGTTGGTAAGGATGTGGAGAAAAGGGAATCCTAGTACACTGTTGCTGGGAATGAAAAGTTACAGCCATTATGAAAAAAATGGTGATTTCTCAAAAAACAAAAAATAGAAACACTACATGACCCAGCAATTCCACTCCTGAGTACATGTCAAAACAAAATGAAAACTCTGATTTGAATAGATATATGCATTCTGGTATTACAGCAACCTTATTTACCAAAGTTGTGATATGGAAGTAACCCGTGTCCATCAATGGATGAGTGGATAAAGAAGATGTGGAATATACATATGGTGGAATACTCAGTTTAGCTCAGTTCAGTCGCTCAGTCGTGTCCGACTCTTTGTGACCCCATGAATGGCAGCATGCCAGGCCTCCCTGTCCATCACCATCTCCCGGAGTTCACTCAGACTCACGTCCATCGAGTCAGTGATGCCATCCAGCCATCTCATCCTCTGTCGTCCCCTTCTCCTCCTGCCCCCAATCCCTCCCACCATCAGAGTCTTTTCCAATGAGTCAACTCTTCGCATGAGGTGGCCAGAGTATTGGAGTTTCAGCTTTAGCATCAGTCCTTCCAGTGAACACCCGGGACTGATCTCCTTCAGAATGGACCTGTTGGATCTCCTTGCAGTCCAAGGGACTCTCAAGAGTCTTCTCCAACACCACAGTTCAAAAGCATCAATTCTTCGGCGCTCAGCTTTCTTCACAGTCCAACTCTCATATCCATACATGACCACTGGAAAAACCGTATCCTTGACTAGACGGACCTTTGTTGGCAAAGTAATGTCTCTGCTTTTGAATATGCCATCTAGGTTGGTCATAACTTTTCTTCCAAGGAGTAAGCATCTTCTAATTTCATGGATGCAGTCACCATCTGCAGTGATTCTGAAGCTCAAAAAAATAAAGTCTGACACTGTTTCCACTGTTTCCCCATCTATTTCAAGTCATAAAAATAAGATATCTTGCTATTAGCAACAACATGGATAGAACTGAAGAGCTTTATGCTAAGTGAAATAAATTGGAGTGAAAATACCATATGCTATCTCTTACATGTGGAATCAAAAAATAAAACAAATGAATAAATATAACAAAACAGAAGCAGACTCATAGATGGAGTGAATAGTGTTTATCAGTGAAGAGAGATGGGGGAAGGGCAAATTAATTGTAGAGAATTCAAAACGTACAAGCTATTATGTATCAAATAAATAACATACAAAGATATATTGTGTAGATCACGGAGAACATAGCCAAGACTTTAACAACTTTAAGTGGAGTATAATAGACAAAAATATTGAATCATTATGTTGTATACTTGAAACTATTGAAGTATTTTAAATCAACTAAACTTTAATGAAAAGTATATGAAATAATTATAAGTTTTTAAACAAATTATTTGTTTGGGGGGATATTTTAAAATATGTTTTGCATACATAACTTGAAAAATAGTCAGTTGTTATAAATTCCAATATTTTTGTACTGAATTTACAGCCACTATATACATCAGCTGTTAGGTTGTTGCAATTTATTTATTTATTTATTTATTTTAAATTTTATTTTTATTTTTTTTGTATTTATTTTTTTTCTGTTATTTATGAAAAAGCTGTATTGTTTCAAACAAATTTATGTTCTTAAATATGGGAAAAGCTCCCATATACACATATATTTGTTTTCTGTGTGAATATATACACATACACACACACGTACATATACATATAATTTCCTTTCTAAGATATGGTTTTAAGTTATGCTAACATTAGAAAATTATAGCATTAAAGAATATTAATTTCAAAGTGATTGATGTTAATTTTAAGTCCTTGTTTATGTATCTTTCTCTTCCTTTAATGTCAATGTATATGCTAATATTTTTGAATTTCTTAAACTTGTTTATTATTTATTTTATAATTAATAGATATTTTAGGGTTTCTATAAAATATATATTTCAAGTAAATACATAATTATTTTAAATATTCTAAAAAGTATTAATTACCCACTGTATTTATTTTAAAACATTCATGTATTTTAGCATCACAAAGATACTTATTTTAAGAAAAAATAGTAATATTTTTAATGGTAGGGGTAAGGGATAGTTAGGGAATTTAGGATGGATATGTACATGCTGCTATATTTAGAACAGAAAACCAACAAGGATCTACTGTATAGTACAGGGAACTCTGCTCAAAATTATGTGGCAGCCTGGATGGGAGAGGAGTTTGGAAGAAAATGGATACATGTATATGTATGTCTGAGTCACACTCTGCTGTGCACCTGAAACTATAACAACATTGTTAATCAGCTGTATTCCAATATAACATAAAAAGTTATATATATATAATATATATAAGTTATACACATATATATAACATATAAAGTTATATATATATATATATAATATGTATGTATGTATCACCTGCATGCATGCTAACTCACTTCAGTCAGGTCCGACTCTTTGGGTCTTTGTGACCCCAGAGACTGTGACTGTAACCCACCAGGCTCCTCTGTCCATGGGATTCTCCAGGCAAGAATACTTGAGTGGGTTGCCATGCCATTCTTCAGGGGAATTTCCCGACCCAGGGATCGAACCTGCATCTCCTGTGATTCTTGCATTGCCGGCGAATTCCTTACTNGGGACTCTCAAGAGTCTGTCTCTTATACACATCTAGATGTGTATAAGAGACAGGAATACTTGAGTGGGTTGCCATGCCATTCTTCAGGGGAATTTCCCGACCCAGGGATCGAACCTGCATCTCCTGTGATTCTTGCATTGCCGGCGAATTCCTTACTGCTGAGCCATCAGGCGGGTCCATGTATCATCTAGGGGAATCCTTTTGCAATGTATATGTATGTTAAATCATCACTTCCTACAATGTAAATATCTTAAAATTTTATTTGCCAATTATATTTCAATAAAGATGAAAGGGAAAAAAAATGAAAAAATAACATTTTCTTATTTGCAGTGGTTTCTGAAGTTTCTTCTTCCAAATGTGAATTTTTGGATATTATTGGAAGAGCAATGACAATAAAGATAGTTCCTTATTCTCTCATTTGCATTCAATATCATGCAAAGGAAGAAATTAATTATTTGGAAGGTAAAGTAAAGTCGCTCAGTCGTGTCCCCAACTCTTTGCAGGTCTCATGGACTGTAGCCTATCAGGCTCCTCCATCCATGGGATTTTCCAGGCAAGACTGCTGGAGTGGATTGCCATTTATTTCTTTCTCCAAGGGATTTTCCCAATCCAGGAATCAAACCCAGGTCTCCCACATTGCAGGCAGACGCTTTACCATCTGAGCCACCAGGGAAGCCCAGTAATCCCAGCTTAAACAATTCATCTCACACCTCACACTGCTTATACCCAAGATGCTCTATGTTGCTTATATTATGTTTATCCTGGTAAGTACCATTGGTTTTGCCTATTTTTCTATTAGGTTTAGCTTTAAATGAATGTGAACCCATTTTGAGTATTTCTTTATATATATATATAATCACTGCATTAGTTCTTTTTTATCTCACTCAGTTTATATTTGGTATTCAGAACAACATGATTTTCAACACATTTATAGAATGTGGAACCAAATAGAAGTATTGGTAGCTGGAGAGAGATACTAGAGGAAATAATTTTTTTTTTCCTATCTGTATTAATACTGGTACTTTTTCATCTACATTGAGAGAGCTACTTAATGTGGGGAAATTCAGTATAAGTAAGAAAGCAGAAAAGAATTTTTAGAAAAACACATACATTACAGGATTTGATATCATCTTCTTAAAGATAAACCCTGTTTCTTTTTCATTATAATATTGAAGCAAGTCACTGCCCTTTCTTCCCTTTGTAATTCACTCATTCATTTCAATAGACTTAAATTCACATTTCAGCTTTTATTCTTTGCCCTTTTAATTCTCACATTTCCTTTCTGCCATAGAGGATCAGAGAGGATGCCTTCAGTAAATATGCCATGTTACCATCCTTTGGCTTTTAACTACAGGTGCCCTATCCCTGATCTTAAATAAAGCATCTGCTTCTCTAGTTGTGTACTTCTGGATGAAACCCAAAGAACTTTTCTATTAGCCCTTTCCTGAGTGCACTTACAAGTTCTTTTTAAGCACTTCTTAAAAATAGAAAAATAATTACAGGTCTTCAACATTTCTTAAAAGATAAGACTGCTTCAATAATATAAAAATAATATATTCATGAAAAAAGCAAGGCTAGAGAGGTTAATCACTTCAAAAGTCTAATTTAAGATGCAATTATGGATCACTTAGCCTGCTTCATGATGATCATGAGAATTCTAAATCGAAATGGGTAAGTTATAGCTAATTATTTCCTATTTATTTATTTTACAATGTAAGTTTTGTACATCTAATGCTACTGTGTATCAGCCATCTGAATAAGAGGATCCCTTTTCACATAGTTCCATGAAAAAAAATTGTATAGCAGAGTTATGTATACTTATGGCTGATTCATGTTGTACAGTAGAAACCAACACAACATTGCAAAGCAATTATCCTCCAATAAAAAATAAAAAAAAGAAAATACATGTTTCATTATTTATGAAAACACATCCAATTTTTAGATACTTACTTCTATGAAGAAATGCCAAAAAGTTATTAAAGATTCTTAAGACATTGAAACTAAAGACAAATAAAAGGCTCAATCTTTCTGACAGAACAGACATTAAAATTGGTATCTTCATAATTAATAGGGTGGAAAACAGTTGCTTTATTACATATAGGATATATGATTTTGTGTAATTTCAGACAAGAATCTGCATAACTTCTAGTTATCTGGTGGTCAGAATATTCCATTTTGGACACTTTTGCTATGATATGGAGGATAGTTAACATGTTTTTGAAAGTGATCTCTTCTTCTGAATGAGACAAATCTCCCCAAATCTATCCAAGATGTTACTACTACTACTACCAGATTTCTCAGACACTAATTTTGCATCCTTCATTGTTTATATCTTATCCTAGTTAACCAATGTGCATCTTAGGTAAAGAGAATTCTCTTTTACCCTTTTTATACCATTTACACAGCAAAGGAGCATAGCATGAATGCATGAAATGCAACAGTAAAATATTCCTCTCATTTTTTAAATATTAAAATTAATCAGACTTTTAAATGAAAACAAATATTGTATTATTCATTAAATATATATTGAATATACTGAATATACAGTGAAATTAAAAACATGATTCTAAGGCTCATCTTTATGAATTTATAGTAAAAACTAAATAAATATATATCAGATAAAAATCTTTCCAAACTTAATGTAAATGTGAATGTTTCATTCCTGACTGCATAGAAGAGACTATTTTAAAACCTAACCTGAGTCATTAATTGCTATGGTAAATATCCCACAGCACTTTCTACAAATTGTATTTATAATATAAATGTTTTATATTTCTATGTTTTAAGTAAAATATTTTAAAACCTACACTTGAGCTCTGTTATTGAAGCCTTATGGGTTGTGTGTCTTTCCTCATGAACATCGCTTAGTCACTTACTCCATTTTCTTTGTGTACTTAACTGAATCCTTTAAAATTATGTGAATTAAATACTTACCTGGAGCTTCAGGGAATTTAATCATTTAAAAATGCCATGTTTTCAAGAAATAAGCTATTATTTTCTCAAAATATTTATCATCAATGAATCAGTGAATCAGACTAAATCAAATACCTCACTTATGGGGTAGGTGGCTTCAGCAATAAGATTTATTGTAGCATTAATATTTGAAAATTCGGCTCTCATACGGGTTGATCAGTAATTTCTATAAAGATGATTCATGTGCAACTTTGTGCAGATATTACTCAAAAAAGTAACAAATCTCAGGTAATGTAAACTCAGACTCATCCAGCTAATGAACCATGAAGATGATTCATAGCAAACATTTATCAGAAAGTCAAGGATGATAAGAAAGGATAATTACAGTATAGATCTTGTCTTTAAAAAATAACACATCTAATAAACCATATGAAGAAACGCTACCATATATAAAACAGACAAACAACAAGGACCTACCATATAGCATAGGAACTGTAGTCAATATCTTGTAAGAACCTATAATGGAAAAGAATCTGAAAAATATATATGCGTATATATGCAATGGCAACCCACTCCAGTACTCTTGCCTGGCAAATCCCATGGATGGTGGAGCCTGGTAGGCTGTAGTTCATCGGGTCGCTAGGAGTTGGACACGACTGAGTGACTTCACTTTCACTTTTCACTTTGATACATTGGAGAAGGAAATGTCAACCCACTCCAGTGTTCTTGCCTGGAGAATCCCAGGGACGGGGGAGCCTGGTGGGCTGCCATCTCTGGGGTTGCACAGAGCTGGACACGACTGAAGTTACTTAGCAGCAGCAGCATATATGCATGTGTATAACAATTATATTGTTGTACACCTAACACCACCTTGCAAATCAACTATACTTTAATTTTAAAGATGCCAAAGAGAACCCAACAGAGAAAATATTTAAGAAGTAAGACATTCTGACCTCTGATATCCCCAGTGCATGTGGAAATAAAAGAATGCCATTTCATAACTTCCTCACTTGGGATCTCAGAAATACACTGGCTTTATCCCAGAGTGTCACTTGACAGACAGCTGGGCAGTCATCTGTCAAGAGACTGTCAATTCTGGCTTTCTGTGTTTTCTTTTTTGCCTTTTCAAGTTAGAGAATTGGCAACCAAGGCCAACAGCAGTTTGGACTTCAGTTATACACACTGACTGATGTGCAGTCGCCTCTTGAAATTTACTGCAAAAGGTCAACAGACCAGAAGCCAAGAAGCAATTCAAGCTTGAGATCAAATATATCAGTCAGACAATTGTCAGGTGATGAACTCATGGGAAGACTTCATGCATCTGTGAGCTGTCAGGTCTCCCATGACTGGCACCAGGACTGAGTCCAAGCTGTCAAGAGAGATGATAGGTAGACTCAAGGGTCACGGTGCCAGCATGCTAGAGGTGACATTATCAAGTCTGATCAAGTTACTCTCAAGTAATTTAGAGCCATCTGACGCCCTTTGGAAGACCTAGCAGGAAAAAAAAAAAAATCCCTAAAGTCATGTGATGGCTAGAATGGACATTAAATTTTAGATAACGTATAATAAAAAGAGTTCTTTGGACTGCAAGGAGATCAAACCTGTTAATCTTAAAGGGAATCAATCCTGAACATTCACTGGAAGGACTGATACTGAAGCCAAAACTCCAATATTTTGGCCACCTAATGCGAAGAGCCGACACATTGGAGAAGACTGATGGTGGGAAAGATTGAGAGCAAGAGAAGGGAATGACAGAGAAAGAGATGGTTGGATGGCACCTCTGACTCAATGGACATGAGCCTGAGCAAGCTCTGGGAGATACTGAAGGACAGGGAAGGCTGGTGTGCTGCAGTTCATGGGGTTGCAAAGAGTCGGACATGACTGAGGGACTGACCAACAATACTAAAAGATGTTATTAAGCTTTAAAAATGCCAGCATTAAGCTGAATCAATTGAGAAAACAATGATGCAATATCTTTAGAAATTTTATAAATTTAAAATAAATGAAATTTCCGTACTTTGGAAAATCCAGCTCACAGCCAGACTCCTTCATTCAGACAAACTTATAAATGTTGGGAGGCCTCCATTAAACAGCAAACCAAAGTCTACAACGAGTAAGCTGTCACCTTTCACACTGACATCATGAAAAATATAAAGGAAATTTTAAAGTCCCAGAAGAATGATTTAAATATTAAACTTAAAAAAATTAGATTATAATACTACCACATAGTACCTGTATGCATTTTTTATTTTATTTTTAGTAATATGAATCGAAGTGGATGTGATCATTAAGTAACTTGGACATTCCTTGTAGTTTTACTTCTCTACAATCAAATATGAATCAAAGATGATTAAATTCTTCCTGATTTTAATGTCAGATGTGACTAAATTCATCCTGGTTTTAATGGCCATTTATTTTCCCAAAGGAGACTTAGGCTCCTCAATATTCAAGTTCACAAACAACAAAACTGAACACAAGTTGAAAGACCAGATATTCATTGTATTTCAGTTGTTCCTGGCATTCCAGGAATGGGCTTCTGAGGTGGTGCTTGTGATGAAGAACCTGTCTGCCAAAGCATGAGTTGGAGGAGACACTGGTCCAATCCTGGGTTGGGAAGATCCCCTGGAGGAGAGCACAGCAAGCCACTCCAATAATTTTGCCTGGAGAATCCCATGGGCAGAGGAGCCTGGTGGGCAATAGTCCACAGGTCTGCAAAAAGTTGGACACAACTAAAGCGACTTAGCATGCATGCATGCATTACAGGGACAGCAAAGTAACTCTTCACGTAGCAGACTCCCCCATATTTCTTCTTTGCTGCTGCTGCTGCTAAGTCGCTAGTATCACTTAAAAAGCAAATGGAAATATAATAGGAACAACAATGGAAACTGATCAATACAATCTAAGATTATCATCATTCCTAAGCAATTAATTCTTTGATTCCATTGCCATTCCTCTGAAAACATTATAATCTAACTGACTTATCCAACAGTAAATTGACAAAACAATTAAAAATTCTTAAAAAAAAATCTTACATGCTGTATTAAAAAGAGTTCATCTGCTCTTCTTGGTCACACTTATGGGGACAGATCCGTAAAGACAATTCGCAATGAAATTGTTCCTCTTCCTTAGTCTTGAATTTTCATTTACTTGTTCTTCCATTTAACAAAGATTATTTGAATAACTTATTTCGGGGACAGAGTAGTGAATAAAACAGACGAAACCACCATGGCCTTTATAACGTTTACATTCTACTGGGAAGGAGACAGACAACAGTAACTGTTATTCCATAAGCTGAAGTAAAATACAGCATCTAAGATGGTGATCAGTGCTTAGGGAAAGGTAAAGAAGGTAGAAGAGAATCAAGAATGCTAAGGGTAGGGGGTTGCAGTCTGAAATAAAACTGCAGAGAATGTGCTGCTTTGAGCCTACAGAAGGTAAGGTTTATTGGAGAAGAACAATTTAGACAAAAGCAACAAGCCCCCAGGTAAGATGGCAACAGGTGAATTCAAGAAAGAGTAAACTAGTCAGGGTGGAAAGGCAGCAGAAGGAAAGGAAGCAAGAGTAAAAGAGGATGATGGCAGATTAGTGGAAGAGGAAGTGAAGTGTGCCCGGAACACTTTGACTTCTGTTCTGAGTGATGCTGAAAGTCATGGGAACTCTTTAACTGTAGAGACTGACTTCATTTAGCTTCCTAGAAGTTAAATTTAAGAGATTACTGCCTATATCTTTTATATGGCTACATGGGTAGATAAATGTTAGATATTCCTTAATGTCTGTATAATGTTATATGATATGCATAATACATAAAATTTAAGTACATATTGATATATATTTTAATATAAAATATTCATATGTAAGAGACTCTATTTTAGTTTTTAAAAAGTTATCTTCGTAACAATGCTCTCACACACACAAAAAAGGTTTCCTTAGACCTATCCCTCTTAAAAAGTAACATAATTTTCACTCAAATTTTTTATAATAATATAATAATTTTAACAGTTACATTAATATTCATCTGTGCAATCATATTAGAATAATACACTAAAAATTAAAGTTGTATAATGTATTTATCTAACTAGCCTTTACAAAATGAAGCTATTTCATGTATATATGAAATAGACTTGAAGAAAAGCTACATGATGATTTTTCTTGAACTGCATTTATCTTAGAAATAAAATATTCTGACTGATTTTAAAGCTCTTTTCAGCCATCTTTAGAGTGAGTGCTGAATTTCCCAGATGCTTTTCTTTGAAAAGGCTATAATATCTAAATGTTTCCATAATGACCTGTGATCACAAGTCTCATTTTCTCAGACAATAAATGCTGTTATTGATAATATAGCTTAAATTTATATATGCTTGAGCATGTAAACTATTAAATACATCCTCTGCTTTTTACTTAGGAAAAATGTATATAAGAAGTGTATTTTTAAAAATAATTTTGTGCTTTACTGGATGTGAAAGTTAACATTGATATGTTAAAATGAGTTTGTGTTTAAAATATAAGCAGTAAATATAAAGTAAATATAAGTTTAAAATCTGTCTAGATTTCATTTATTAAAGGATTCCAGTTTGAAATAAAAATGAGATGACAAATATTTATAACATATCAAAACTATAAAGGCTATGAGCTAGTAATATTAAAAAAATTATGACTAGTCTTTTCTTGTTTTAAGACATGAAAGTTTATAGAAATCTAAGATAGTATCAGAGTTGTCTAGAGTCCCCTTTCAAAGATTATGAGGTATAATATTATCAGATACATGTGGTGATCTGGCTACCTGTACATAATAGGGGGAAAATCATTAAGGTCCAGATATATATACCTCAGTGTGGAAATATTCTTTTGCAAAAGGAGTGCCAGTATATTTCTTCCATCTGTCAAGGGGGCATAATAGTGTTCTCAGTCTCGTTGAGAATGCCAAATGCTTCTACCCAACTTTACTGCATCCTAAGTTAGCAAGGAGGTGCTCCAACAAAACAAGAACTACATTCATCTGTCTTGAGGAGCTGAGAGCTGAGGAAGGGAATATGTGACTTTTCATGGCAGGTAAGCCAACCTATCGAACTATGCTGGAGAAGACTCTTCAGAGTCCCTTGGACAGCAAGGAGATCAAACCAGTTCATCCTAAAAGAAATCAACCCTGAATATTGATTAGAAGGACTGATGCTGAAGTTCTAATACTTTGGCCACCTGATGCAAAGAGCTGACTCATTGGAAAAGACCCTGATGCTGAGGAAAATTAAGGGCAAGAGAAGGGGGTAACAACAGAGGATGAGATGGTTGGATGGCATCACTGACTTGATGGACATGAATTTGAGCAAACTCAGGGAGATAGGGATGGACAGAGAAGCCTGGCATGCTGCAATCCATGGGGTCACAAAGAGTCAGACACGACTTAGCAACTGAACAACAAGCCGATCTTTGGGGACTAACTATCACTATGAATCAGGGAAGAGTTGTTAATAAAATTCTGAATGTAAGTTATATTTAACTCTAAAAAAATTCTTCTGTTTCTGTTTTTCTTTCAATCAATTTAAATTTATGTTAATATTTTATTTTCATAATCTATCTTTAGATGTTAATTTTCCTTATTACAAATACCAAACTTAAGAGGCAGTAAAGTCAAAAGTCAAATCAGTTTTTAAAAATTTAAGCTCAAAGTAACTCAGTCATCAGGTCTATAATGGTTCAGCTGCAAAGAATACACCTGCAGTGCAGGAGACATGAGTTCAATCCCTGGGTCTAGAAGATCCCCTGGAGAAGGACATGGAAACTCACTATAGTATTCTTGCCTGAGAAATCCCATGGATAGAGGAGCACACACTAATATACTCATAATAAGTGACATATATATCACAATCATTTCAGTTCAGTCACTCAGTCATGTCCAACTCTTTGCGACTCCATGGACTGCAGCCCACCAGGCTTCCCTGTCCATCACCAACTCCTAGAGCATATGCAAACTCATGTCCATCAAGTTGGTAATGCCATCCAACCATCTCATCCTCTGTTGTCCCCTTCTCTTCCCGCCTCCAATCTCTTCAGCATCAGGGTCTTTTACGATGGGTTGGTTCTTTGCATCAGGTGGCCAAAGTATTAGAGTTTCGACTTCAGCATCAGTCCTTCCAATGAATATTTAAGACTGATCTCCTTCAGAATGAACTGGTTGGATCTCCTTGCAGTCTAAGGGACTCTCAAGAGTCTTCTCTAACACCACAGTTCAAAGGCATCAGTTCTTTGGTACTCAGTTTTCTTTATAGTCCAACTCTCNAAATTTTAAAGTCCCAGAAGAATGATTTAAATATTAAACTTAAAAAAATTAGATTATAATACTACCACATAGTACCTGTATGCATTTTTTATTTTATTTTTAGTAATATGAATCGAAGTGGATGTGATCATTAAGTAACTTGGACATTCCTTGTAGTTTTACTTCTCTACAATCAAATATGAATCAAAGATGATTAAATTCTTCCTGATTTTAATGTCAGATGTGACTAAATTCATCCTGGTTTTAATGGCCATTTATTTTCCCAAAGGAGACTTAGGCTCCTCAATATTCAAGTTCACAAACAACAAAACTGAACACAAGTTGAAAGACCAGATATTCATTGTATTTCAGTTGTTCCTGGCATTCCAGGAATGGGCTTCTGAGGTGGTGCTTGTGATGAAGAACCTGTCTGCCAAAGCATGAGTTGGAGGAGACACTGGTCCAATCCTGGGTTGGGAAGATCCCCTGGAGGAGAGCACAGCAAGCCACTCCAATAATTTTGCCTGGAGAATCCCATGGGCAGAGGAGCCTGGTGGGCAATAGTCCACAGGTCTGCAAAAAGTTGGACACAACTAAAGCGACTTAGCATGCATGCATGCATTACAGGGACAGCAAAGTAACTCTTCACGTAGCAGACTCCCCCATATTTCTTCTTTGCTGCTGCTGCTGCTAAGTCGCTAGTATCACTTAAAAAGCAAATGGAAATATAATAGGAACAACAATGGAAACTGATCAATACAATCTAAGATTATCATCATTCCTAAGCAATTAATTCTTTGATTCCATTGCCATTCCTCTGAAAACATTATAATCTAACTGACTTATCCAACAGTAAATTGACAAAACAATTAAAAATTCTTAAAAAAAAATCTTACATGCTGTATTAAAAAGAGTTCATCTGCTCTTCTTGGTCACACTTATGGGGACAGATCCGTAAAGACAATTCGCAATGAAATTGTTCCTCTTCCTTAGTCTTGAATTTTCATTTACTTGTTCTTCCATTTAACAAAGATTATTTGAATAACTTATTTCGGGGACAGAGTAGTGAATAAAACAGACGAAACCACCATGGCCTTTATAACGTTTACATTCTACTGGGAAGGAGACAGACAACAGTAACTGTTATTCCATAAGCTGAAGTAAAATACAGCATCTAAGATGGTGATCAGTGCTTAGGGAAAGGTAAAGAAGGTAGAAGAGAATCAAGAATGCTAAGGGTAGGGGGTTGCAGTCTGAAATAAAACTGCAGAGAATGTGCTGCTTTGAGCCTACAGAAGGTAAGGTTTATTGGAGAAGAACAATTTAGACAAAAGCAACAAGCCCCCAGGTAAGATGGCAACAGGTGAATTCAAGAAAGAGTAAACTAGTCAGGGTGGAAAGGCAGCAGAAGGAAAGGAAGCAAGAGTAAAAGAGGATGATGGCAGATTAGTGGAAGAGGAAGTGAAGTGTGCCCGGAACACTTTGACTTCTGTTCTGAGTGATGCTGAAAGTCATGGGAACTCTTTAACTGTAGAGACTGACTTCATTTAGCTTCCTAGAAGTTAAATTTAAGAGATTACTGCCTATATCTTTTATATGGCTACATGGGTAGATAAATGTTAGATATTCCTTAATGTCTGTATAATGTTATATGATATGCATAATACATAAAATTTAAGTACATATTGATATATATTTTAATATAAAATATTCATATGTAAGAGACTCTATTTTAGTTTTTAAAAAGTTATCTTCGTAACAATGCTCTCACACACACAAAAAAGGTTTCCTTAGACCTATCCCTCTTAAAAAGTAACATAATTTTCACTCAAATTTTTTATAATAATATAATAATTTTAACAGTTACATTAATATTCATCTGTGCAATCATATTAGAATAATACACTAAAAATTAAAGTTGTATAATGTATTTATCTAACTAGCCTTTACAAAATGAAGCTATTTCATGTATATATGAAATAGACTTGAAGAAAAGCTACATGATGATTTTTCTTGAACTGCATTTATCTTAGAAATAAAATATTCTGACTGATTTTAAAGCTCTTTTCAGCCATCTTTAGAGTGAGTGCTGAATTTCCCAGATGCTTTTCTTTGAAAAGGCTATAATATCTAAATGTTTCCATAATGACCTGTGATCACAAGTCTCATTTTCTCAGACAATAAATGCTGTTATTGATAATATAGCTTAAATTTATATATGCTTGAGCATGTAAACTATTAAATACATCCTCTGCTTTTTACTTAGGAAAAATGTATATAAGAAGTGTATTTTTAAAAATAATTTTGTGCTTTACTGGATGTGAAAGTTAACATTGATATGTTAAAATGAGTTTGTGTTTAAAATATAAGCAGTAAATATAAAGTAAATATAAGTTTAAAATCTGTCTAGATTTCATTTATTAAAGGATTCCAGTTTGAAATAAAAATGAGATGACAAATATTTATAACATATCAAAACTATAAAGGCTATGAGCTAGTAATATTAAAAAAATTATGACTAGTCTTTTCTTGTTTTAAGACATGAAAGTTTATAGAAATCTAAGATAGTATCAGAGTTGTCTAGAGTCCCCTTTCAAAGATTATGAGGTATAATATTATCAGATACATGTGGTGATCTGGCTACCTGTACATAATAGGGGGAAAATCATTAAGGTCCAGATATATATACCTCAGTGTGGAAATATTCTTTTGCAAAAGGAGTGCCAGTATATTTCTTCCATCTGTCAAGGGGGCATAATAGTGTTCTCAGTCTCGTTGAGAATGCCAAATGCTTCTACCCAACTTTACTGCATCCTAAGTTAGCAAGGAGGTGCTCCAACAAAACAAGAACTACATTCATCTGTCTTGAGGAGCTGAGAGCTGAGGAAGGGAATATGTGACTTTTCATGGCAGGTAAGCCAACCTATCGAACTATGCTGGAGAAGACTCTTCAGAGTCCCTTGGACAGCAAGGAGATCAAACCAGTTCATCCTAAAAGAAATCAACCCTGAATATTGATTAGAAGGACTGATGCTGAAGTTCTAATACTTTGGCCACCTGATGCAAAGAGCTGACTCATTGGAAAAGACCCTGATGCTGAGGAAAATTAAGGGCAAGAGAAGGGGGTAACAACAGAGGATGAGATGGTTGGATGGCATCACTGACTTGATGGACATGAATTTGAGCAAACTCAGGGAGATAGGGATGGACAGAGAAGCCTGGCATGCTGCAATCCATGGGGTCACAAAGAGTCAGACACGACTTAGCAACTGAACAACAAGCCGATCTTTGGGGACTAACTATCACTATGAATCAGGGAAGAGTTGTTAATAAAATTCTGAATGTAAGTTATATTTAACTCTAAAAAAATTCTTCTGTTTCTGTTTTTCTTTCAATCAATTTAAATTTATGTTAATATTTTATTTTCATAATCTATCTTTAGATGTTAATTTTCCTTATTACAAATACCAAACTTAAGAGGCAGTAAAGTCAAAAGTCAAATCAGTTTTTAAAAATTTAAGCTCAAAGTAACTCAGTCATCAGGTCTATAATGGTTCAGCTGCAAAGAATACACCTGCAGTGCAGGAGACATGAGTTCAATCCCTGGGTCTAGAAGATCCCCTGGAGAAGGACATGGAAACTCACTATAGTATTCTTGCCTGAGAAATCCCATGGATAGAGGAGCACACACTAATATACTCATAATAAGTGACATATATATCACAATCATTTCAGTTCAGTCACTCAGTCATGTCCAACTCTTTGCGACTCCATGGACTGCAGCCCACCAGGCTTCCCTGTCCATCACCAACTCCTAGAGCATATGCAAACTCATGTCCATCAAGTTGGTAATGCCATCCAACCATCTCATCCTCTGTTGTCCCCTTCTCTTCCCGCCTCCAATCTCTTCAGCATCAGGGTCTTTTACGATGGGTTGGTTCTTTGCATCAGGTGGCCAAAGTATTAGAGTTTCGACTTCAGCATCAGTCCTTCCAATGAATATTTAAGACTGATCTCCTTCAGAATGAACTGGTTGGATCTCCTTGCAGTCTAAGGGACTCTCAAGAGTCTTCTCTAACACCACAGTTCAAAGGCATCAGTTCTTTGGTACTCAGTTTTCTTTATAGTCCAACTCTCACATCCATACATAACTACTGGAAAAACCAGAGCTTTGACTAGATGGACCTTTGTTAGTAAAGTAATGTCTCTGCTTTTTAATATGCTGTCTAAGTTGGTCATAGCTTTTCTTCCAAAAATATGTCATAATNCATCAGTTCTTTGGTACTCAGTTTTCTTTATAGTCCAACTCTCACATCCATACATAACTACTGGAAAAACCAGAGCTTTGACTAGATGGACCTTTGTTAGTAAAGTAATGTCTCTGCTTTTTAATATGCTGTCTAAGTTGGTCATAGCTTTTCTTCCAAAAATATGTCATAATATATTAATATAAATATTAAATAATATATTATATGTATGACATAATATATGACAATCATACATATGTTAATAGTCTCATCATTTTAGTGCTATTGCTTTTTGTCGAAAAGCATTCTAAAAGACTAGTTACAAGTGAGAAAAGTGAACAACGGATTTCAGGACTGAGGAAACCTTTTGCATATATATTTACATCTCCCTTTATTCTTGGTTCCAATATGACTTCAGAGGAACTATTAAAGCATTTGATAGGGGGAAAAAAAGAAAAGCAAAAAATCCTCTTCTATATTTTATCTCCTGTGATTAATTAGGTGTGACTGACATTCACTCTTTATCCACTTCTGAGTTACCCTGATAATAACTCAGGCCAACACAATAGCATGAGGAAAGGCAATTCCTATCTAAATTTCTCTTTAATCTCTGGAACTATAATCTCTGTTACTGCCTATCCAATTCTACCCACAAACTGCACTGACTCAGCAACAGCTGGTCATATTAATATACTTTCCTATATTTGAAAGGTATCATCTCTGTGCAGTAATACTGAAGGTTTTGCCTGATTTAATATTAAATATTATAAAGGTTGCTAATTCACTTGAAGAAAGAGAAAACACCAGGCATTAACAAAAAAAAAATCACATTTTCCTAATACAACAGCATGAGAGTTTGTATAAAGGATCCAAATAGGAAAACTGGAGAAAACATGCAATTAAATCAACTTGTTGATTTCACAATTAAGTTTTTATTGTAGCCAGCATGAAGGCCTTTCAAGCACAAACTGAAAACCTGGCTTCAATAACTATATAAGATCAAATAAATTTTGATTGTAGGTTAGCTGTTCAAGAAGGACAGTAAGTTTTATTAAGTTAAAATATTTGTATCTTAATTGCTCAGGAAAAGTGTACTGAAATCAGTGTAAGCAAAATCATACATAGTTTAAATTCTGAATTTTAAATAAAGCTGTCAATTCCAAGCCTGGGTCATAGATTTATATACCAATATCGGAACAACAAAGGAGTTAACAATGTTTCTTGTGTTGATCTATGGTTATGTTTTCTGATTTTAATTGTAAAGTGTCACCCTACGATATAAGTGCTCCCAGGGACAGTAAACAAAGCAAGAACAAAGCAAGATGCTCTTAAGATATAATTTAAATTAGAGAATGTTAAGAGGGTATTGTTTACATCATGAATATCCAGATGTAAATGAAAAAGTCACTGACTTTTAGTACTTAAGCCTTGGAGTAGTGACTAATGGTCAAAATAAAGTGCTATCTGCCATTTTCAGTAGGAAAATATGATTCTTAATACTTTCAGTGAAGGATTTGATGTGAGAGGTGAAGGAAAGAAAAAAATGTCAATGAAAATTTTCTAGATTCTAATGTAAGAGAATAAATGTATTTTCTACCAAATGAGACAGAAAGTATGGGAATATAAGCCATTAAGGAGCAAGGAATATGAATTTCCCTTTAGAGATAATGAGTTTCAGGTGCCTTTGATAATACAAGCNTGAAGGAAAGAAAAAAATGTCAATGAAAATTTTCTAGATTCTAATGTAAGAGAATAAATGTATTTTCTACCAAATGAGACAGAAAGTATGGGAATATAAGCCATTAAGGAGCAAGGAATATGAATTTCCCTTTAGAGATAATGAGTTTCAGGTGCCTTTGATAATACAAGCACAGGTGTCCAGAACACATTAGGTATTTGATTCTTAAACCAAATGGAGAATTCTCAGCTGTAAGTTTATTTCTAGGAGTCTCCCATATATGGGTGGAAGTTAAAACTGGAAGTATATTACATCATTTTAATATAGTGGAGAGAGTAAGACCAAAGTAGAAGACAGAATCTTGAGGTAAATTGACCTCTCATGGGTTAGACAAAGGATGAAAAAGAGCTTTTGCTTCCCAAATTAACCAGATGATATCAACTTGTAATGTCTGAATATTAGCAATGTTAATTATAATATTAACAATGCATGATTATATTAACAACAACAATTAATAGTGATAACTATATGTGGAAAAGGGCATGAAACATATTAGATATTAAGAGGTGAAATTATAAGCAGTGTCAGGATTTCCCCAGAATTTTGGTTCACTGATTAATGTAGTATGACTTGAATTATTAAAGATCAATCACAAACATGATGGTGCTTACCCCACCCTGAGAAACTTGCATCAATGAGCAAGACCCAAGGATTGCAGGAATGGACTGAACAATCTCACATGATGAGCAATTTGCTCTCCAAAAATGTTTGCTTCTAAGAAAACTACTATTCAAAGATATTCATATTAGAAGGCAAAGCATTGACTTTGTTCCTCTGTGTCTCTCTCTCCTTCCTTCCCTCTCTCTCTTCCCATCTCTCTCTCTCTCCCAAAGGAGAAACCTAAGGGAGGTTAATTGTTTATGCTAAGACTTAAGACGTTAACTGTGTGAATACGTTTTCTCAACTTTTTTCCTGCATAATTTCTGTGTCAATTTATCCTGAGAAATGCTGTAAAGGTTTCTTTTGTAGATCATTATATGCAGAGTGTTGCCTGGCATTGCTTCACATCTTTTCTTGTTGCCCATCCCAAACCTTTGGCTCTTTGGGTTTTCATATTTTTGATAAAGTTACCAGCACTTTTGATTTTTGTCTCAGACTATTAGTATGTTTTCTAGGGAGTCTGCTAAATTATTTAGTCACCATAATCCATATTTATTAAGATTATATCACTATCCTGTGTATTTGTATCATGCTTTCTCATACAACATACACAAATGCACAGCCACACAAACATGTAAGGATTTGCTTCTTCATGTGCTTGTATGCTGTGCTAAGTCGCTTCAGTTGTGTCCAACTGTTTGTAACCCTATGGGCCATAGCGTGATAGGCTCCTCTGTCCACAGGGTTCCCCAGACAAGAATACTGTAGTGGGCTGCCCTGGTCTCCTCCAGGGGATCTTCCTGACCCAGGGATCGATCCCACGCCTCCTGCATCTCCCACATGGCAGGAGGATTCTTTACTGCTGAGCCACCAGGGAAGTCCCTTGTTTCTTCATACATGTACTCACTGATAATGTGATTTGAAGACTTTTAAAACATCCAAATAAATGTGCTATGAAAGCTCTGACCTCAAGAGCAGAGACAATCTGATTCCAAAGCTTAAGAGGATGTGGTACAATACTGGGAATAATAGAGAGAAGATAAACTGTAAATAGGAGAAGGCGATGGCACCCCACTCCAGTACTCTTGCCTGGAAAATCCCATGGACAGAGGAGCCTGGAAGGCTGCGGTCCATGGGGTCGCTGAGGGTCGGACATGACTGAGCGACTTCACTTTCACTTTTCACTTTCATGCATTGGTGAAGGAAATGGCAACCCACTCCATTGCTCTTGCCCGGAGAATCCCAGGGACGGGCGGAGCCTGGTGGGCTGCCGTCTACGGGGTTGCACAGAGTCGGACACGGTTGAAGCGACTTAGCAGCAGCAGCACCAGCAGATGGCCGAGGATATGCAATTAATGATTAGACCCTTTACAAGTTTTCCTGTGACTTTCAGTTGTCCATGCATAATTCCTGCTGAACCAGGTGAAGTACTGAGTTTCATGTTTGGATAAATATGGGATCACACAGATATAAAATATTTCCCAAAGAATGACAAGTCAGTCCCCAGATAACATGTGGAAACAGATGTAGTTTGTCTAAGGAAACTAAAATGTAATCCTCAGCTGCATCTCAGGTTCTTATTACAATAGAATTTACTCAAGTGTATTTCTTTACAATATCTGGATATGTATGCACAAAAGTAAAAATAAATATTGTTTAGGCCATGTGAGCTTCAAATATTATTAAATTTTGGAGTATCTATGGACATTCCCCTGATATTCCTATTATTTCTTGAGCAAGAAATATGTTTTGAGATATTTATTTCATACACACACACACACACACACACACACACACACACTACTTTGGAGTTGAACTACTTGCATTCAAATCCACACACCACCAAAACATACATATATACATACATAAATACACACACCAACTGTGTGATATTTGCCAAACTGTGTAACCTCTCTGTGTCTCAATTTATTTACCTGAAAAATAAGGATAGTAATATACCTTATCTCATATGTTGTTACGAGACATAAAACATTAGTATTTATATGGGGCTTTGTTGTTGGAACCATGGCCTGGACATGTGAGCTAAAGAAGAGACCAGTGAAGTAAAGGAGGGGTACTGGAGGAAGAGAGAGCAGGAAAAAAAGTGGGAATGAAGGAAGGAAGGAAAGACAAAAGGGAGGAGGGAAGGCTGAGATTTTAAAGTTAGGGTACTGATGGCATTCAATCTTAATTCTTTTCATTTCTTGCTATGGTCAAATACTAATTAATCTGATCAACAGAGCTTGATTTCATTAACTTGCAACTTATTAAAATTGAGTTATATAACAAAAAGGAAGCTATGAGGGAGTTTTTGATGAGGGAGGAAACTTTCTCAAAGTGAATACCACTTATTTTGT
Organism: Oreotragus oreotragus; assembly: GCA_006410675.1. NCBI lineage: Eukaryota > Metazoa > Chordata > Mammalia > Artiodactyla > Bovidae > Oreotragus > Oreotragus oreotragus. The sequence goes on along the minus strand of SJYX01016757.1, from coordinate 429,196 downwards.
TGAAAAAAATTGGTGGTAATAAACTGTCCCGCAGATAATTAAGGAAAGTAGCCAGGAGAAGGTCTGTGGCCAGGCACTCAGCACTGTTACTACATGAGAGTTTTTCTAATTTGTTTTGCGCTGAAATCAAACTTTTCTTAATGTGGATTATATGACGGCATTTCTAGCAGAGGACTCTCGATTCCTTTCCTCATTACAATCGGTAAGAAGTTAGAAAGTAACAGGTTGTCTGTGGCCTTTCCAGGTGGCTCAGATAGTAAAGAATCTGCCTGTAATGTGGGAGACCCGGGTTGGTTTCCTGGGTTTGGGAAAACCCCCTGGAGAAGGAAACAGGGCTGTCTAAGAAGATTTTTAAAAGTGAGGCCTGATCTGCTCCCCTGGGGGTGTTCATAAAACCAGGGGGTCAGAGCCCACAGAAGTGTTTCATTCTCTGAAAATGGGAAGATTTTATAGAAAATCTCAAAGCAAAGAGAGGAGGCTCAAATTCCTAAAATGATTTATAATGTTAATACACATTTTTATGTACTTAATATAAACATACTTAGTTTAACGGAATGAAAATTACATTATTTTTTTCCATTGTTCTGTCTCTTTTGGGCAATTTTATTAGAATATAGTTGATTTACAATGTGTTAGTTTTAGGTGTATAGCAAAGTGATATAATTGTATGTATACATATATATATATTTTTAGATTATTTTCTCATGTAGTAGTTTCTATGATTTTTTCTGCTATCTCCAAAATTATATTAGTTAATATTGATAGAGTTGTTAGGCAATATTAAAAAGTGGGTATAAAAAGAAAGCTTCCAAAAATATGCACCATGTCATTTAATGTTCAGAATCACCTATTATAAATCTCCTTTTAAAACTGAGGAAACACTTACACAGAAGAAACTTCTCTGAGACATGGAGCTAGTCAGCAACAGACTAGCACCCCAGCTTCATCACCGCTAGTGGGTGGTACATCCATTTTTTTTAGACATGAGCCTGAGCTGGTAGAGACTTTGATCAGCTATAGGAAAAAAGCCAGAAGATTGTAACTGCACTGTGGTAAATTTTTTCCCACATATCCCCAGGGAAATATGAATGAGAAAATATTAATTGCATATTTTGGAGTAACATAGGCATATACAGAGGAATTTTTTAAATAAAAATTTTTTGTTGTTTACTCGCTAAGTCATGTCTGACTATTTGCAACCTCACGGACCACAGCACACAAGGCTCCTCTGTTCACCATCTCCCAAAGTTTGCTCAAATTCATGTCCATTGAGTCAGTGATGCTGCCTAACCATTTCATTCTCTGTTGCCCTCCTTTCTTTTTGCCTTCAATCTTTCCCAGCATCAGGGTCTTTTTCCAATGAGTCAGCTCTTCCCATCATGTGGCCAAAGTACTGGAGCTTCAGCATCAGGCAGGCCTTACAGTGAAATATTCAGGACTGATTTCCTTTAGAATGGACTGGTTGGATCTCCTTGCAGTCCAAGGGACTCTCAAGAGTCTTCTCCAGTACCGTAATTCAAAAACATCAATTCTTTGTGGCTCAGCCTTCTTTATGGTCCAATTCTCATATCCGTAGATGACTACTGGAAAAACCACGGCCTTGATTAGAGAGACCTTTTTTGGCAAAGTGATATTTCTGCTTTTTAATATGCTGTCAAGGTTTGTCTTATTAACGTATAAACCATGTATCTATTCTACTTATGATCATCTATGGAAATTAAATAAAAGAGGCATGGTTGAAGGTATCTTTTCATTTTTACTTAATATATAAGAATAAAAATATATATTTGAAATAATGATTTTAAAAAATATCTTGGAAATGAATAAAAGAAGAGTATGGAGCAGCAATTGTATCTGGTGAATGGAATGTGTGTGTATGATGTGTATGTGTGTATGTGTGTTTGTGTAAACTATAGCAGTTTTGAATATGAATCTCCTCAGGTTTCCTGTGTTGCTTTAAATGCCATGCATACACTGTATTTAGGTGTTTTTTTTGTTTGTTTGTTTGTTTTTTTTGGTCACACAAATACGGATGCACATCACAGCAAGTGAACTGCTCTTTCAATGTGGTGATTATGAAGCTTTTTTTGATGTTGGTAATGATCCAGAACTGCTTATGATTTTGATAGATCTAGCATTTGTCAGCAGTCAGCAATTTTGTACTAAACTGAAGTAGAAGATTTTTCTCTTGTCTTCCAAAGGTCCTCTTATTTGATTGAGGAGACTATAAAAGTCATACGGTGAAACTGCATTGTTTCCACTGTCAATTTCTTTAGTTAAACTGCAAACTCTCTGTGTGATTGGAGACTGTAAAAGGATCAGAGGTTAGTATTTTCAGTTTGCTCAGTATGTCTACTGAAATGAGTATTATTACCATATTACTTTTTAGAAATCACAGTTCAAATAGAAAGAAGGCTCAATTGAATTTCACTTAAAATATTAACTGATGACTGATGCTTGGTTAAATTCCCTGGACAGAATTCAAGTTCTAAGAACTTAGACTGTGAAAAAGTAGATATGCTTATTCTAACATCAAATGATGCTACCTCTTGTCAAATTTTAATTTGCACTTGCAGTGAGCTTGCTTTTTTATTAATAGCTTAAACAATATATGCATTTATTATATATTTCACTACTACAGTCTATCTCTGAAACTTCAGCATATCTCCAAGTACCAAGTAAAAAAAGCCTTGGCAGTAACAACTCACATTTAAAGATCAGTCCATTGTAAGCAAGTGTGCTAGTCACAAATAATGCTTATATGTAAAAGCCTACCAGATCCATAGCCACTTTGCATTCCTCATTTATCTGAATCAATAAGCAAAGAAAAGAGCTACAGTGGTGGCTTGAGTAATAGGTTCTAAATACTAAGGGGAAACAGGACCAGTACCCCACAGTGGAGGTAAGGAAGAGTATTTCTGGAATATAGAAGATGCCCAGTCTGTCTTTTAGTAATACCACCATGTTTGTGTGATTAAGGTAAATGGAAACTACAATAACTCAATCCAAACAAGACTAGTAATGGCCAAGATCTATTTACAGGATGGCAATGGAGATGCAGACATAGTGAACAGACTTGTGGGCACAGGGTGGGAAGGAGAGGGTGGGACAAACTGAGAGTAGCAATAGCCAGTGGAAATTTCCTGTATGACACAGGGAGCTCAAATCCAGTGCTCTCTGATAACCTAGAGGGGTGAGATGAGGTGCGGGGAGAGGTTCAAAAGGGAGGGGACTTATGCACACCTATGGCTGGCTGATTCAAGTTCATATATAGCAGAAACCAATGCAATATTATAAAGCAATTATCCGTCAATTAAAAATTTTTTTTTAAAGATTTGGGTCACCTCTGAAGATAAAGAAGCATGACCAGTTAGGGCACCTCCTGATGGCAAAGGGAATACAGGATGGGTAGTAATACAAGAAAGTAGTTGTAAATACCAGCTATGACTCTGTGACCAGTAACAGAAACAAGGACAAAATTTGTCATAGTTTCTTCTTATTTTTATATGAATATCTGTCTTTGGTATTATCTCCCATTATTCATTTACCATGTAAGATTACTAATTTTATATCAGTATTTGAGTATTGTGATTTTTACACCATAACTTTTAAGTTATAGGGTAACAAAGAGAAAGTCAACATTGCTCCAAGAAATATCAAGAGACTGATGGTAGATTTGTGAGTAATAAGATGGAGAAGTCAGGATGAGGAGCAGGGTTTGGGGAGGTAAACTGTGAGTCTGATTTGGAATATCTATAGTCTGAAATAGTAACTAGGTATTTGGTGGGGATATTATGTTGTCAGATTGCTTTAGCATGGAATTCATGGAAAAAGTAATATATCAATTGAAGTCATCAGTATATGGATGTTTTTAAGCAATGTGATGGGAAAGATCACTTATTCATAAAAGTGTGCATGTAGAAGATAAGGTCTAATGTCAGGTTACATTGTGGGGTAAGAAATTATTCAAGCATAACTGATAAGCTTTTAACCTTCAGAAATTCAGAATTTAATGTCAATGATATACTTCTGAGAATTTTTTGAGGGTCATGGTGAAGAGACGGGCTTCCCAGGTGGCTCTAGTGGTAAAGAAGCCACCTGCCAATGCAGGAGATGTAAGACAGGTTCAGTCCCTGGGTTGGGAAGATCCCCTGGAGGAGGGCATGGCAACCCACTCCAGTATTCTTNGATATACTTCTGAGAATTTTTTGAGGGTCATGGTGAAGAGACGGGCTTCCCAGGTGGCTCTAGTGGTAAAGAAGCCACCTGCCAATGCAGGAGATGTAAGACAGGTTCAGTCCCTGGGTTGGGAAGATCCCCTGGAGGAGGGCATGGCAACCCACTCCAGTATTCTTGCCTGGAGAACTCTATGGACAGAGGAACCTGGCTGGCTACAGCCCATGGGTCACAAAGGGTCAGACACGACTGAAGCGACTTTGCATGCACCCACATGTAGAGACACTGAGTTCAACAACAGGTTTATAAAACTTATGGCAATACAGTACAATGTCCAATAAATGAAGTAATTTCAGTGATGTGTTTGTAATAGGGAAGAACAAATCTGACTCTATAGTGGATCCATTTCTTTGACTTCAACTTTTGTGTTCTATTGCTTTTGCTACAAGTTAGTATCTAAAGGAGTATTTCCCATAGTTTAAAGTATACATAATGGTCTATCTCCAGGAACCTTGCCTCTTATGCCTGCCTGTGTGTTGAGCTAAAGCTCACAGGAAATATCCTGATCAGGTCCACATGTGAATGACTGCACAAAAGAAGAAATTTACACATCTCCTCCAAAATCTGGTGGGAACCAGGTAATATTTACAACAATTATCACTGTTTTCACTTTATGTTTTGATTTCCCTTTCTTCATTCCATGAAAGAAACCAGTATCCAAACTCAGTCAATATAGTTCTTTGGGACACTAGTCCACATTTTCTCCATATGCTGGTTTTCTGAATAAAGTCATTAACATATATTTGTATACTAGTTTTCAAGTTGAGCATAGGTATAAAAGAGATGAGAACATGGAATCATTTAGTTTTATTATTGTTGCTGTTATTTTAACTGTGTTAAATGTTTATTCACAACACTATTAACTTTTCTGAAAATTGATAGCAAAACTTAATTTAGTTTTTATTTCCCATTGTTCTGTTTTGTTATTTAGTATATTATTTCAGGGGTTCCTGAAATTATATTTCAGGGGTTTCCTGGTGGCTGAGACAGTAAAGAATCTATCTGCAGTGCAGGAGACACAGGTCCAATCCCTGGGTCGGGAAGATACCCTGGAGGAGGAAATGGCAACCCTCTCCAATATTCTTGTCTGGAAAAGCCCATGGATAGAGGAGCATGGCAGCTTATAGTCCATGGGGTTACAAAAGAGTTGGATATGACTTAGCAGCCAAATAACAACAATATTATTTCTAAAGGTAATTTAATAGTAAAATCACATATACCACTTTCCTGGAAAAGCCTTTGATCTTATGTTTCCCACCAGACTTTCACCCCCAACTAAGTACAGCATTTGATAGGAATATGTCCTTCAGATGTTTCTCAAAAGTAAATACAGTTTAATAATACCAACTTTATTTACTCAACTTAAGCACTAATTTTATATATTTAAAGGTGTGTCTTATTATCCATGACAAAGGTAGCAATATATACATAAATATATGCCTATATATTTTAAGGAAATTATCAGGACTATTTTCCTGGACTTTAAATAAATTGTGAGACATGAAGGACCTACCCCAGGGTACTTAGCAGTAGGCTGCTGTGCTAAATTGTGCGTAAGATTAAGAATAGTTCTTCCATGATGTCAAGTTTCCTTGGTAAATTAGTGCTCCTGCAGTGTTCATTATGTTTTCTAATATGATTCAGTGACTAGTTGTGCAGAGCTTAGACCATGGAATAAAGACCAATGGGAAAGAACTGGGTAATGTAATTCACTATCGTAAGATATAATCAAACAATTCTTAGAATAATTAAACTTGTTTCATTACTGTTTCAACTTTTAGAAACTGAGAGCATTCTGTTGCTACAGATATATAAGATCCACATGCTATTACCTGAGCCTAAGAACCAATGCAAAAGGAGTCATCTCTATTTTCCCTTAGATCGCTTGATTTCTTTTCCAACAAGTATTATTATTCTGGTATTATTAGTATTATTCTAGTGCAGAAGACATAAGGGATGTGGGTTCGATCACTGGATGGGGAACGTCGCCTAGAGGAGGAAAAGGCAATCTAATCCAGTATTCTTGCAAAGAGAATCTCATGGACACAGGAGCCTGGCGGACTATAGTCCATGGGGTCACAAAGGGTCAAACACTATTGGAGAGACTTAGCATGCACACACATGTATACACATACATTTTTAAAGGAGATATATACATACACACACACACCTAATTTTTAAGGAAAATAAATAAGAAGCTGTCTTTACCAAAGAGATACTTTAAATATAGAAAATTATTTTAAAAATTTTAAAATAAATTGATATTAGAAGTATAAAATTCCATTTCAAAAGGGCAAAAATGGCAACACTCAGTTTTAGACTGGCTTTAGTCATGTCCCTCCACAAAGACCATGATGTCCCTGGAATCATTCTGTATAAGCACAGATAATCTGCATTTTAAATGTAAATGTATAATCATATTTAGTCTATGTATAATCATATTTACTCTATGTATAGAAGAAAGTACAACTTTTCAGATTTGAAGCCACATGTTGACTGTATGTTATTATCATCAGTTTGGTTCAGTCGCTCAGTCTTGTCTGACTCTTTGCGACTCCATGAATTGCAGCACACCAGGCCTCCCTGTCCATCACCTACTCCCGCAGTTCACCCAAACTTTTGTCCATCGAGGCAGTGATGCCATCCAGCCATTTCACTCTTTGTTGTCCCTTTCTCCTCCTGCCCCCAACCCCTCCCAGCATCAGTGAATCAACTCTTCGCATGAGGTGGCCAAAGTACTGGAGTTTCAGCTTTATTTAGCATCATTCCCTCCAAAGAAATACCAGGACTGATCTCCTTCATAATGGACTGGTTGGATCTCCTTGAAGTCCAAGGGACTCTCAAGAGTCTTCTCCAACTGCGCCGAAGAATTGATGCTTATGAACTGTGGTGTTGGAGAATACTCTTGAGAGTCCCTTGGACTGCAAGAGGATCCAACCAGTCCATTCTAAAGGAGATCGGCCCTGGGTGTTCTTTGGAAGGACTGATTCTAAAGCTGAAACTCCAATACTTTGGCCACCTCATGTGAAGAGGTAACTTATTGGAAAAGACTCTGATGCTGGGAGGGATTGGGGGCAGAAGGAGAAAGGGACGATAGAGGATGAGATAGCTGGATGGCATCACTGACTCGATGAACATGAGTGTGAGTAAACTCCGGGAGTTGGTGATGCACAGGGAGGCCTGGCGTGCTGCAATTCATGGGGTCACAAAGAGTCAGACACGAATGAACTGAACTGATTATTTGGAAAAAGTTATTGAAAACCAACTCATGGTGAACTGAAATAATTCAGGCCTTGAGTTTAGAGCTTAGTGTTTTATATCCCCAAATAAGAATTATGTTATACTCTGTTAACATATAGATGATCCCTGTCAATTTTAAGATAAATGTTCAAATTTACGTCACTTTGATACATATATATTTTTCTAAATTTTATTATTATTATTTAAAAAATTTTTCTCTGTCGAGCTCACTGTCATTGTAGGTAAACTTTTGTTGACAATTTAGGTAGGGTTACAGTACATTTTCCAGTTTTATATTTAGTTTATCAATTTTATATTGATCTCTTAACATATTTAGTGGGAAAGTTCAGCAACTGCAAGAACAAATATTTCAGTAAACTGCAAAGCACTCAGTGAAGTGAATTGAGGAGTCCAAAAACTGCTAGTAGCAGACAGAGTACTGCAGCTCAATGAAACTCTCTCACAGATAAGGAATTTCCAAGTCATAAGAACTATCATCTTAAACAAGAGATAAACGCAGAGGAATGTTGAAATGTTAAGGGATTTAAGCGGAGATGAAGGAGGACTTGGCATGTATCAAATATCAGAGAGTTAAGTTTGACTTAAATAATTCTTATAAGTCGAAGGTACAATTTATTAACCCTGTTTTATTGAAGACAGAATTAAAGCTTAGAGAGTTAAGGACCCCATCCAAGGTCAAACAGATGTTAAAAGATAAAGCTAGGATATTTACAATTTACAAAACTGGCTAATTCAGCAGTTCATCAGATAACTGGTATATAAACATTGCTTTGTACTTGCAAAGTGGCAAAGGACATACCCATTGTTGCAGTATCTAAGATGACAGCTACTGAAAGTTATTTCTTTGTGTCACTGAACAGTCATTCACTGGAAGAAACAGAATAACCTCTACTGGAGGTCATTCTGATGGAGCATTTGGAAATCAGAACTCTAGCCAAACTACTGAAGTGAGGCTTCAAGATAGAAATGAATCTGTTCTGGTAGTTTGGTTTCACTCTTTGAAGTAAGTTGATAATATGTTGGCTTGACAAGAAACTACATGTTCATAAAGTATGAAGGCATGATTTCTTTTCAATTTAACTGCTTTCAGAGGCAACGGAGATACTGCAATTGAACTAAAATATGCTGTTAAAGTCAGTCTAATGATTCAATTTGTACAGCTTTTGATAATAGATTTTCAGGTCAAATGAAGATACAGTGAAAGAAGCAGTACACAGGCAAATTGTCTCTCTTTAAATTTAATACGACAGTGAACAGATGGAAAATTGAGATCTCATTAAAAAGGTAGAAAATATGGAGAACAAAATATATGGATACAATACATTTGTATATGTGCATATATAATATAGACATAAAAATGATGCTTTTTGTTAAATGTATACTTTTTAAATTATAATTTCAGTGATATAGGAATAATTAGAATTAACCAGTCAGTATCCACAGAAATCAAAAGAAATAACATAGCAAAACTATAACATTAATAACTCAAATTTTTATTTGAAATAAACACCTGGAACCAAGCTAAATACTTTTCATGCTTTATCACATTTAACTCTCAGCAAATTCAAGAATCCTTCTGCAATGCAGGAGACCCGGGTTCAATACCTGGGTCAGGAAAATCCCCTGGAGAAGGGAATGGCAATCCACTCCAGTATTCTTGCCTGGAAAATACTGTGGACAGTGGAGCCTGGCAGGCTACAGTCCATAGGGTTGCAAAGAGTCAGACACACCTGAATGACTAACACACACAAAGTCCTTATTAGATCAGTATGTTATCAAAATATTCTTCCTGCTAGACAGAAAGCATGATACTGGGAGTAAGTGTGGAATATCAAGTCCCAGTTTCTCTACTAATAAGCTGTGTAACCTTGGGTAAATTATTGTTTCCTCATTTACAAACTGATATCCACTGTACTAATAGCTTGTTAGGAAGTTTAAATGACAGTGCATAAGAAATTCTTTACAGGCCAGAGTCTGGCCCAAGTAAGTGCTTAGTGAAAGTGAACTTTTATTCTCAATGTCATTATTCATAGATGATAAACTGAGAGAGGAGAAACTTGTATAATACATAGCATAGGAAACTGATAAAGCCAAGACACTGATGTTTAGAAAATCACTTAAAAAATCTTTGAAACGGGGCTTTCCTGGTGGTCCAATGGTTAAGAATTTGCCTTGTAATGTAGGGGACACTGGTTTGAGCCCTCACTTGGGAAGATCCCACATGCCGCAGATCAGTTAAGTCCATGTGCCACTGGGTCCCCACTCTGGAGCCTGTGAACAACTACAGAAGTCCGCCTGTGCTCTGCAGCAAGAGAAGTTGCTGCAATAAACCCGCACACTGCAACTAGAGAAAGCTCACATGCAGCAATGAAAACACATAGCCAAAAAATTATCCAAGATGCTGGGATTGACTCTGGCCTGTCCTTGTACTTGTTTTCTCTTTCTGTAATTCTTACAAAACAAATGGATCTGAGCCCATGATTATAACTGCTACCTACATGCTGAATAACTGGAATATATATATTTGCTACTGCTACTGCTAAGTCGCTTCAGTTGTGTCCGACTCTGTGCAACCCCATAGACGGCAGCCCACCAGGCTCCCCCGTCCCTGGGATTCTCCAGGCAAGAATACTGGAGTGGGTTGCCATTGCCTCCTCCAAAGCCTCCCCAATTTCCAGCTTTTACCCATGTTTCTAACTCTGTACAATATATTCCTACCTTGAGTTTTGCACACGTCCTAGTTTAACCTATTCATAACTGATCTCTGATTATCCAGAAAAGTCTGCATTCTCTCTTTTCTATTTCATCATGTACCTGATCATTCATGTCACAAAACCTAAAATCACATTCATCCCCTACGTATCTCTCATTCCCCATGTGTAATTAATTTCTTAGTATCACTGATTCTGCCACAGAACTGTCACATAAATGAGGTTTCACTGTTTCATCTTAATGGAAGCTGCCTATTCAGAATCAGAAATATTGCTTGAATTACTCTGATATTCTCTAAATTTCTCACTCTGGTTCATGTTGATGACCACCATGTTCATTCATGGCACAGTCAACCAGGAAGAAACTAAGCCTGCCACATCTTTACTTGTAAATATGTGTTGTATCTCCCCACTGATTACAGTATTAATGATAAACACATTGCACTGTCATATTGAAAGCTATGCCATGGTACTTAATAGCAGTTAAATAACTGAACACAAGTTTTGAAACCAAATCTTCTGGATTCTGTTATTGACTCTGCTACTTACTGGTTGGTGTGATCTTTGACAACTTGCTTAGTTTCTTGAGATATGTGAAAAAAAAATCTCAGCAATTATTAGTTATTGTATATGAAACTGGGGTTAAGCGAAAAGTAATGGTAGAAATGGAATAAAGATAACAGATAAAAGGAAAACACAAAATGCATTCAATCCACACATTTGTGAGAGGTAGACAAATTTGGTTTTGGTGTTTGAGTGGCCAAAGCAAAAGGAAAACCATAATCAGACTGTATTGTCTGATTACAGAAGAAAAATACAGGAGTTTAAGATTCTACTCCTTTTTTAACACTACATACCCTGACCACCTCCCACTTTCTATTACTCTTGTTCCTTCTTCAATTATCTAATAGAATTAAAGAGAATTTCTAAATAGTACTGGATATAAGATCAATATCTGAAAATGAAGTAGATTTTCACATACCAAATTCAGAGTTAGGAAATTTAATTTTAAATAATGACATTTACAATAGTAACTGAATTTTAAATATCCAGCCATAAATCTAATAAACTATGTGAAAGACCTTAATGAAAATAATAAAACTTTATTGAGAGACATTAAATAAGACTCAATAATCAAAGAAATATACCATGCCTAAGGTTAGGTAGTCTCTTTGTCATAAATATGCTGATATTCTCCCAAATTAACCTATAAATTTAATTCAATTTCAGTCTTTTATTTCATAGAAATCAAGACATTAATTCTAAATTTGTGATCCACACAGTCAAAGGCTTTGACATAGTCAATAAAGCAAAAATAGATGTTTTTCTGGAATTCTCTTGCTTTTCCAATGTTGGCAATTTGATGTTTGGCAATTTTCTAGTGGACGTTGGCAATTTGATCTCTGGTTCCTCTGGCTTTTCTAAAACCAGCTGGAACATCTGGAAGTTCACAGTAATGAAAATGGCAAGTAGGAAGAAAAGCTCAAAATTTTTATTTTACTTTATTGAGTTATAATTTAAATGAAGTAATAATCACATGTTTTAAGGGTACTAGTCACTGACTTTTTTTATAAGTTTATTACAATACAATGGACAGCCTGCCCATGAAGAACAAAATTTAATATGCTTCTATATATTATACATGGAATATAGAATAATGTGATAGGTACATTAATTATGTGGCTATGGTTTAATATATATTAACACATCCATCATGTCCTAGTTTCTTTGTGCCTGTTTGTAATCTAAACTTTTGTGTATTATGTAATATGAATTTTTGTGGATTTTCATAATACACAATATTTCACATACATGAATTATTTATATACACGAATTATTTACTTTACCTCTGCTTTCTTCCTTTTTTTTTTTTTTAAAGGATGCTATAAAACATTTTGCTATAGCAAAATGGCTTATTCAAGAAAAAACTATTTCTGTGCTTCCCTGGTGGCTCAGTGGTAAAGAATCTGCCTGCCAATGCAAGAGACTTGTGTTTGATCCCTGGTCCTGGAAGATCCCATATGCCATGGAGTGGCTAAACCTGTGTACCACAACTACCGAGGCCAAGCACTGCAAATACTGAAGCCCATGCACTGTACAGACTATGCCGTGACACATAAGAAGCCACCACAATGAGAAGCAGGTACATCACTACTAGAGAGCAGCCCCCCTCTCCGAAACTAAAGAAAAGTCCATGCAGCAACGGAGAACCAGAGCAGCCAAAAGTAAACAAAATTTAAAAAAAATCCCCAGTATTTTTCAAAATTCAATTGTAAGATTCAAAAATTTTGGTAATAATGTTTAAAGAATTAAAGGTAAAATACAGTCTTCAGCAAAGTTATGGGGAACCAATTCTTCACAAGGCATTTTCAGAGGCACTAGGGGAACACAAACACATAATGATAAAGGAAAAATACAAGAAATGTTCATAAAACCCGAATGACATATCACCGCACTTAATGGAATCTGATGAGCATTTTTAAATTTAATTAATTTATTTTAATTGGAGAATAATTTCTTTAAAATATTGTGGTAGTTTTTGTCATACATCCACATGGGTGCACATGTGCCTCCCCATCCTGAAACCCCCTCCTACTTCCCTCCCTAACCTATCCCTCTGGGTTGTCCCAGAGCACTCACTGTGAGTCCCCTGACTGATGCATCAAACTAACACTGGTCCTATATTTTACATATGGTAATATACAAGTTTCAGTGCTATTCTCTCAAATGATCCCACCTTCCCCTTTTCCAACATAGTCCAAAAGTCTGTTCTTTACATCTGTGTCTCTTTTGCTGCCCTGCATACAGGATCATTGTTGCTGTCTTTGTAAATTCCATATATATGCATTCACATACTGTATTGGTATTTCTTGTTCTGAATGACTTCACTCTGTATAATAGGATTCAGTTTCATCCACCTCATTAGAACTGACTCAAATACATTCCTTTTACAGTTGAGTAATATTCCATGAGTAATACTACAGTTAAGTAATGTTCAGTTTATTGACTATGCCAAAGCCTTTGATTTTGTGGATCATAATAAACTGTGGAAAATTCTAAGAGAGATGGGAATACCAGACCACCTGACCTGCCTCTTGAGAAACCTGTGTGCAGGTCAGGAAGCAACAGTTAGAACTGGACATGGAACAACAGACTGGTTCCAAATAGGAAAAGGAGTATGTCAAGGCTGTACATTGTCACCCGGCTTATTTAACTTATATGCAGAGTACATCATGAGAAACACTGGGCTGGAAGAAGCACAAGCTGGAATCAAGATTGCCAAGAGAAATATCAATCATCTCGGATATGCAGATGACACCACTGTTATGACAGAAAGTGAAGAGGAACTAAAGAACCTCTTGATGAAAGTGAAAGAGCAGAATGAAAAAGTTGGCTTAAAACTCAACATTCAGAAAACAAAGATCACTTTGTTTTCCCATCACTTCATGGCAAATAGCTGGAGGAACAGTGGAAACAGTGGCAGACTTTATTTTTGGGGACTCCAAAATCACTGCAGATGGTGACTGCAGCTATGAAATAAAAAGACGATTACTCCTTGGGGAAAAAAATAAGTTATGACCAACCTAGACAACATATTCAAAAGCAGAGACATTACTTTACCCACAAAGGTCAGTCTAGTTAAGGCTATGATTTTCCTGTGGTCATGTATGGATATGAGAGCTGAACTATAAAGAAAGCTGAGCACTGAAGCATTGATGCTTTTGAACTGTGGTGTTGGAGAAGACTCTTGAGAGTCCCTTGGACTGCAAGGAGATCCAATGAGTCCATTCTGAAGATCAGTCCTGGGTGTTCATTGGAGGGACTGATGTTGAAGCTAAAATTCCAATACTTTGGCTACCTCATGTGAAGAGTTGACTCACTGGAAAAGAAACCTGATGCTGGGAGGGATTGAGGGCAGGAGTAGAAGGGGGTGACAGAGGATGAGATGGCTGGATGTCATCACCAACTCAATGGACATGAGTTTGAGTAAACTCCGAAAGTTGGTGATGGACAGGGAGGTCTAGCATGCCGCAGTCCATGGGGTCACAAAGAGTCGGACATGACTGAGCGACTGAACTGAATATTCCATGGTGTATATGTACCATAGCTTTCTTATCCATTAAACTGCCGAAGGACATCTAGGTTGCTTCCATGTCCTAACTATTGTAAGTGCTGCAGTGAACACTGGGGTACATGTATCTCTTTCAATTCTGGTTTCCTCAGTGTGCATGCCCAGCAGTGGGATTGCTGGATCATATGGCAGTTCTATTACCAGTTTTTTAAGGAATTTCCACACTGTTTTCTATAGTGGCTGTACCAGCTTGCATTCCATCAACAGTGTAAAAGGGTTCCCTTTTCTCCACACACTCTCCAGCATTTTAAAATGTAGAGATGTCTAGAATTTTTTTAAATATGGAGAAATGAATTTGAAATTTAAAATGATAAATTACTTCTACTAAAAATTAATTTATCAATTTTCTGAAATTTTTACTATGTAGTAGAAAGAACACTGTGAAAAAGTTCATTCTATTGTTATTATCAGATATTATTATCATATATAATTTTATTTATCCCCATGCCTAATTCAATGGTCTGAGACTGGTAAAAGAAATTTATAGTTTATATTGCCATAGAAATAAATGTAGCTTTGGATATATGATACTGAGTGATATCTGCGGAGAAGGCAGTGGCACCCCATTCCAGTACTCTTGGCTGGAAAACCCCATGGATGGAGGAGCCTGGTAGGCTGCAGTCCATGGGGTCGCTAAGAGTCTGATACGACTGAGCGACTTCACTTTCACTTTTCACTTTCATGCATTGGAGAAGGAAATGACAACCCACTCCAGTGTTCTTGCCTGGAGAATCCCAGGGATGGCGCGAGCCTGGTGGGCTGCCCTCTGTGGGGTTGCACAGAGTTGGACACGACTGAAACCACTTAGCAGCAGCAGCAGCAGTGATATATGTGTGTCTTCATCTGCATTCTTGACTAAGCTATTTAGGAATCAGGGGAGACTGTATTTAGAAAAATAAGCATATCAGTGTAGTTTGTTAAATAGTGTTGTAGTACACTAAATTCTACTTCAATGATCAAAAAGTTCGGAACTCCGTTATAGTCATTTCAAATATTGCTCAAGAATAATCCCTGTACTAAGCAACAGTTTAATTTATGTCTGCTGAACAAAGAATGGCTTGGTTAGGAATAAAGGAATAAGCACATTGAGTGAATAGATGCATATGTGAATGAATAAATGAATAGCAGAGTGCCTCATGGAGGGAACACATTAGCAATGTTTCCTTTTCAGAGCTGTGCCTTCTCATCATACATGCTCAGAAAAACTGGACTAATATATAATTTACCTCACTGGGTTTCAATAATCTGAAATTTATATTATAATTAATGATAAAATAATATCAACAAAACTTCAGTAAAGATATTTTCTGCTTTGGGACTTCAATTACTTTGCATATGGCCTTATAATCTCATGTGCCTTTATTAACTACACTATATAGATAAAGAAACTGGATTAGCTCACTCTCACAACACTTGAAGTGACTAGAGCATTTATAATTTCTAAAATTTCTATTACTATATGTATGTATACATATATATTTGTAATTTTTAAACATTTTATGTCTAAAATCAAATGTCTTCTCATTTATATTTTAGCTTTTAATTAGTTTATATATTTTTTAACATGTTTTTCTTTCTACCATTTCTCAACATTTTAAATCATATGTATATACACCTCATTTATAAATGCATCAATTTTGCCACAATTAACTTAATTCCTTCACTCAAAAAATTTACTTTTCACTTATGAGTAAATATTATTGGTATGATTATAGTTTTAAATTAATAGTACTGTTTTTTTTATAATGAATATCAAATACAAATGCATTTCAATTATGTAGCATTAAATTATAGTACACTCATTAAGCATCTACTTTATCTTTGGTTTATTCTAGTTCACCTTCTAATTCAATAATTGCTTTGGTGCCAGCTGTCATCAAAGCTCTGTATAAGTACAGGATAAAATGTAGCCTAAAATTAGGTTAGCTGTCAAGTAAGGTAGCTTAGAAATGAATATTCTGACAACACTGGAATTCTTTAAAAGAGGAAAACAACACTAGAAGTATCATTGGACCATACCCTGTTCCAGTTGCCAGAGCAACTTTAAGGTGCTGTGTATTAGATGGAGGATTCTTTGCCATAATTTACATCTGAATTGGTTTAATGTTTGAATCAGAATCTTTGTCGATGCATCCTGATTGTCTGAAGACTTGGAAGTAAACTAAATCCTGAGTTTTCAAACAATTTTTGCTTTTACAGGTTAGTAATCAAAGAAGGCAAAAGAGGCTTTTATAAAATACAATTTAAGCCTTCAATGTCATTGTGTCATGTAGAAGTTCCTAAGGAATTTCCATTACAAACACAATTTTTGAAGGCTTTAGACCTTGGTAGCTGAAATTTGAAACAAAGGTCTTCAGTCTCAAATAGCTATTGTTTCTTTAAACAAGAAAGCAAGAAGTCTGTATCATTTTTTCAGTGGCAACAACAGAAATATATGCTGTAAAGAAATGAGATTTTGAATAGAGAGCACAGAAGTCTAAAACACATTATTAAGTATGAATGCTGAAAAACACAAAATGACTGGCATTACAGTATCCTATGAAAAGCATGTATAATACAGAATTCTTACTATCATCATTCATCTTTCTGTTTTTACCATCTTTTATTTAATCTCTGGAGATCTCTCTGTTTATTAAAATTTCAAAATTCACTATAGTGATCATAATATGCCATAGCTTTACTTGTAATAATATGTCTAAACCACATTAAAATCTGAGGAGATTATCTGAGATTTGAAGTCTTATGGGATCTAAATATTTTATTACAAGGCCGATTTCTATATTCATGTAGCAGTCTGATGGTCTGGAGTGAATAGATGAATAAATGATGTTTGAGCAGTATTTATGGGAGAGTTGAAATTAGACAATGATCTATAAAGCTGTGGAAAACAAACAATTTAGCAGAAAATACATGCTCTCTAGCTCCATATTTCCTCGTTAGGCATCAATTTCCTGTAAATAGTGACTTTCAAAATTCCCCAGGTACTCCAAATCCTGACAAAATCCAGCTTTGCCCATGGCATCTACCAAATCAAAATGGGATATTCCACTGCCCATCATCATTCTTTAAAAATGACAGACAAAAATCGGAACATATTTAGAAACAGTAATAAAGTTGGTGAGAGAGCTTAACAGCAGGCAAATTGTTAAAATCATTGACATGTCATGATTTTACTTTTTAAAAATTTTATAAATGGTTTTGCTTTTTCTTTACTTTTTAAAAATCAGTTTTTATTGAACTGTAGTTTTACATTGTTGTGTTAGTTTCTGATATACATCAAAATGAATAGTTACATATGTGTGTGTATATTTTTATATGCATATATGTATGTGTGTGTTTATATAAACACACATATACACACAAGGAGAGTGAGAGAGAGAAGAGAGATTTCCACTCTTTCTTAGATTTCCTTCTCATTTAGGTTACCACAGAGCACTGGGTAGAGTTTCCTATGCAGTAGAGTAGGTTCTCATTAATTATTTTATATGTGTCAATCCTGATCTCCCAACTCATCCCACCTCCCATTTCCCCCTTTGGTAACCATAAGCTTGTTTTCTACATTTGTGATGCTATTTCTTCTTTCCAAATAAGTTCACCAGTACCATTTTTCTAGATTCCAAATAGAAGTGATATTACACAATATTGGTCTTTCTCTTTCTGACTTACTTCACTCTGTATAACAGACTCTAGGTCCACTTACATCTCTACAAATGACCAACTTTGTTCCTTTTTATGGTTGAGTAATGTTCCATTGTGTATGAGTATGTGTGTGTGTGTGTGTATGTATCACATCTTCTTTATCCATTCATCTGTTGTTGGATATTTAGATTGCTTCCATGTCTTGACTATTCTAAACAGTGCTGAAATGAACACAGGGGTACATGTGTCTTTTATCATTATGGTCTTCTCAGGGTATATGCCCAACAGTGGGACTGCTGAGTCATATGATAGTTCTGTTTTTAGTTTTTTAAGGACCCTCCATACTGTTCTCCATAGTGGCTATATCAACTTACATTCCAATGAACAGTACACGAGGGTTTCCTTTATTTACACCCTCTCTAGCATTTATTGTTTGTAGATGTTTTGATGATGGTCCTTTCTGACCAGTGTGAGGTGATAGGTGATTGAACAGAAATGGAGGAATTAGGCTCCCTGACTTCAGACTATACTACAAAGCTACAGTAATCAAAACAGTATGATACTGGCACAAAAACTGAAACATACATCAATGGAACAAGATGGAAAGTTGAGAGATAAACCTCACACCTATGGTCACCTAATCTATGACAAAGGAGGCAAGAAGCTATGATGGATAAAAGACAATCTCTTCAATAATTGGTGTTGGGAAAACTGGACAGCTACATGTAAAAGGATGGAATTAAAGTGAACGTGAAAGTCATTCAGTAGTGTCTGACTCTTTGCGACCCCGTGGACTATACAGTCCATGAAATTCTCCAGGCCTGAATACTGAAGTGGATAGCCTTTCCCTTCTCCATGGGAACTTCCCAACCCAGGGCTCAAATCCAGGTCTCTTGCATTGCAGGCAGATTCTTTATCAGCTGAGCCACAAGGGAAGCCCAAATGGAATTAAAACACCCCATAATACCATGAAGTGAAAGTGAAAAATTTCTCAGTTGTGTCTGACTCTCTGCAACCCCATGGACTATATAGTAAGTAAAGTCACTCAGTCGTGTTCAATTCTTTGTGACCCCGTGGACTGCAGCCCACCAAGCTCCTCAGTCCATGGGATTCTCCAAGCAAGAATACTGGAGTGGGTTTCCATTTTCTTCTCCAGGGCTATATAGTCCATGGAATTCTCCAGGCCAGAATACTGGAGTGGGTAGCTGTTCCCTTCTCCAGGGGATCTTCTCAACCCAAGGATTGAACCCAGGTCTCCCCCATTGCAGGTGGATGCTTTACCAGCTGAGCTAAAAGGGAAGCCCACAAAAATAAACTCAAAATGAATTAAAAGCTTAAATGTAATTCTGGATACTACAAAATGCTTAGAGGAAAATATAGGTAAAACACTCTGTGACATATATCACAGCAAGATTTTTTTGATCTATCACCTAGAGTAATGAAAATAAAAACAAAAACAAAGGAAATCATAAATTTAAAAAAATGAAGCAACAACCTTTGGAATGGGAGATAATATCTGCAAATGAAGCAATTGACAAAGGACTAATCCCCTAAATATACAAATAGATCATGCATCTCAATAAAAACAATAAAAAAATTTAAAAATGGACAGAAGACCTAAAGAAACATTTCTTCAAAGAAGACATACAGATGGAAAAAAAAAATAAGAAGATGCTCAATATCACTAACAATTAGAGAAATGCAAATCAAAGGATTTTACTTTTTAAGGCTTTTCTTCTTAGTGGATTTATCTTTTCTTTTTCAATAAAGCCTTTTTCAGAGACAGCCTAAGAGATTTCTCCATTTCATATTGGTTACATTTAGATAGCTATTGTTGTTACTAATGTAAAATAATTTTAGTAGCTAAGAAAGGTTATTATTTCTTATTCACTTACCTGAAAATAATTTTTCAGAATCTAATTGCCTATTTCAGATACTGAACATAGAGAAATAAAGCGTAGTACTTTCCTCTAAGTAGATTATAAATTCTATAGTCTAGTAAGGAAGATGGGCTCATAGACAACAATTATAGAGTACAGTATTTAGTGCCTTGATACAGTTATAAAGAATGTTACAGATTCAAGAATTCAGGAAATATTTCAGGTGAAATTGATACCTACCCTGGATCTTACAGGAATCCATAGACCCTTGACAAGTGAATGATGAGATGAAAGAGAGAATTCTAGGTGAGAATTATATATGAACTGAATTAGGCATATAGACATTGTAGCTAACCCAATATAGATGTAGCACAGTATGTTGTGAGCCAACCAGATATGAGACGGAAGGTGTAGGTTTACTTTATGAAAGGCTTTTGATTCCATCTTTTACCTTGCACATAATGAGAATTCGGGACCACCCCAGGAGCTGAGGTTGGTATAAGCTTTTATGTGTAATAGGTTGCAAGTGAGAAAGTTGTTTAACCAAGCACAACTGAATTATTTACTCTTTGAGTAAGAAATTAGATCCTGAGTTAGAAAACTAACAGCATGTGTCCAATCCACAGATTGGATGTCATCAAGAGTGAACCCTGGTATATACTATAGACTTGGTTATAATGATGTGTTAAGTTAAATTCATCAATTGTAACAAACAGACTACTCGAGCCATAGAGGTCCATAGTAGTGGAGCTGTGGTGTGGGAAACAGGAGAGATATTGGAATCCTCTATACATTTTTGGGAAAATTAAGTCATTTTTGTGTTTGCATTCATTTTTTATTGAAGTTTCACTGATTACAATGTTGTGTTAATTTCAGGTGTACAGGAAAGCGGTTCAGTTATATATATTCTTTGTCAGATCCTTTTCCATTGTAGTTTGTTAAGAGATATTGAATACAGTCCCCTCCCTCTGTAGTTTTCACTTCATCTTTGTATGAATCTAACATGGCTCAAAAAAGTATTTTCAAAAAAATCCCACAAATTATCTACTATATTTATAATTTTTTAAATAAATTATATATTGACTTTTGAGCATGTATTTTTATCTTTTAAAAGTTTGCTTATCCATTATTTTTTCTATCATACTCTAGGGCAGTCACAAAATGAAACATGTGAAAGTGCTTTGACAACTGTTACATAAATATGCTGTCTTTACTTTGAGATGAGTTATAGAAATTGAGTAAATGTGGGAAAAAAATCTCAGTGTATGCAGAAGATAATACTGAACAGAGTTATAGAATTACAGAATTGTGACATTAAATATGCCATTTATACCTTTCTGTTTTTCATGTTCCATTTATCATTTCTTGATTTTGGAATTCCTGTTGAAGAAGGCATCATTTGAGTCCTCATACCCCTTATTTATTACTATTATTATTATGATTGATGCCTCATGGAATTACCTTCAGAAAACACTAAATAATACCTTGATTCCACATTTCTTAATAAATTACAAGGAGATGCTTTCTCCTATATTGAAGAGTTTCTATAAATACTGATCTGAGGCAGGAGCCACAGAGGGGACAGAGTCTCTCTTTCACCTCTTGTGCCTCCTAGGGTACCTGTGAATTCAGTGGTAATTCTTTGGAACTTATCCCTACCATTTCCCTCTTCCTGCAAGGAGGCCTAAAAATATGCTGGCCACATACAGATCATTACTTAATGGAAAGAGGTTTTCTTCTGGAATTAATTAGATGTTGGACTCAGCAAAGAAAATTTATGTAGCAGCAACAGTTCCACTTCTTTATAATGAAGGGGAATAATTCAGAATATTACGGTGAAAAATGAATCCTTGATACTAAAAATTTGGAGACAGAGAACAGAAAAAGAACCAATTATTTTTCACAAGAAACTCCTGAATGGAAAATTGTCCTAACAAATGGGTGTTCAGTCTCCACTTTATCATTGCCCCAGATCAACACCCAGGACACAGGCTATTTAAAAACATGGGTTTGCTCAAAGTACAACCATGTGTTGTCAAGTTCTTTTTAATGCAAGATAAAAGGTGCAACTGTGAGCAGCCTGTTAATTTCAACAGAAAATATCTTTGTCTTAGCAAGGTCAAATAAAAATTTTAAAATGCTATAGCAAGTGGTAATTTACGAATAATAGCATCAGCTATCATACATGTGATAAGAGTTGATAACAAGGGTTTGTTGGCTATATTCTTTGGTTAAATAGCTGGGGTTAAATTTATTTTTGAAAAGTGCAGAACAATACAATTCTCATCAGCCACACAGCATGACGTTCTGGGACATTTTGTGTGATTTATGCAATTTATAGTGGGAAAAGCTCTTACAGCATCAAGCCCCTAGCAACTAGAGTGTAAAACTAAATGATTGTTTCAATGGAGATAAGGGATAATATTTTAACATTCACTATTGCTACAGTCCAAATGCTTTTCATGGCATGCCATGTTCTACTTATTCCAATTAAGAATGCTGCTGTTAAATTAACATTTAATTATTATCACATCATGACTATTTGCAACAGACAGGTACACTTTGAATTCATTCATAACGTGCAAAGCACATAGGTCATTTTCTCAAGCTAGTCATTGTTATGTTTTTGCTGACAGGAATAGGAATTGCTAGTCATAAATATGAATATTGCTCTCAATAGTATAACACAATCTTTAGTTTTCATCATTTTTTATTTTGAAAATAGCATAACTGAATTATTTCTCATGGTCATGCCATGATAAGATGGAAAAAATAGGAGCAAATATTTTTAAATTGATGCTAGTGACTAGCTTTAGCAAAAAAATTTCACTGTAGAGCTCTATTCAAATGTGTAGTGTACTCGTCTATTATGGAGGCATAGATTCTTAAGAGCTCAGGCAGCCCCCAAACAGTTTCAGATATGCCCAGTAGCTGCTGCTAAGTCACTTCAGTCGTGTCCGTCTCTGTGTGACCCCATAGACGGCAGCCCACCAGGCTCCCCCATCCTTGGGATTCTCCAGGCAAGAATACTGGAGTGGGTTGTCATTTCCTTCTTCAATGCATGAAAGAGAAAAGTGAAAATGAAGTCGCTCAGTCTGTCCAACTGTTAGCGACCCCATGGACTGCAGCCCACCAGGCTACTCCGTCCATTGGATTTTCCAGGCAAGAGTACTGGGGTGGGGTGCTGTTGCCTTCCCCGGCCCAGTAGCTAAGTCATGCCAATTCTTTGTGACCCCATGGACTGAAGCTAATCAGGCTCCTCTGTCCATGGAATTTTACCAGAATAAGGAAGTGGGTTGCCATGACTTCCTCCAGGGGATTTTCCCAACCCAGGGATCGAACCCGTGGTTCTTACATCTCCTGCATTGGCAGGTGGATTCTTTACCACAAGTGCAACATGGAAAGGCCTAAAATTGGTGTAACAGAGCTAAAATTGAGGTATCTGCAGAACTGAATTCCCTTTGTCTTCTTTTCCTTCTAGGAGAGATTCTGGAGGCTGCACAAATTTCTTAAGTGTGCCCTTTCCAGCAATAGCATCAGTCTAATACCAAAAATATCACAAATGACGTGATCTATATATACATTACTAAAGAATGATGTTCTATAAGGTAACTGCTGTAGAATCATTTTTTTTTTATGCTTGCATTTTAATTCTGACTGGACACAGTGTCATTAAGCAAAGGATAATATACTAGAGATTTAGAAAATCTTCCCGAGAAGCAATGCTACGTAACATTTTTAGAGTTGGCCTGCCTGCACTAATTGAATATCTTGGCTAGCTCAGGAGAATTATTTCCAATGGGAATAATGTCTCTTAAGTGATAGCACCAATATCATGTGGTCTAAGATACATATCTTTCTAATACTATCATAAAGCTTTAAATTAATACTGACATTTAAATATAATTGGGTCAATTTTTCCAATTACTTTTTTGCGAATTGTTCTGATATATTTCTGCACTCATTGATTTAATGGCTTCTACTTAATTAAAAANTCTTAAGTGATAGCACCAATATCATGTGGTCTAAGATACATATCTTTCTAATACTATCATAAAGCTTTAAATTAATACTGACATTTAAATATAATTGGGTCAATTTTTCCAATTACTTTTTTGCGAATTGTTCTGATATATTTCTGCACTCATTGATTTAATGGCTTCTACTTAATTAAAAATAAATCAGATATATTGGAAGCAAACAATCAATCTACTGTGCATTAAATTTAGCATAATTACTGCTATGTGCAAATATACTAGATTCGAATATGATGAAACTAGGCAAAAACGTTTGGAAATGTTCACTTGTGAACTTTAGCTGAGTCATGGCTTTTCTGTTTGTATCCCATGTAGCTCTCCACTCACTCTTCAATCTCAACTCAGTATCATTTTCTCCCACACTTCTTCCTATAACCTCCCTCCACTTTTTAAGATGTAAAATTGATGTTACTTCCCATATCCACTGATGCACATTTATTCATTTCTACTAGATAAATACTCTGCATTTAAAAAATACTATATATATATATATATTTTTTTTTTTTTAGCTTGTTCAGTTTTGTTTCACCACTGCCTTCTCTTAAGGTTAATATATACATGGAGAATACTCTGTCATGGTTCCCAAGAGACTGATGGGATCAATAATAAACAAGTGAATGAGAGTAAAACTTGTCATTCCATGGTATTTTCGATTATCTCTTATAGTACTCTGTTGGCTTAAATATTGCCTAGCAACATGATGCCACCATGTCCAAATCCCCTTGCAACTGTGAAGCTGCAAACCTTTATTTGGAAAATGGATATTTGCAGATTTAATTAAATATCTTGGAATAAGACCATCCTAGACCCAATAGTCATTAAATTCAATGACAAACTCTCTTATAAGGGACAGAGGAGTAGATGAAACCTCCAGAGGAAAAGATGACATTAAGGTAAGGCAAAGGTTGGAATGATGTGAACGAACCCAACAAATCAAGAAAGGTTGACAGCCCTTGAAACTGGGAAAGAAAAGGGAGTAATCTCCACTGGAGCTTCCAGGCATAGTGCTGCCTTGCTGACATCATGATTTTAAACTCACATTGAGAACTGTGGGAAAATAAATTTCTGTCGATTTCAACCACAAACTTTTTGATAATGTATTATGGCAACGCTAGTAAACTTATACAGATTCTATAGGAAAACTGTAAAATGAATAGAAACCAGCTTCCTTACTTTCAATATTTAAGATCAGCTATCTGGTTCTTCCCAAAGACATTCACACCAACAAAAAGAACTAACCTTGTCAAAAGTTGAAAATTAACACATACAGTTTATGTTCAATAAGTACAGAGTCAGTTTCAAAATTTCATCTGTATTCATACCTAGAAATTTAACTTAGAATGAACAAGAAATATTTTTAGCAATAAATACAGGTTAATTCATATATTATCATCATATCTATTCACACTAATTGGTTTTCTTAGTTGATTATCAATATCAGCAGGTTTCCAAGGTGGCACTAGTGGTAAAGAATCCACCTGCCAATGCAGGTGACATAAAAGATGCAGGTTCAATCCCCAGCTCAGGAAGATACCCTGGAGGAAGGGATGGCAACCCACTCCAGTAGTCTTGCCTGGAGAATCCCATGGACAGAGAGCAGCCTAGTGGGCTACAGTTCATGGGGTTGCAAAGAATTGGACACAACTGAGGCAACTTAGCACAGCACAGCATGTAATATCAGCATTTCACAATTTAGAATAAAAAACAGAAAACACTTGGAAAAAGTCAGAGTAAGTAGTGACTGATGAAATGTGAACAAAGTACAGAAATAGATTATTTCCAAACTTTGGGGTTTGCTGGCAGAATTTTGAGTAACTGCTGTGAAAGAAACAGCTCAACTGGAATTCCATCACCTCCACCAGCTTTGTTCGTGGTGATGCTTTCTAAGGCCCACTTGACTTCACATTCCAGNTAGTTTGAGCATTCTTTGGCATTGCCTTTCTTTGGGATTGGAATGAAAACTGACCTTTTCCAGTCCTGTGGCCACTGCTGAGTTTTCCAAATTTGCTGGCATATTGAGTGCAGCACTTTCACAGCATCATCTTTCAGGATTTGAAATAGCTCAACTGGAATTCCATCACCTCCATTAGCTTTGTTCATAGTGATGCTTTCTAAAGCCCACTTGACTTCACATTCCAGGATGTCTGGCTCTAGGTGAGTAATCACACCATCGTGATTATCTGGGTCGTGAAGATCTTTTTCGTACAGTTCTTCTGTGTATTCTTGCCATCTCTTCTTAATATCTTCTGCTTCTGTTAGGTCCAGACCATTTCTGTCCTTTATCGAGCCCATCTTTGCATGAAATGTTCCTTGGTATCTCTAATTTTCTTGAAGAGATCTCTAGTCTTTCCCATTCTGTTGTTTTCCTCTATTTCTTTGCATTGATCCCTGAAGAAGGCTTTCTTATCTCTTCTTGCTATTCTTTGGAACTCTGCATTCAGATGCTTGTATCTTTCCTTTTCTCCTTTGCTTTTCACCTTTCTTCTTTTCACAGCTATTTGTAAGGCCTCCCCAGACAGCCATTTTGCTTGTTTGCATTTCTTTTCCTTGGGGATGGTCCTGATCCCTGGCTCCTGTACAATGTCACGAACCTCATTCCATAGTTCATCAGGCAGTCTATCTATCAGATCTAGGCCTTTAAATCTGTTTCTCACTTCATGTCCATCTCTTTGTGATCCCATGGACTGTAGTCAATCAGGCTCCTCTGCCCATGGGG
Source organism: Oreotragus oreotragus (assembly GCA_006410675.1). Classification (NCBI taxonomy): domain Eukaryota; kingdom Metazoa; phylum Chordata; class Mammalia; order Artiodactyla; family Bovidae; genus Oreotragus; species Oreotragus oreotragus. Next base: position 402,584 of record SJYX01016757.1, on the reverse strand, counting down.
ATTCTCCAGGCAAGAATACTGGAGTGGGTTGCCATGCCCTCCTCCAAGGGGTCTTCCCAACTCAGGGATTGAGCCCAGATCTCTTGCATTGCAGGCAGATTCTCTACCATCTGAGTCACCAGGAAAGCCCATCATGGACCATGTCTAGGATTTATTAGCGAATCTGAATAGTGAGTTATAAGTTTGCAGTTTCTATACTGAACTTATCACACAGCAGTCATTGTTCTTTGTTTTCATGATCGAGCTGTTCTAGCCAATATGGTGGCCACATAGATATTCAACTTTAAATTCATTAAACTGAAATAACATTAAAAATTCAGCTCCTTAGTCACACTTTGGATGCTCATAGCAGCTACTTCACTGGACAGAACAGATTTATAGAACAGTTCCATCATCACATAAAGTTCTTCTTGACAGCACTGGCCTAGGAATTTCTTAATTTGCTCTTTTAAATGGTGGAGGAGTTCCACACACAGCTGTTTGTGGGCGGATAATTTTATCATCCAGCTTCTCACAATTTCCACCAGAGCCTATGAAATTCAAATTTTGTAAGCATATTTCATTGTTTGGAGATTGTCATCGCCTAAAGGGCAGAGATTGTGTTCTTTCTCTTTTTCTGTGAAGAGCTTTTAAAGTCATTCACTAAATTTAATAAGCTTTTGCTGATGCCAATGTCTGTAGCTTACCAAACTCTACACAAGGCCAAGCTAATGTCATGTCTGAAGTGACCTTTTCTGTTTTTTAAGCAATCACTGGTTGATGGTTCAGAGTGTAGAGAAGAGGAATCCAGCATTTCTTTCCTTTTTAAAATTTTGTTTATTTTTGGTTGTGCTGGGTCTTCACTGCTGTGCATGGGCTTTCTCTAGCTGCAGCGAGCAGGGACTACCCTTTGTTGCAATGCATGGGCTTCTCATTGCAATGGATTCTCTTGCTGTGAAGCAGAGGCTCTATGCCCACGGGCTTCAGTAGTTGCAGCATGCAGACTCCATAGCTGTGGCTCGTCCGCTCCAGAGTTTGGGCTCAGTAGTTGTGGTGCATGGGCTTAGTTGCTCTGAGGCATGTGGAATCTTCCCAGATGAGGGATCAAACCTGTGTCCCCTCATTGGCAGGTGGGTTTCCATCCACTCTACCACCAGGGAAGTCCCCAGCATTTCTTGATATACTTTGAAGTCTGTCTGTGTAAAGCTGGATAAGAAGATGCCCTGGTACATTTTTCTGGCTCTGGTACCCAAGGACCATGGACAAACTCATGCTCTCCTAATTAATTTATTAGGTTAACTGTTCATAGGGGGCGGGGAAGGGTGAGCTTGGGTCTTAGTTCTTGTACATCCAAGTATTAACTGAGCCCTACAACCTGCCAAGCGCTATGCTAGGCATCCAGGAATGAAAGAGGTGGAGACAAGCTGGTCTCTGCCCTTGAAGACCTAGCAGACACATGTAGATTTACTCCACGTGGTCAGTGCCCTGACTGAGGTATCCCAGGGGCTGTGGGAACATAGAGGGAGGGCAACAGATCCGGATTGGGGAGATTAAGGACCAATGAGTAGCGAAATGAAGGATACAGCTCAAGAGCAGAGATCTCTCCTAGGAAGGGTATCCATCTAGGGATGTGCGTGAGCAAAGAGTTTTTTAGAAAAGCAGGGCGATTAGGACAGATCGACAGAGTGGGTCTGGCTTTCCTTACTCAGGTCATTGATTCTCACTCAGGTCCAGATGGAAGAACAAGGAAGGGAACTGAGTGATCATCATTCTTCTCTGAAGTGGAGCCAGAGTCGATGAGTTCTAGAACCCAGTCATATGTGAGTTGGAGTTAGTAGAATGCCAGAGAAAGAGGGTGATTCTAAAAACAGCTTTCACCAACTGCTGCCACAGTTCTCCTATGGGTTTTTTTTTTTTTTTTTGGCACATCTTAGGGGAGCTGCCTGTGGGTTTGGGGCTATAGTGGGAAACGGCCAAGGAAGGTGTGGGCAGAGGATTGAGCTGGTTGATCTGTGGCCATTTGTGTTCTGTGGGGAGGGGCCTGGGGAAGGAGGTATGGGAAACTGCAACAGACAGGGAGGCGAGGCTGGGAAGCTTGCTTCAGGAACATTCTTATTGTCATTATGGCCAACAAACGGTGCGAGAGAGACAGAAGTCCCTGGCTGAATCCATCTGAGACCAGGATCCTGGTTTTAAACCTTGTACTCTGGTCACTGGCACTTGGAGGATCTCTTTCTCCACTGGCTTCCCTTTTGATGGGCAGGAGGTCTTTCCTAGAGACTGAGGTCAATTTAGGTAGTTGTTTGGTTTAGACCAAGGCAGGTCTAAACTTTGCTTGCTACAATCTGACCATACCTATTTGTTCTTCTCCCCAAATTTCTCTAAATAGCTCTTCCTCCAGTTAGCAAGTGTCCCATCCTGTGCCCACATTCCACTCATTTCTACCTTCTTGTCTTTAGAATTTCTACCTTACCTTTCTTTGCTTTATCTTCCTACCCTTGCTTTCTCTGCAATACTCTCTCTCCTTTTTTTTCAAAAAAACTTTTTGGCCACACTGCTCAGGCATGTGGGATCTTAGCGCCCCCACCCTCACCAGAGGTCGAACTCTCATCCCCTGCCATGCAAGTGTGGAGTCTTAACTGTTATTTGGGTTTTCCAAAGAAAAACCCAAATTTATAGTCCCAAACCTGCCATGTAACACTGAGACTTAGAGTGCTGGAAAGGGAGAAATCATGTTAAAGACCACCAAACCCTTCATCTAACTCATCTTTATCTGTCCTTTCATCTCCTCTCTTGGAGGAAGACACTTTTCAACACTTTTTTATTGAAAACACAAATATGACAACATCTAAAGAGAGAATGGACTTCCCTGGTGGCTCAGATGGTAGAATACTTTTAATCTCATCTTATACAACAATTTTAAGTATTACACCATTCTTTTCCAGTCATACTCATTGTTTTACATCATCTCATAAACCACTTTATATTTAGTTTTTCTCCATTTAACATCATAACCCAAACACATCTTTAGTTTCCTCACAGTTCTTGTAGGAGAAGGATAACATTGCCTCTTGTTACTGTAATGTAATTATATCAAGTCATTCTCCTGATATTGGACAGGGGTTGCTGGCTCTTCCTTTCATTTTTTAAAAAAATCACAAATAATGCTTTAAATTATTTAGCTTCTTACAGTATTTGCATAACAGAAACTGAAAAATCTGTGTTGTTGTTTAGTCACTAAGTCATGTCTGACTCTTTTGCAACCCCATGGACTGTAGCCCGCCAGGCTCCTCTGTCCATGGAATTTTCCAGGCCAGAATACTGGAGTGGGTGCCATTGGCTCTATTTTTCAAAAGAATTACATGCTTCTCTTAATTCCATCTCCTCTGAATTTTGAGAATTTATATAAATTATCCTTCCCTTGTATTTTTTGAGGTTAATTTGTGCTTTTATTTGCCAGTATAATTTAACTACAGTGGCCTGCAAAGTTTTTGACCTAAGAGATCAATTTTACATCACAATCCAACAAACACACACACACACATATAATGCATATACATAAGTAAAAGTGAAACAAAAGCTTTGCCAAAAATGTCTACTCTGAGTGTTAATTATTTTGAGACTTTTTAAAAAAGCAGTTTTAGGTTCACAACAAAAATGACAAGAAGGTACAGAAATTCTTCATAAAACCCCCTCCACTGGAATACATAGCCATTATCAACCAGGTGGTACATTTTTTTAGAAATCAAGAATGAACTGTATTGACACATCATAATCAACCAAGGCCCCCAGTTCATCTTAGGGTTCACTTTAAAGTGAGTAGTGTTATACATTCTATGGATTTGGACAAAAGTATAAAAACATATGAGCTTCCCCGGTAGCTCAGCTGGTAAAGAATCCACCTGTATTGCAGGAGACCTGGGTTTGATCCTTGTGTTGGGAAGATCCCCTGGAGGAGGGCATGGCTACCTACTCCAGTATTCTTACCTGGAGGATCTCATGAACCGAGGAGCCTGCCAGGCTATAGTCCTTCTTAGGGGAGCTGCCTGTGGGTTTGGGGCTATAGTGGGAAACGGCCAAGGAAGGTGTGGGCAGAGGATTGAGCTGGTTGATCTGTGGCCATTTGTGTTCTGTGGGGAGGGGCCTGGGGAAGGAGGTATGGGAAACTGCAACAGACAGGGAGGCGAGGCTGGGAAGCTTGCTTCAGGAACATTCTTATTGTCATTATGGCCAACAAACGGTGCGAGAGAGACAGAAGTCCCTGGCTGAATCCATCTGAGACCAGGATCCTGGTTTTAAACCTTGTACTCTGGTCACTGGCACTTGGAGGATCTCTTTCTCCACTGGCTTCCCTTTTGATGGGCAGGAGGTCTTTCCTAGAGACTGAGGTCAATTTAGGTAGTTGTTTGGTTTAGACCAAGGCAGGTCTAAACTTTGCTTGCTACAATCTGACCATACCTATTTGTTCTTCTCCCCAAATTTCTCTAAATAGCTCTTCCTCCAGTTAGCAAGTGTCCCATCCTGTGCCCACATTCCACTCATTTCTACCTTCTTGTCTTTAGAATTTCTACCTTACCTTTCTTTGCTTTATCTTCCTACCCTTGCTTTCTCTGCAATACTCTCTCTCCTTTTTTTTCAAAAAAACTTTTTGGCCACACTGCTCAGGCATGTGGGATCTTAGCGCCCCCACCCTCACCAGAGGTCGAACTCTCATCCCCTGCCATGCAAGTGTGGAGTCTTAACTGTTATTTGGGTTTTCCAAAGAAAAACCCAAATTTATAGTCCCAAACCTGCCATGTAACACTGAGACTTAGAGTGCTGGAAAGGGAGAAATCATGTTAAAGACCACCAAACCCTTCATCTAACTCATCTTTATCTGTCCTTTCATCTCCTCTCTTGGAGGAAGACACTTTTCAACACTTTTTTATTGAAAACACAAATATGACAACATCTAAAGAGAGAATGGACTTCCCTGGTGGCTCAGATGGTAGAATACTTTTAATCTCATCTTATACAACAATTTTAAGTATTACACCATTCTTTTCCAGTCATACTCATTGTTTTACATCATCTCATAAACCACTTTATATTTAGTTTTTCTCCATTTAACATCATAACCCAAACACATCTTTAGTTTCCTCACAGTTCTTGTAGGAGAAGGATAACATTGCCTCTTGTTACTGTAATGTAATTATATCAAGTCATTCTCCTGATATTGGACAGGGGTTGCTGGCTCTTCCTTTCATTTTTTAAAAAAATCACAAATAATGCTTTAAATTATTTAGCTTCTTACAGTATTTGCATAACAGAAACTGAAAAATCTGTGTTGTTGTTTAGTCACTAAGTCATGTCTGACTCTTTTGCAACCCCATGGACTGTAGCCCGCCAGGCTCCTCTGTCCATGGAATTTTCCAGGCCAGAATACTGGAGTGGGTGCCATTGGCTCTATTTTTCAAAAGAATTACATGCTTCTCTTAATTCCATCTCCTCTGAATTTTGAGAATTTATATAAATTATCCTTCCCTTGTATTTTTTGAGGTTAATTTGTGCTTTTATTTGCCAGTATAATTTAACTACAGTGGCCTGCAAAGTTTTTGACCTAAGAGATCAATTTTACATCACAATCCAACAAACACACACACACACATATAATGCATATACATAAGTAAAAGTGAAACAAAAGCTTTGCCAAAAATGTCTACTCTGAGTGTTAATTATTTTGAGACTTTTTAAAAAAGCAGTTTTAGGTTCACAACAAAAATGACAAGAAGGTACAGAAATTCTTCATAAAACCCCCTCCACTGGAATACATAGCCATTATCAACCAGGTGGTACATTTTTTTAGAAATCAAGAATGAACTGTATTGACACATCATAATCAACCAAGGCCCCCAGTTCATCTTAGGGTTCACTTTAAAGTGAGTAGTGTTATACATTCTATGGATTTGGACAAAAGTATAAAAACATATGAGCTTCCCCGGTAGCTCAGCTGGTAAAGAATCCACCTGTATTGCAGGAGACCTGGGTTTGATCCTTGTGTTGGGAAGATCCCCTGGAGGAGGGCATGGCTACCTACTCCAGTATTCTTACCTGGAGGATCTCATGAACCGAGGAGCCTGCCAGGCTATAGTCCATGGAGTCGCAAAGAGTCGGACACAACTGAGCAACTAAGCACAGCACAGCACCATAAAAACATATATCCATAATTATAATGTCATTCAAAGTATTTTCTCTTGCATTTTATTCTCTCGCTGTTTTCAATACCTTCTCTTCTGTCTACAGAGATGTTCAGGCTTATCTAACCTAAAACATATTTCAACCCTGCTGATACCATTCTCTGTAGCCTCCAGTGTTTTCCAATCAGTTCATTCTTTTAGTTACCCTTGTTATTACCCTCCTCCATCCCCATTTCAGCAGTCTCCTTTTAATGACCACATCATTGATGCTTTTGAACTGTGGTGTTGGAGAAGACTCTTGAGAGTCCCTTGGACTGCAAGGAGATCCAACCAGTCCATTCTGAAGGAGATTAGCCCTGGGATTTCTCTGGAAAGAATGATGCTAAAGCTGGCCACCTCATGAGAAGAGTTGACTCATTGGAAAAGACTCTGATGCTGGGAGGGATTGGGGGCAGGAGGAGAAGGGGACGACAGAAGATGAGATGGCTGGATGGCATCACTGAGTCGATGGACATGAGTCTGAGTGAACTCTGGGAGTTAGTGAGGACAGGGAGGCCTGGCGTGCTGCGATTCATGGGGTCGTAAAGAGTCAGACACGACTAAGTGACTGAATTGACTGATCAAGTCCAAAAAGATCTCAATTCTTATCATGCCTGACATTGACCGTAACCTTCTGAAACAGTCCTCCAAGCCCTTGGTGATGTCACATTTCCTTCATTCTCCTCAGCTTTTGCTAGAGTCTTTCTCTGCTTTTATCATAACCTCCTTTGTAGTTTTTCCAAAATGAAGGTCTTTCTGAAGATCTTCAGCTCTCTTCTCTGCTTTCCCCTCTTCTCAGGCATAGACATTTATTTTCACATCTTTAGCTAATACTTCTGTGCAAATGATTTCCGTATGTGTACTTTTAATCCTACTGGCCACTCCCCTAAACCCGAGGCTCATCTTCACCACCCACTGCTTGTGCTGACATCATTCCCTGTTAGCACTGGGTGCTAACCCAGCTCCTCGAATTTAGCTCCCAACCTCCTTCTTTCCCCACTCCAGTCTTTCCACTGGCTTCCTTTGGCTTACCCTTGCACATATGACCTCAAAACCTCTGAATCATCTTTTATTCTTTTCTTTCCTCATATTTCATCAGCTGATTTAACATCCAGAGTGGTGGTGGTGATGTTCAGTCACTAAGTCGTGTTCAGCTCTTTGAGATCCCATGAACTGCAGCATGCCAAGCTTCCCTATCCTTTACTATCTCCCCGAGATGTGTGTGTCTCATCTGTTTTCTAATTTCCACTCAAACACACAGAGATTTCAGTTAAAATACAAAAGCATTATGCTTGTGTTAAAAATGCAAATGACATAATATTATTATACTATGATCAGATGTATTAACATAAAGAGTAACAAATGAATGCTCCTGTCCGTAAAAGTGAACATTCTTCTTCAAATATTTACTCCTCAATCCCTTTCCAAATATAATTTCTTTTCCCAGTGGGAAAACTGGGGAAAAAATAATTTCCAATCAACACACTTTTTTCCATTAATGGGACTACACTATACTGTCTTGCTTTCTCTCCTCCCTTATGAGGTATATAAATCTCACATGGAACAGAATAGAAGGTCCAAGGAAAGACCCAAATATACATTGTAATAGATTTTGAAAAGGTATAAAATTGGACTTCCCTTGTGGTCTAGTGGTTAAGAATCTACCTGCCAATGCAGGAGACCTGGGTTCCATCCTCGCTCTGGGACAATTGCACATGCCGCAGGGCAACTAACACCATGTACCACAACTTCTGAAGCCCATGTGCTCTCAAGCCCGTGCTCTGCAACAAAAACCAATTGCAACGAGATGCCCATACATCACAACCAGAGAGTGGTCCCCGTCACCGCAACTGGAGAAAACCAGCATGCGGCAGTGAAGACTCAGGGCAGTAAAAATAAACATCAATTAACACTATAATTGATATTATTATATTAATAAAATAAAAATTAAAAAAGTATAAAATTGATTCTTATGGAGAAAGGATAGTATTTTAATAAATGGTGCTATAATAACTGGACATTGTATGTGAAGGGTTAACGGCAACTTCTATCTAGCAAAATATATAGAAATTGACTCAGATGAATTGAGCGAAACATAAAAGCTAAACATTATATTTCTAAAACGAAACATAGGAGAAAATATTTGTGACCTCGGGTTAGACAAAAATTTTCTTAGGACATAGAAAGCAAAAGCAAAAATATTTACAAATTGGACCTCATCAAAGTTAAAAATGTCTGCTTTTCAAAAGATATTGTTAAGAGAACAGAAAGACAAGTTATGGACTCAAAATATTTGCCAAAATAGTTGTCTGAAAAAGAATTTGTATCCAGGATAAATAAAGATACTTACAACTTGATAAGAAAACAGTGCAATTTTAAAATGAGTAAAAGATTCACACAGGCACTCCATCAAAAAAAAATTAATGGGAAATGAACACATGAAAGGTGTTCAATAACATCAGTCATCAAATGCAAATTAAAGACCATAACAAAACATCACTACATGCCTACAGTGTGTGTGCTCAGCCGATCAGCTGTGTCTGACTCTTTTGCGACCCCATAGACCACAGCCCACCAGGCTCCTCTATCCATGGAATTTTCCAAGCAAGAATACTGGAGTGGGTTGCCATTTCCTACTCCTGATCTTCCTGACCCAGGGATTGAACCCACATCTCCTGCATTGGCAGGTGGATTCTTTAGCATTGAGCCACCTGGGAAGCCCCACATGCCTACTAGAATGGCACAAATTAAAATGACTAATAAAAGCAAGTGCTGACATGGACATGGAACAACTGAAACTATCATACATGGCTGATGAGAATGTAAAACATCATATTCACTTTGGAAGACAGTTTCGTGTAAAGTTAAATATATTATTAGCCACGTGACCTAACAACTCAAATCCAAGGTTTTTACCTAAGAGAAATGAAAACATTGTCACACAAAGACTTGGAAGCAAATATTTATAGCAGCTGTATTCATAACAGCCAAAAAAAAAACCAAAACAAAACTGAAAACAAGCCAAATGTCCATCAATGGGTGAGTGGATTAACAAATTGTGGTATGGCCGTTCAGCGGAATACTAGTTAGCAACAGAAAGGGACAAATTGCTGATATACACAACTTGAATGAATCTCAAAGTGAGCAAAAGAAACCAGTCACAAAAGGCTACATATCGTATTATTCCATTTATATACGGAATTCTGAGAGAAGCAAAGCTATAGAAATAGAAATCAGATTGGTGGTTGTTAGGGATTGGGATAGGGGCACGGGATAGACTGTGGGCTAACACAAGGAACTTTTTAGGGCAGTAGAAATGCTCTGTGTCTTAAATGTGGTGGCAGTTACTTGTTTGTCAAAATTCACTGAGTTTTAGGTATACTTTAAAGAGGTGAATTTTATCTGATTGAATTATTTGACTGAATTTACTTGTCTGAATTAAGCTTGATTTAAAAAAGGAAAAGCAATGAAGAAAAATAAAGGAAGAAAAAGCAGCAGAAACCAAAGCATATATATTCCCAGGTGGTTCAGATAATAAAGTGTCTGCCTGCAATGTGGGAAATCTGGGTTCGATCCCTAGGTCAGGAAGATCCCCTGGAGAAGGAAATGGCAACCCACTCCAGTACTCTTGCCTGGAAAATTCCATGGACAGAGGAGCCTGGTAGGCTATAGTCCATGGGGTCACAAAGAGTCAGACACAACTGAGTGACTTCACTTCACTTTATATATATATATTATATATATATATAATATATATTTTATATATATGGAATTTTCTGTACCAGATGGTGAACTGATTTTAAATTTTGATAGATAAGGTTTAATCATCCTCTGAAATGGATATGCCAATTTACACCTCCACCACTAGAATCTGAGAGTGCCTGTTTCCCCACACTCTGGCACGAATGGATATAGTCAATTTTTTAAAAAGGTCTATTTGATGGTGAAAAGCCTATGATCTTTTATACATCACTCATGCACTGTTAAGATCTTGTTCTAATCAGCCTCTCCACTTGCAGTCTTTTCTCTCTCCAAATCATCTTATATATTGTTAATTGAGTAATCCTTCTCGTGTTTAGTTGTTTATCTCAAAAAAATCATTAATGATACCCTACCTGCTTACAAAGTTAAATCTAGACCTTTTAGCCAGGTGTTTGAGTCCTTAGACTATCCCAGCTTCTCTACTAAGTTTCTGTCTTATCATTTTTAGTAGAAAGTTGGACTCAAACTTCTAGCTCAATCGTTCTTACCCGCTCCGGCTTTATTGAGGTATAATTGACATATAATGAGGTGTAAGTTGAAGGTGCAGAAAGTGATAATTTGATACTCAGATATATAGTGACATGTTTACTACAATAAGGTTAACACAACTTTCGCCTCACATAATTGCTATTTTGTTGTCATGTTAAGACTATTAAAGCTCTGTGCTCACAACTTTATTATTGATTACAATCACTTTGCCAAACATTAGATTCCTGGAACTACTGATCTTTTAACTGAAAGTCTATACTCTCTGACCAACATCTCCCCGTTCCCCTCAGTCCTTGGTAACCACCACTCTACTCTGTTTCTATGAGCTCCATGTTTTTAGATTCCACAAATAAATGAGATCATACAGTATTTGTCTTTCTTTATTTCGCTTAGCATAACGCCTGTAAGATCTATCCATGGGGTTGCAAATAACAGGATTTCCTTCTTTTCATGGCTACACAATAGTCGTGTGTGTGTGTGTGATCACTTTACCACTCACCTGTTGATGAGTGCTTAGGTGGTTTCCATGTTGGGTCTTAGTTTTGACACACGGGCTCTCTAGTTGTGTCTTGCAGGGTTAGCTGAGCCATTGCATGTGTTGTCTTATTCCCCAACCAGGGACTCAACCCACATTCCCGGCACTGAAGGTGGATTCTCTTTAAGATCTTTAAAGTGTCTGGCTGTACTGAGTCTTGCTTGCTGCTCCGGTTTTCTCTAGCTGGGACGAGCAGGGGCCGCTCTCTAGTTGTGGTGCCAGGGCTTCTCAGTGCTGTGGGTTCTCTTGCAGGACAGCACACGCTCTAGGGCTTGAGGGCTTCGGTAGCTGCAGCTCACAAGCTCTCTCTAGCTCGGTAGCCGTGGCAGATGGGCTTAGTTGCCCCTTGGCATGTGGGATCTTCCCTGACCAGGGACTGAACCCGTGTCCCCAGCATTGGCAGATGGAGTCTCAGCCACTGGACCACCAGGGAAGTCCTGGAAGGTGGATTCTTAACCCCTGAATCATCAGGGAAGTCCCTGAACATTGAGTTTTATGCCTTCAAAGCTGGGAAACTATGGGACACTAGGAATCTCATTTTCCTTAGAGAGTTGGTGGCCTTGCCTCATTCCTATTGAAGTTGCAATGTCTATTTCCAGTTGATGTTGATCCTTTCTTAATGGCTGGGCAAATATTTCATTTTTCTCGAATTGACTTACAATTTGTGACGGCACCTCCTTTCTCGCACACCCTGTCTTCTAGGGTAGGTGGAAGCCTCCTGGAGGCTAGGGCCAGATCTGAAAGGTTGAACCTCTTCACTGGGCAGGTGGATTCTCTGATTCAAATCAACAAATGGATAACAAGGGTTGACTGGTGCTATGGGCAGTGCTAAACAGGATGACATCATCTTTGAACTTCCTATTAATTTGGCTGGAGACACAAAGCATAAATTCATAAAAGATAACATTAACAGGACAAGACAATTTAAGAATTACCCAAGGCAGAGGTCTGTGATCAAATGAGGTGAAATCAGAAAATAAAGATCTAGGGCTGACATCCAAGGACCAGATGTTCATGGATAGGCAGTGTCTCCATCTGAGTACTAACCTGCAGATTATGAGCTGGAAGCAAGGTTTGCAAAGCTCCTTATCTATGGAGAGTGGTGATGTTGTGGCTTTACCGTCTGTCTACAATGTGGAAGATCCAGGTTCGAGCCCTGGCTTGGGAAGATCCCCTGGAGAAGGAAATGACAATCCACTCCAGTATTATTGCCTGGAAAATCCCATGGACAGAGGAGCCTGGTAGGCTACAATCTATGGGGTCGCAAAGAGTCGGACAGGACTGAGTGACTTCACTTTCACTTTATCTATGAAGGGAGGTGATCAAGTGCTAAGAAAAAGGACTGTTTATGATAAGGAGGGATTAAAAAGTACAAAACCAAATAGGAATATCAACAAAAGTTATCTTTAACCTTTATTCTCAGTTATCTTCCTTTCCAATTTTTAGTATATGTGCTGCCGAAGCACTCAAATATCCTCCTTGAAACTAACAGGTAGGTACTTAGAGGTAGGTGAAGTGAGTGAAGTCGCTCAGTCGTGTCCGACTCTTTGCGACCCCATGGTCTGTAGCCTACCAGGCTCCTTTGTCCATGGGATTTTCCAAGCAATAGTACTGGTGTGGATTGCCATTTCCTTCTCCAGGGGATCTTCCCAACCCAGGGATCGAACCCAGGTCTCCCTCACTGTAGACAGAGGCTTTACAGTCTAAGCCACCAGGGAAGTCCCTTATAGGTAGGTAGGTACCTCAGCCTTATTCTGAGCAAGGGCTATTGCTGATTCTCCAATACTCTCACCACCAGACAGGAAGCCTAGTTGGGCTGGAGCTGCAAGGCTGGGCCTAGCAGGGAAAGCGGACTGGAGAGCAACCTGCATCCTTTGCGGGTGATTCACATTCTCCACAGTCCACTGTAGTTTCCTGGGGCAATACAACAGTGTCCCCAACTCACACCTTTCGTAATCTGACTGGTGCAAGCATTCCAACAGGACGCCAAAATCCAAAACTGTCAATTCCGCGTTCCAAGATCTTTAGTCCATGGGGCGTCCTCGGAGTTAGATACTCGGCGCACAGCAGGCACCAGACAAATGTTAACTCATATCCTCGCTATCCTGATCCTCGCAACCAGTCCGAACAATCCTCTGGCATTCTCTTCCCTTCCCAAGACCACTGCTTTCTCTAAGAGAGCCTAGGCGTGCGTGGTTCTCTCCCCAGTCAGTTCAGTTCAGTCGCTCAGTCGTGTGCGACTCTTTGTGACCCCATGGACTGCCCTGTCCATCACCAACTCCCAGAGTTTATCATAACTCATGTCCATTGAGTCGGTGATGCCATCCAACCATCTCATCCTCTGTCGTCCCCTTCTCCTCTCGCCTTCAATCTTTCCCAGCATCAGGGTCTTTTCAAATGAGTCAGCTCTTCGCATCAGGTGGCCAAAGTATTGGAGTTTCAGCTTCAGCATCAGTCCTTGCAATGAATATTCAGGACTGATCTCCTTTAGAATGGACTGGTTGGATCTCCTTGCAGTCGAAGGGACTTTCAAGAGTCTTCTCCAACATCAATTCAAAAGCATCAATTCTTCGGCGTTCTGCTTCAATTCGATTCTGTAGGCGCCTCCTGCAGGCCTACTACGTGCGCGATTTGTGGGCTTCCCGGGCGCAGAGCATCCTGTCTGTTCCTTTCCCAGTCTCACCTGGTCCGGAGGCAAGACCCGCAGGCGGGAGACAGGATGGGTAGGGCTGTGAGCGCGCTTTCCTCTACAGCACGTCGGACTCTTGGAGAGGGGCCGCCGATTTCTCCTTCGTTTTGTCCCCACTGCAGCCCCGAAGGCTGTCCTACCAACGCAGGAGCTCCAGTCAGACCTGCTGCCCCGCACCGACTGGAGCCAGAGGAGGAGCGAGAGGCCCGCCGCGCTCGCGCTGGCCAGGTTTTCCGGCTCTGACCCCTCCTCGCGGCGCCCCCTCCCTCCGGGCGCCCCCGGGGCGCTGGCCGCCGGGCCACCAGGGCGGCGGGACCCGGCGTTCGGTGCGGGTCCGGGCGGCGCCGGCCGCCCCCTGGTCCCAGGCCTCCCGCGTCCCGCGCGCCCCCTCTCAAGAGGCGGATCCCGGGGGCGGGCCGGGCCGGGCCTTGCGCCGCGCAGCCCCCGCGCGCCCGCGCCCGCCCGCCTGGCCGCCCC